>CAIGQV010000818.1:25702262-25721032 GCA_903798115.1 Danio jaintianensis | reverse complement strand
CATAAGGACTAGAATGCACCAGTGCGCTCATAAGGACTAGAATGCACAAGTGCACTTGAGTTGTTACTGGTTCCTACAAAATCTGCTAATGCACTTAAAAAATGTGGGGTTGTTATGTTTTAGAATAAATTGCAAGCTTTTAAAGTTATTCCAAAGCTTAACCCAGTTTTTAGATGTGTCCATACTTGACCTAATTACTTGACCTAATTTTTAAGATTATACTAGTATAATAATAATAATAAGCATGCATTCCATCACTGGGTTTGAAGAATGTGTCCAACTCTGGTTAATTGCCATATCAAATCCAATTGGCTTTAAATTTAAAATCACCAAATACAAATAACCATTGTAAAAATTTTACAGTCCCACTCCCATGGTCACAGGGGGGACAGTTGCCATGGACATGGCGGTGGCCACTCCCATGGACACGGACACAGTCATGGAGGATCTGGATTTGGTGGTTTCATGCCCGCTGGCTTCCACGGTCAGCTTGTCCCGGGACCTGTGGACCCCACACAACAGCCGAGGAAATCCTCACACCCTGAGGACAGCAGCTCCTGGGACATCATCAAAGCAACACAGTGAGATTTATTCCCTACACATGCAGTAAACACAATAAGATTCACGTGGGAAATATTTAGTTGTTAATATTTTATGCTATTAAGATGCCCTTGGGAGTTTTGGTTTCAGCTGTATATTGGAAGTATATTTGTGTGATGCTATGAATTAGTTAAGTGTGATTCCTACAATAAATAATGACTTTAAGGATGCTTCACCAAAAACTAATTATAAATAATTAGCTTTTTTTTGGCATTCGCTTGTATTGTCATATTTTGAAATATATTTTAGACATTTTATATGTATTTTATAAGATTTGGTGTTTTTTATTAATAAAATATTTTATGTTAAACCTGCATTTATGAACAGTTTTTGTCTTAATACTTTTTGTAATTATATTTGTATATTTTTGGTATTTTTGTTCGTTTATATTTGGTTAATAAATAAATAGATAAATAAACTTTTTTACAATTACAGTTTTTCTGAATAATTGTATAATTATTAAATACATTTTTTGTATATAAAATAATTTTATCTTTGTATTTGTAGAACAAGTATGCTTAGTTTACAGTGCAAACAATTTTCACAGTATTTTATGGAAAGGTTTTCTGAGATTCCCATTAAAAATTTCAGGCATCTCTTGCATGTGTTCTCGATCTTAACCTGAGATCGCGCCGTTCAGCAGTGAGCAGAAAGATTGTGTAAACAGCTCCTTAATCTTCCCTTTGCAGAGAAGCAGGCAGAACATGAGTGAATTAGAGTACAAATACAGGACACAATTGTGCTGATGTAATATCTGGGTTTCCGTTAACTCAAGCGCCGTCTATATTTGTTGTCTCACCTGCATGATTCACACTGCTCAAATAATTCATTTCTATTGGAGACTGCAGATAATTGTTTTGAAACCATTTGTTCATACAATAAATCTACAGTGTATAGGGTATAAATGTTCAATCAAGTCAATCCTGATGCACAAATAAACATCATTTTCCCTTATATTGTTTAAATTGTAGGTTTGGTGCTCTTGAGAGGTGTAAAGAACTTGTAGAGGCCGGTTATGACGTCAGGCAACCTGATAAGGAAAATGTTACGCTTCTCCATTGGGCCGCCATCAATAATCGAGCAGATATTGTCAAGTAAGTGTTTTGTTTTATGGCTTTTTTTGTGCATGGAGTTGTTCATTGATTTAGGTCAGGAGTGCCCAACCCTGTTCCTGGAGATCTACCTTCCTGCATAGTTCAACTGCAACCTAGATCAAAACACACCTGTCTTTAATTACAGTGCTCCTTCAGATCTACTTAATTGGTTTAGTTGTGCTTGATCAGAGTTGGAGTTAAACTCTGCGGGAAATTAAGCACCTCTTATTTAGGTTAAAGTTCTTTGAAGGTTCTTTAAGGGTAGTGTGCTTAAAAATGAAAATTTTGGCATTATTTATTCATGCTGTTCCAAACCTGTTTGACTTTTTTTCTGTTGACACTATAATCTTTCATTATATTTGATTCTATTTTTTATTATCAGTCAGTCACCTTTGAAGTATTGGCATAACTGTCTTTTTTAATGTATATTGTGTGGTTTGTATTGTTTTGTCTGTCCTTTTGTACTATTGGACCTAGTGTCTGGAATAAAAAGAATATAATATATTTTGTAGAAAGCTGCAAACCGGTAACCATAGATTTCCATAGTATTTATTTTTATGGGTTCCCACGGGTCATGGGATTTCTGGAATATTAGGCGATTTTAAAGGGTTTACTGCAGATGTTGAAAGTCAGGGAATTTTATTTTTTGTCCAAGTCGTGGAATTTTGTTTGTCATTTTTTTATTTTTTCCATTTTTCAAAAATAAATTTTTCTATACCATGTTTTTGTTTTTTTTGTTTTATTCAGGGTTCCCACATTTCTTGAAAGTACTTGAATTTCAGACATAAGGATTCAAGGCCTGGAAAGTACTTAAAAACAAACATAGGTCCTTGAAAGTGCTTGATTTAAATTCATTCATTCATTTTCCTTCAGCTTAGTCCCTGATTTAACAGGGGTCGCCACAGTGGAATGAACCGCCATTGAATTAAATTTGATATTAAATTTGTTCATGGTGTTATTTCAGCAATTGTACTGTGCTGAAAAAATTTGAACTAAAAACTAAAAAATAATCAATTGTTAAATAAACAATCTTGTACAAGAACTATGACAAATAATGCTCATTTTATCAATATTTCTGAAACCACCTTTAACTGTTACCAGTATTGAATTTAGCACATTTTACTAAAGTTCTTTGAACAGGACTGTTCAAACTCTTTAAAAATGACACATTCAAAACATCCTCGTTACTCTGAATTTTTTTAATGTAAATATTAAGTGTAAGTGAAATGTTAAGTACAGTAAGGACTTTCATGGCACTACATATGTTAAGGGGATTAAAAAAGGTGCTTGATTTGAAATAAATGGTGTTTTAAAAAGTTTGAGACCATTGTTTTATAGCAAACTAACAATGTGTCTAAACTACACATAACACAGCACAGCACTGCAACACGCGATAAAATGGCATCTTTTCCATGTTTAAAGGAGTTTTTATCCTAACCATTTACGATGGTGACACACAATTTTATAATAGAAGTGCTTTCTATTTCTGTAACATCACAGCAGAATAACAGCATAAACTACTAAGACAATGATCACCTCAGGTACAGATTATGTGCTTTATTCAGTGTTAAATGCTGCCAATGTGAGTTTGTGACATTTATTGACATAAATAATAGTTCACTTCAGATCTTGAAAATAAAATAACTAGCAGACTGTTTGAAAATGAAAGTTAGAACTGTGACTCAGTGCACACCAACAACATCAGTCACTCAGTAGCCTATTAATATTGTTAAAAGAGGTTTAATATGAGAAGAGAAGGACCGCCCCTCCAATCATAGAAGCAAATGGTCAGACTTTAATTGAAGATTACCTTTAAGAATAACAATGTGCGCTAGCAAAAAGAGCTAACTACTGTGCTGCACTTGCATAAAAAGGAAGGTGATATGTCATGGAAATTCAGATTTTTAGTCAGTAAAAGTCAGGGAATTTGACATTTGACTTAGCAAGAAATTACCAGTAACCATTGGCATCCATAGTAAGAAAAACCAGGGTTCCCACTGTGGATGTCAGCGGTTATGGGTTTTTAGCATTCTTCAAAATATCTTCTTTTTCAGTGTGTCAACATAATAAAAGGTTTGTAACCACTTGAGGCTGATTAAATAGGCATTTCATTTTTTGGTTGATCTACCTCTTTAAAACACATCACTGAGGTGTATTAAACTGTTTATTTGTGTGTTGTTCATATTATATTTGCTGTGTTTCATAGATACTATATATCTAAAGGAGCTGTCATCGACCAACTAGGCGGTGACCTGAATTCTACACCACTTCACTGGGCCATACGGTCAGTCTGAGATACTGAGATTGCCAGTAGAGCTGTCACTATAACTGCTTTTTGCTGTGATATATTGTCCTATAAATAATTGAGAAATGTTATTATTGTCCGTTGTGCCACTGATTAGGTAGTGATAACATATTAGTAAAATATTGCAGGTAAACCTATTTCAGAGGGTGGAAAAGTTTGTTGTTTATATTAGTTAGACTGTATTAATATGATTTAAGTTAACCAATACTGAACTACTTTACAATGTACAATGGAAAACAAATGCTACAAAATGGAAAAAATTAAGAGACTACTTGAAAATTCATACTTCCTGTGGATTTACTGTTCATCGTAATATAATTTTTTTGTTTTATTCTTTAAACTACTTAATACTGTTTAAGTATTATTTTCAAATACAAATTTTTGTCATTTAGAGAAATACAGTGGGTCAAAATAAATAAGAATGTGCCATGTTTTCAGACATGTTTATAATAATTTTTTGCCAAAACAATTAGCCAAAATGTTTTAACCTCAGGAGAATTAAAGAAGCACTCAACTTTTTTGAAAATAGGTCAAATTTACAAGTCCCCTTGAGTTAAAAGGTTACGTTTTACCATGTTTGAATCCATTCATCTGATCTATGGCTCTGGTGGGGGCACTTTTAGCTTAGCTTAGCATAAATCATTGAGTCAGGAATCAGATTAGACCATTAGCATCTTTCTAAAAAAAAGTTTAATGTAACTACAGAAAAGTCAAGCTTTTTTTTTTTTTTTTCTTTTTTTTTTTTTTTTGAGAGAGAGAGAGAGAGAGAGATGCTAATGGTCTAATCCGATTCAATGTTTTATGCAAAGCTAAGGTAAAAGTGCTTCTGCCAGACATGGAAATCGACTGAATGGATTCAAAAATGGTAAAACTCAACTGTTTAACTCTAGGAAGTTGTAAAATGAGACTATTTTCTAAAAAGTTCCTTTAAGAAGTCAGTATTTAAGTGAAATAACCCTGACGCATATTTTTTTAAATTTAGTTTGGACCAGTTTTTGTAAAATAAATATACATTTAATTTCAGCAGTTGTTATTTTTGTGTTTTTACTGTATTTCAATGAGTAATAATAATAATTATAATACATTATAAAATCATTCTGTTGACCAGTAGACAGGACCAGGTTAATATATTGAATTAAACGTATTAAGTTTAGCAGAACTGACATCTGCATTGATACATCCAATAAAATTATTAAAAATAGTTTTGAAAAATGTCTAACCGCATTTGCCACTTGACAGTGTTTTTTTTCTCTCTTCTCGTCACCTCTGAGCAGGCAGGGTCATTTATCTATGGTCATTCAGCTGATGCGATATGGAGCCGATCCATCATTAGCAGATGGCGAAGGGTATCGGGGTCTCCATCTGGCTGTGCTCTTCCAGAATATGCCCATCGCTGCCTACCTTATGGCCAAAGGACAGGTGTGACACAAACACATGCAGTCACAGGCTAAATAACCATCGAGCGCTTGAATACTGAGCAATGCTGTTCCTGTGTTCTTGTAGGAAGTGGATTTACCGGATATAAACGGACAAACTCCACTGATGTTGGCGGCACAAAAAATCATCGGGTAAGATAGTCATGCTATCAATTCAATTAGTGTTTGAAATTATTTAATTCAATGGGCTATATGCACAGCTAGTGTTTTTCAGCCAATGAATAACGTCCGGGGAAAGGTTTATGTGACTATTTTCAATGTCATAAAGTTCATTTTACAGCATCAATGTTGTAATGTAATTCAAACATAATCAGTTAAATAGACTTAAGCATCCATTTAGTTGTTAAAGCGTAAAAAGAGACGAAAGACAGTTTAAACGCAGGTGCCGTCATTAGCAGCAGGCTAGCGCAGAAACTGCATTGAAAATACTGGGGTAAAATTCATTTCCATATTTTAAAGACATGGCATGGAAAAATGGAATTTAATGCAGTGCTTCTTGTTTGGTCTGATACCCACTTTATATCGTATCTCAGCCAGGCAGTGAAGATCGCTGTTTTTTAAAGAAATCAGATCTTAAACGTGGCGATTTTGTATGGGATGACAATTAACCGGATGCCCTGGGGCTGGCTGACTGAAATTAAAAGTCTGTGTGCATAAACCTCATTAATTTTGTGTAACATTATGATAACATTTATTTATAATTTAAGAATCTAATTAAAATATTCTCATTTGGTACCTCTGTTTCAGAAAATGAAAGTTGGTCAATATATTAAAAATTGTTTGATGGGGTTATTCATCCTAATATTAATTTTTTAAACTCTTCTGAATTAAAACACTTGTATTGTGTTGCCAAAAACAAATATAAACATAAAATGACCTAAATATTTTGTATAAATTTCAAAGAAATGTCATTAGGATTTAAAAAATAAATAAATAAATTTTACTCAAACATGTAACTATATATTGTAAATTCAAAATCATGATGTTTAAGTGGTCTGATTAAAAAAAATTTTTTTATTAATATTTCTCTTCAGGTTTTTTTGTCCAAAAATACTCTTTAATAGGGACTTTGATTTAAGTTTTTAATTTTAAGATGAAAATATATAAAAATCCTAAAAATATATACCAGTTTCCAAAAAAATTATAACACTTTATTAAACAAACAATTGTTTTGAAACTTTTATATAAATATTTGAGTTACAACAATTGTTTTTGAACAATCATGAGACATCGAAGACAGGAATAATGATGCTGAAAATTCAGTTTTGCCCTCACAGAAATAAACTACACTTTAAAATGTATTAAATGGTAAAATATGTATTTGAAATTGTATTAATATTTCACCATAATACAGTTTTTTTCAGTCCTTTACTAACGTATTTGTCATTTAGCAAGTGTTAATTTCGAAACCTTCACTTGTAACATCATCATATGCAGCCGAAGTGTCTTGGCAATGTTTGTGGTTAAAACCCCTTCCTGTACTATCATTTCTCTCAACTCACACCTTGTCCCTGTGTGTCTGCTTTTTTGAACACAGACCAGAGCCCACAAACTTCCTGATAAAGTGCAATGCATCAGTGAATGCGGTGGATAAAGTGAACAGAAACTCACCTCTGCACTGTGCTGTTCTGGCTGGTAATGTTGACGCGGTTCACATCCTGCTGGAGGCCGGAGCCAGTGTCGATATGCAGAACGACAATGTTAGTTAACAAAGTGAACTTTTAATTTTCTGTTTAAATTAAGATTTCTAATTTTGTTTTGGAGGTCTCCTACAACATATTGACATCTATTCAAGGTTAGAATAAAATAACTTTTTTTATTATAATATACAGTTGAAGTCAGAAGTATTAGCCCTCCTGAATTATTAGCCCCCTTCTATATTTTTCCCCAATAACGGAAAGATTTTTTTTTTTCAACACATTTCTAAACATAATAGTTTTAATAACTAATTTCTAATAACTGATTTCTTTTATCTTTGCCATGATGACAGTACATAATATTTTACTAGATATTTTTCAAGATAGTAGTATTCAGCTTAAAGTGCAATTTAAAGGCTTTGCTAGGTTAATTAGGCAAGTTAATGTAATTATGCAAATCTTTGTAAAGCAGTGGTTTGTTCTGTAGACAATCGAAAAAACATATTGCTTAAGGGGGCTAATAATATTGACCTTAAAATGTTTTTTTTTTTAATTGAAAACTGCTTTTATTGTAGTCGAAATAAAACAAATAAGACTTTCTCCAGAAGAAAAAAATTAAGGCTAATTATTTTGACTTCAACTGTGTGTTGTACATTACCATCCAAAGATGTAAATTAGATGCACAAAATTGGAATATTGCATAAATATCATTTCCATCCAATGAGTCAAAGAGAAAAAAAAATCATCACTTCCTCATAAACTGGTGAAAAAATATCAAAATCAAAAATGGAATTTGCTGTGGTAGGAGAAGCCAGTGTAGGCCTTTTTTCTTATATAATAAATTACATGCATCTCAGAAGACGAAACCCAATGAATATACGGTGCCTTTTGGAGGCGTGAGACTTTTTTTTCTCCTCACTGACTGTTGGGTTGCAGGTTGTGCATGCAACAATGCTGTTTAGGATCAGATCATGCTCAAAAATAAGTGCTGAGGTGCTCAGGTGTTCCTTTAAAAAAAATATGCATGTTGGGTTCAAGTAAGAATTGATTCGAGTCAGATGCAGATTTTAGGACACAAAAAGACCTCAATCTCTGGTACAACTACAGCGTTTGAGGGTCAAGGCAGACATTGTTTGCATGCAGCCAAACCCACATAATGCAGATTTGTTACAAACCTACAGCTTTTTCAGGAAGTAAAACTGTAATTACTGA
Organism: Danio jaintianensis; assembly: GCA_903798115.1. Classification (NCBI taxonomy): domain Eukaryota; kingdom Metazoa; phylum Chordata; class Actinopteri; order Cypriniformes; family Danionidae; genus Danio; species Danio jaintianensis. Next base: position 25,712,748 of record CAIGQV010000818.1, on the reverse strand, counting down.
TAACTCGTTTCAGGTAGTTCAGAATCATTTCTTTCTTTTGGGAGACAATAACTCCATATATTGTGAACTTTCATCTTTGAAACAGACCTTTTACATACATGGACATCTACATTACACTAAATGAAAGATGATTGCCGAAAAAAAAGTGTTATTGGATTACTTTAAGTATTTAATATATTTTTTAGGCTGAACGTAATCTATTTTGAACACTCTAAAAGTATTCGCTTTCTGCATATTTATTGCACATTCATACATTTAAAATAAATAATAATGTGCTAAATAATATCTTTATACTTTATGCTTTTTTTATTATAATTTTTTTTTCTTATTTATTTATTTTTTATACAATGTAATTCATATCTTAAATACTTAATTTTAGATTTCACATATCTTAAATCATAATTTCACAAGTTTGGGGTTCACTTTTTTAATAATAACAGAATCTTTATAATTATATACAGTATTTATTAAAAAGAAACTGTGTATAATAAATACAGTGATCTAAAATGTGTATTTTACAAATGGATGGTGGCGTATTTGAGTTTTGATGTTATTGGGCTAGACTTAAAGTTGGCCATTGGGATTATTTTGTGTAGTTTTGACTGTTCATTGGGCTAGTTTTAAACTGTGTCAAAACAAGTTCATCTTGATAATGTCTTATAACTTTGATAGAAAGGTACAGGAGGATGTAATCTATTTAAATCATTTAAAAATAATTGAAACAACTGTCAATATTTATTCATATTGTGTCATAGTTCACTGTATTTTGCTATCTTCGCTTGCATAAATGAACTACAGTGCTTTGTGGCTACTAGAAAAAGTCAAATTATATCTGGTTATAATTTTTAGTTTGACTTGCTGTTTGACTATTACTCTGTGTCCTGTTTAGTTTTGCTGATATTCTCGTGTTGTTTTCAGGGTCACACTGCCATAGATCTGGCGCAGCAGGTGCACAGTCCTCTGCTCATTCACATGCTCAGTGTGGTGAAAACAGAGAGAATCAAAGCCAACTCGGCCTGTCTCAAACTGCTCAACAGATACAAGGTATACTCATGTTCAGACTAACGGCAACAGCATCAGATAATCAAAAAAAGTTTGAAGAATGTTTTTTCTAATTAAAAGCTAGTTTACACTAAATATTTGAATTAAACAAATGTCACTTTTTGATGGAGATTTAATGCTTTAAGATCCTGGGGCCTGTTTCAGAAAGGAGGTTAAGTGAAAACTCTGAGGATGTTTACCTGGGTTTTTTCTCTGGGTTTTCAGTGTCAGAATGGGAGACATGTCAAACCTGAGAACTCTTGAGTTTGGCATTCTCCTATTCTGAAACAAAAAACAAAGTTTCCCACATGTCGGGGTTAACATGTTTGGGGTTTTCACTTAACCTTCTTTCTGTAACGGGCCCCCTGGAGTACTATTCAGGTTATACAAGTGTTTTAAATGTGAACCAATGTCTAAGGTTAGTCAAGGATTAAGCATTTGTGATATACATATTTTTATAGTTTTTTTAGGATATGAATGTTTAATGTCATATGAATATAATCGCAAACTATTATTATTATTATTATCATTAAAAATTTACCTTTAAAATATATATATTTATAATATCATTTCTGAGTAAAATTAATGTGTATGTGTGTGTATACAGTATGTGTGTGTGTGTGTGTGTGTGTGTGTGTGTGTGTGTATATGTATGTTTGTATGTATGTATGTATGTATGTGTATATATATCTAAACAAAAATATCTAAACAAAAATATAGCAAACATACACAAAACAGACATTTACTATATATACTATTTTAGATATTATCTATATATGGTAAATTAATAAGTAAATAAATAACTAGTTAAATAAAGAAACAATAATTATAGTAGCAATAATCCAAATTTTAAATAATAAATCAAATTTCATGTTGAAGATGTCAAATGTAAAACCTAAAATCTAATAGTAAAACTGGTGTTTTGTGTGCGATTCTGAGTTTTAATGGCTGAAATTGTTGTAGCCATTTCAGGCAAACTTTCCTTGCACACACTCACAAAAACACACAAACGCTCACACTGCTCTCACTAACCTTATTAAGAAAGATGTGAGGCAAGTGCCTGAGATCCCAGGGCTGTATTTAACCTTGAATTAAGCTTTGAGAAACAAAAGCAGCCAATTTCTCACATAATGTGTGTTTGGCCCTGGAGAATTCTCCATTTTTAGCCTTTGATTAAACAAGAAAATAACATTCCACTTATTCTCTGACCCACATTCCTCTGCTGTAACCCTGATTATTTTATTGCTGTTGAAAAGACTTCATTCTTGTGTGTGTGTTTCAGGTGTTTCTGCAGTGTGTGTTCTCTGTGGTTGTAGTTGGAGCCATTGGTGGCATATTAGACATGAGGACGGAGTCGTGGTTACTGAAAGGTGTTCTGCTGGCCTGCATCATGGCTTTCATCAACCTCACATCCAGGTGAAGCAGACACTCGCACTTCACTCATTTACTTTGATTTCTACAATATCATTTTCCATACATGTTTATTGCATTAGTATGTGATTTGACCAGGCATATAAGATTCAGACGGTATGATAACCTTCAATAAAAATATTACTGTTTAAATTTCTTGGTAAAAAACAACAACTTTTTCCCCATTGAACACAATATATTTTATTTTAAGAAACACTTAAAGGGGTGGTCCACAGTGTATTTTTAAGGCTTAGTTGTGTTTATATGATGCAAAGCAATGTGTGCTCATGCTTCATTTGTAAAAAATCATGTAATTTTTTTATGTATCTTACTTTGATTATATACAGCTACTCAGCTTACATGAAAACGACTGTCATATTTCCTAGTTCCTCTGATTGGTCAGCTAACATAATGTGCTGTGATTTGCGGATCAGCTCCATGTCACCAGGAAAAACCTCACACGCCTTCAAGCATGCACTTTTGCACCGTGTAAACAGACTTCAGAGTAGCTGTTAGCCATATCAATTTGTGCCTGAATCAGACAGAAAATGAAGAGTACACAGCTGAACCTCACGCCTGCTCTCTAAAATAAAATCTGACAAGTGTCTTTCACATATATTCGGAATAAGCATGTGTAAGTAATATGAAACGTTCACATATCTTTTGCGAGTTTGTTATTTGAGATGTATAACGCAGGGAAAGCGGCCGCATAGAGAGACACTGAAAGCGTCCACATAGAGAGACACTCCAGCGCTGGTGAAGATTGTGGGTGTTTACAGGGGTTTGACTGATAAATATGAATTTGTAGCTAAATTGTTAACGGTGCCAAACAGCATTTTCTGTTGTTTACATCCTTGTTTACGTCCTCGCTAGAACATATCGTTAACGCTAGAAACTGAAATTTAAAGCTAGAAATTGATGAATTTTAACAACTAAAAATACTTATAGGTTGTGGCTCACAGTCCACAGCTTCATCGGTTGGAGGAGTTTTTAGCTGAATCCAGCACTGAACTGAGAGAGATTCTGGAAGTTCTTCTTTGTCAAATGCTAGCTATATATTTTTTTATAATCCTCTGGAACATAATTAAAATTCAATTAAATTGTAAGCACTTCTGTCTTTGTGTCATGTCCTTTGGAAGCCCAAATACAGAAACAGAAGAAGCTCTGTGGAAATAGCAGCGTTTGGACGGCATTTTAGCTTTCTCTGCTACTTTACAGCAATACAGCACCTCTGGCCACGCCAGGTGTATGCGCGTGGTGAATGCGCGTAACTTGAAGCGCTTGTGATCTCACTAGCCTGGATGTATTTTTTTGTAGTCCCCAAACTTTGTTCACTGTAGGCATTGCTAATCTAACTCTGTAAATCCAATGTCTCCCTTTGCCTTGAACTTTGAGCATATTACATTCAGAGATGTTGTTTATGTTCACACAGCTACATTACACATCAACTAAAGTTTAAAATACGATATCGTAGTGGACCACCCCTTTAAAATATTTTGGAACAGTAAACATGTCAGGCTAAATAATTCTCATAAATCATTGACTTCTGCTGTCTTCATTAGATTCAAAAACACAGATTTCTTTACAACTTAAAAAGGCTTCTTTTGATATCATTCTTTCCTGTGGATATAAAGTAAGGTCTATAGTAGGCTTTGATGTTGGTGAATAAGAGATTTGTTTTTCAGATTTTTCCTGAATCGTGGGCTGACCAATAGCTTTTGATTTGGATGGTCCTTTTCTGCTGCAGATACTGTTGCCCTAAAAACTAAATAATATAGTCGTATGAAAAAAATCTTACATATACCTTATGAAAGATATAACAGAAAATTTTTGCGGTTTTAAAAACCTTGACTTTTCCAAACCGCAGTAAACCTTGAAACCGGTTATCATCCCATGCCTAGATGTGACTTTGTATGTCTAGTGTGCTTAACGTCAGCATGAAATCAAAATATACTGCTTATTTTGTTAGTGCATATTTCATCCAGGCTAATCCATACACTGAAAAAAAACTGTTTGTTTTCTTTAGTCTAAATCTAACCATTTGATTTCATTCTGTATTGGCAGTTTTCTCTGATGTCCGTTTGACATCTTGGGAGAAATTTACTTAGCCACGCCCCTCCAACTGTTAGTTTGCTGAAGTAAAAGATGATAGGAGGAGTGCAAAAATACCCCCCCCCCCCACTCACTATTCAGTTTCAGTTGGAAATACATCATCATACTGAAATAAGCACTATCCAGTTGATGCCGACTTTAAACACAGAAGTATAACACATTTAAAAAAAAAAAAAATTAACTTTTGAATATTTTGTAACTTTTTTTACATTTTGTGACTTTTTAAATAAAGAAATTTTTAAAAATCAGTGTTATGTAATTAAATAGATTTTTGTTTCATATAAAACTGTTAATTGCAAATTCAGTTTTTGGAGTAATCAAGCAAGATTGAAACAGTTTATAACGAACAAATGCAGAATAATGTCAAAATGCCATTAAACATATTCAGAAAGAAAGAGAAATTTCTCCCCAAAATAAATTCAAGATCTGTAATTTAGGAGCGTTGTATAAATGAAGGAAGTTCCCCATAAAATGTATATTGTAATATAAAAAGGCAATGATTCGTATCGCAGATAGTAAGCTAGGTTAAGAAGTTGCTCTTATGCCTAGTTTTGTATGTTTATATTTGTTTATTTCTGTAACACTGTGGTCCTCTGAGACACATTTCATTCCACTGTATGTCCACACATGTAGCAGAATGACAATGAAGTTCAGATCAACTTGACTTGAGATAAAAACAATACTATTTGCGATATTGAGCTTGTTTTAGAGTGATAATTGTATAAGGTATAATTCACCCAAAAATGTCAAGTCCGTCTTCATGTATTATGGTGCATAATGACATAGTCGTGTGCAGTGTATTTGGCTTTTAAAGCTAGCTCAGTATTAATAGCCTTTCCAAAATCATCTACTTTTTTATTATTTATTTATTTATTTGTTTATTTTATTTTTATTAACAATCCTTGAACAATAACAGAAATCCATTAATACTTTTAAAAGTACACAAAAGACTATAACAATGAACAAATGAATTTACATTTACAATCTTTCCATTCACATTATTAATAATAATAATAATAATAACAATACAAAATCATATTATTGAATAAATACAATAACGAAATAATAACAAATAAAATAAAATGATAAATACAGAAAAAATAAGCAGCAAAATGCAGATATTAGTATGTGAATTGTGCAGTAATACAGTCCGCCTCAAGAGGGCGTTGCAGGCTCGGTAAAGCGGCTCTGTTTATTCGCGTTTACAGACGGTGAAAGTAAAAGCTAAAGGTGTTAAGTGTCTTAGCAAAGATGTTGTTTGTGCCGTTGAACGTGTGTTAATCGTGCTGTGTGTGTGTATTTGTGTTGTTTGCTCCTGTAGGCAGTTGGCGACTGTGGCCGTTCGATCTTTAATTCCCTCTACAGGCCTCATGGCTTCAGTCTTCTGGATGGTGGTCACATGGGTCCTGTGGTTTCTACCTGATATCCTTCTATATATATATGATACACACACTCACAAACTATTCAGAAAATGTCATATGCACATGATAATAACAGCTGTGATGTGTTTTTTTATTGGTGTTTTAAATATATTTATATATGAACGTGTGTGTAATATAACAAATAATTTATTTATAGAGTACTTTAAAAAGCTACAAAAGTGCGGTTAAAACTGTAAACATCAAATACACAAGCAATAAATGGTAATGTTTTAATTTTAGTACATAAAGTTAAACTCCACAAGTTTTTCCATTTCATCTTCATTGCTAACAAACACACAAAAAGGAATGTATTGATATAATTGTTGTTTTATCTTGTGTGTATGCAGATATTACTCATTTTATTGTAGTTTCATGTATTTTGGTGCGTCAAGTTTAACTAAATGAAAATGAGATATGTTGGTTTGGCGATTTTAAAAAGTCAATTTATATAAGTTTTTAGTTTTTTTGTTGTTCATTTGGTTTTTTTATCTTGTTTATTTCACTTTTTTAAATGTTTATGTAATATTTTGTTGTATTTATAGTCCTGCACATACAGTTAGTATTAGTATTAGCCCTCCTGTGAAATTAATTCTTTTTTAAATGTCTCCCAAAGTGATGTTTAATAGACTTTTTTCCCATAGTATTTACTGTTATTTCTTTTAGTTTGGCTGGAACAAAAAAAGTTGTAACAAATTTAATAAAAACTGGTGAATATAATTATTTAGAAATAATTTTTCTCGAGGGCAACGCGGTGGAGAAGGTCGCTGGTTCAAGCCCCGGCTGGGTCAGCTGGCATTTCTGTGTGGAGTTTGCATGTTCTCCCCGGGTTCGCGTGGGTTTCCTCCGGGTGCTCCGGTTTCCCCCACAAGTCCAAAACATGTGGTATAGGTGAATTGGCTAAACTAAATTGTCCGTAGTGTATGTATGTGTGTGAATGAGTGTGTATGGGTGTTTCCCAGTGATGGGTTGCGGCTGGAAGGGCATCCACTGCGTAAAACATATGCTGGATAAGTTGGCGGTTCATTCCGCTGTGGTGACCCCAGATTAATAAAGGGACTAAGCCGAAAAGAAAATGAATGAATGAATGAATATTTTTCTCGATTGGCTACAAAACAAACCACTGTTGTCCAAAGACATGCCTTATTAAACTAACTTGCCTAGTAAAGCCTTCAAATTGCACTTTAAGCTGAATACTAGCATTTAGCAAAATAACTAGTAAAATATTATGTACTGTCATCATGGCAAAGACAAAATAACTTGGTTATTAGTTATTAATATTAATAATTAAAACTATTATGTTTAAAATGTGCTGGTAAAAAAATCTTCGTTAAACATAAATTAAAATTTCACATGAGGGCTAATAAGTTCAGCTAATAAAATCAGCTGTATATATTAACCCTTGTAGATGTGATTATTATTGTTTTTATTATTACTGAACTAACTGATTTGAATGTAACAGTCTCTGCCTTTTTCTAATTTATGAACCAAAATGCTTTATGAGTGAGTGTGAATGTATATCATAATCATTGTGTTAGCCTTGACCTGTATGTTGGGGTCACATGAGTCTAGTGCTGCAGTTCAGATGCTCTTCACTGTCAACATCACTGCTGTGCTCTATTACTTCATCCGCTCCTGCAGGACTGACCCGGGACACGTCAAGGCCACCGAGGAGGAGAAGAAGAAGGTAAGAGCTGCCTGGCATTGGCTGTTGTTTATCTGATTGCACAGTAGAGGTGCTGGAGTCATTGTGGAGACAGATTCTGGTTGGTTGGTCTGGATGGGAGATTCTTGGTGGTTTGAGAAGTAACTAAGGTTGCTTAATTGTTACAATGTTGCTTTTTGTTCATGGTGCAGTTCGCTTTCACGCGGCAAAGTTTCTAAACGGACCAACATAGTTAAAACAAGTCACATGCGAGCAAACTCCTCACATTGGTCAGAGTTTGGTTTATTTTCCGGGATTCCGCTCAGCTGTCACACGTCGTTATTTTAATTTATGACGATGAGAAATAAGACATTAATTTTGAATGGTGACACCCAAGAGATAGACATCACCAAATATAAATCAGAGGTAGGATTTCTCATACAGAGCCTCATTTGAATTGTCAAGGGTTGTAAAATATATATCGATTCTATATCAGAAGTCGAGTTAACAAAAAAGTGAATGCTATCATATGTTTGTTTAATAGTTCAGTTAGACAGCATGCTTTCACTTTCCTATTCAACATAAAACGCACTTTTACCGATGTAATGATATCTCTACTCATCATTCTCTCTTCTTATAACGTTAGCCATATATATGCCTATTACATATCCATAATACACGGTGATATAGCTTGGTTTGTTAGTTCATTGGATCATATTGCTTTCTTACTACAACCGAACCGCTCTAGAGTTCGTTTAAACCGAGCCGAGACCACCTCATTCAGGCGATCTCGGACCGAATGTTTTGACGTGGATCAGAGCGCGATCGCGGGATTCACATATGCCAAACGAACCGAGCTAAAAGGGCACGCACCAGGTTCCAAAACAAATGTCTAGATGTGAAAGCACCCTTAAATTAGTTTATATTGCTAACTTGTGGTTTAACTAGATGTAGTAGTTAGGCTGGCTTGTCAAAGCCAACCTACTAAAATCCTTTCTAAACTTATTATTATTTTTTTTATTATTCTTTTTCTTCTGAGACTAAAATTCTAACTCTATCTCCTCCTAGAGCTTTCAAGCTATGACCACCAAACTCACTCCAGACCTCCAAACTATTCTGACTCGGATTGCTATATCTCCCCTGACTGATCCGACTTTCGGTTTTCCGAAAACTGTCCCGGGACCGTCGGAAAAATCCCATAGACTTAACATTGGACCAAACTTTGTGACCTCATAACTCTGCATCAGACTTTCGCACTGACTTATAGCTGGGCTCATTTAACTCAGACTACCTAACTGCCAATGACTGATGACCTTTTAACTTTCTGGCCACGCCCTAGCAACCGCTTTTGGGACCCTAGAAACTGTCCCATAGACTTTCACTGCAAAAGACTGTCATTGACTTAACATTGGATCAAACTTTGAGACCTCATAGCTTTATCCATCTATATTTTTTCAAACTCTATCTATCTATCTATCTATCTATCTATCTATCTATCTATCTATCTATCTGTCTGTTTCTATCTATCTATCTGTCTGTTTCTATCTATCTATCTATCTATCTATCTATCTGTCTGTTTCTATCTATCTATCTGTCTATACTTTTTCAAACTGTTTTAATCTATCTATCTATCTATCTATCTATCTATCTATCTATCTATACTTTTTCAATCTGTCTATCTATCTGTCTATCTATCTATCTATCTATCTATCTATCTATCTATCTATCTATACTTTTTCAATCTGTTTCTATCTATCTATCTATCTATTAATCTATCTATCTATCTATCTATCTATCTATCTATCTATACTTTTTCAATCTGTTTCTATCTATCTATCTATCTATCTATCTATCTATCTATACTTTTTCAATCTGTTTCTATCTATCTATCTATCTATCTATCTATCTATCTGTCTGTCTGTCTGTCTATCTATCTGTCTATCTGTCTATCTGTCTATCTGTCTATCTATCTATCTATCTATCTATCTATCTATCTATCTATCTATCTATCTATCTATCTATCTATTTGTACTAGAATCATGCTAATAACATGCTAATCCATGCTAGAATCATGCTAACAACATGCTAATTCATACTAGAATCATGCTAATAACATGGTAATCCATACTATAATCATGCTAACAACATGCTAATTCATACTAGAATCATGCTAATAACATGCTATTTTGTACTAGAATCATGCTGACAACATGCTAATTCATAGTGGAATCATGCTAACAACATGCTAATTTATGCTATAATCATGCTAATTACATGCTAATCTATACTAGAATCAAGCTAATAACATGCTAATCCATGCTAGAATCATGCTAATAACACGCTAATCCATGATAAAATCATGCTAACAACATGCTAATTTGTACTAGAATCATACTGATAACATACTAATTCGTACTAGAATCATGCTAATAACATGCTAATCCATACTAGAATCATGCTAACTATATGCTAATCCATACTAGAATCATGCTAACTATACTCTAATCCTTACTAGAATCATGCTAATAACATGCTAATCCATACTAGAATCATGCTGACAACATGCTAACTCATACTAGAAACATGCTAACAACGTACTATCTATCTATCTATACTTTTTCAAACTGTTTTAATCTATCTATCTATCTATCTATACCTTTTCAAACAGTTTTAAACTATCTATCTATCTATCTATCTATACTTTTTTAATCTGTTTCTATCTATCTATCTATCTATCTATACTTTTTCAAACTGTTTTTATCTATCTATCTATCTATACTTTTTCAAACTGTTTTAATCTATCTATCTGTCTATCTATCTGTCTATCTATCTATCTATCTATCTATCTATCTATCTATCT
>CAIGQV010000818.1:25648303-25685943 GCA_903798115.1 Danio jaintianensis | reverse complement strand
TTTCACTACTATGGATAAGGAAGTCATGTCTAACAGTTTCCAACATTTTTTATGTCATCTTTTGTGTTCAGCAGACGAAAGAAACACAGACAGGTTTGGAACAAGTGGAGGGTCAGTAAATGATGAGAAAGTTCACCCCCTAAAAATAACAATCCCTTTAAAGAAATCAACAAACAATTAAATTAACTCTCAGACCACCTGTATCGAGTAGGAAAAATATTATGAACATTTATTATAATCTAAAATCTGAGATTGTCCAGTTGAGTCTGGAGTTGGATGGTGATCTCACAGCTCATCTTCTGTCTATGTTCATCAGCTGCTGCTCTTCCAGCCAGGACGAGCTTTAAGAGGCTCATGGGAGCTTGGCTTGGAGTCTAATTTTAGGCTGATGAACAAGAGGCTCTGGGAGACCAAAGCGTCCCGGCTGCTGTCATCTGTAGCAGATGGAAACAGGCTGCTGAACGGTGGCGAACAACAGGGGTTTTAGTCGTCTCAAACGGACTGTTACCACCCTCCCTGGCAACCCTTCAGAATTAATGCTGGAAACCATTCAAAGAGCACTCTTGATGGCAGTTTCTTTTTTTCCCCAGACTGGACAACACATTAATATTCTATTCAATAGTTATTTATATTAAAAGGCACCTTAAACAAACACATTTTACAAGTCCTCTATAAAGTTAAACAGTCGAGTTTAACCACTTATGAATTAATTCAGTTAATCTTCGTGTCTGGCGGGAGCGCTTTTAGCTTAGCTTAGCATAAATCATTGAATTGGATTAGACCATTAATTCAATTCAATTCATCTTTATTTCTATAGCGCTTTTACAATGTAGATTGTGTCAAAGCAGCTTCACATAGAAGATTATAGTGAATTGGAATGGTGTCCGTTCAGTTTTTAGAGTTTAAGTTCAGTTCAGTTCAGTGTGGTTTAATTTTCACTGCTGAGAGTCCAAACACTGAAGAGCAAATCCATCGATGCGCAGCTCTACAGGTCACGAACCATGCAAGCCAGTGGCGACAGCGGCGAGGAATGAACTTCACCAATTTGCGAAAGTGAAGGAAAAAAAAAACCTCGAGAGAAACCAGGCTCAGTTGGGCACGACCATTTCTCCTATGGCCAAACGTCTTGTGCAGAGCTGCAGTCTAGGCGCCGGAAGCTGGTGAACGCTGGACGTCAGAGAAGACTCGTCTTTCACTGGGGTCTCACAGGAATCAGTCCTTTTCTCTCCACTCCTCCATGACCACCACAGCAGCTCCTCAGGATACGGCCCGGTCTGGGATTATGGAAACCTTGGGGTCATCTCTTCACAGGTCTTGGATTGCATTAGTGGCACTGCATAGTCTCTGGGGGCCTCGGGATGAGTATCCCCAGGTGGAAATAGAGAATAAAGAGAATAATTAGCGTAGCTGCTGTTCATAGTGTATATAAATGAGATGCAAAAACCTGCGTGGAGCAGATTCATGCATCATACCGTTATGCATTACCGTTATGCATTAGTGTCTTAATCAATTTTTTTTAAATAAGTATCGATAATTTTTCTACACTGTAAAAAATTATATGACAAAAAGTCATGACCACAAATGTTTTTATGTTTACCTTAATTCACTTTAATAAATGAATCAGGTTTCAACTAAATTTATTTAACTTAATATTTCTATTTAGTTTGACTAATCGTAAGTTGACTAGAAAATTTCCTTTGATTCATCTAAACAATTTCAGGCAATAAGATTCTTTTTACAGTGTATGTAAAGCTTGACATTTCTGTAGTTAGATCCTGTACTAAGAAAGACTGAAAACAAAAAGTTGCTATTTTCTAGGCTGATATATCAAGGAAATTTGCTGCTGTAGGCAACAATATTACGCAGCGCCAGAAAATTGTGACCGCCTGCCAGGAGCCTTGCAATCATAAAGACATGTAGACCCACTCTAAAAATATCAAAACTCTGGTTATTTTAAAGCGAGATGCTAATGGTCTAATCTGACTCAATGATTTATGCTAAGCTAAGCTAAAAGTGCTCCCGCCAGACACTGAGATCGGGCTGAATGGATTCATACGTGGTTAAACTCAGCTGTTTAACTTTAGAGGACTTGTAAAATGTGTTCCTTTAAGGTGCCTTTTAATATATTTATTAATGACTATTGAATATGTCTAGGAAATTGCTGCTGTATTACAGCTGCAGTAGGCGCAACAATATTACGCAGCGTCTAAAAATTGTGACTGCCTGCTGGGAGCGTGCCTTAAATCCATGAGGACATCTAGAAGCGCTCCAAAATTATAGAAACTCTTTGCTCATTTTAAAGCGAGATGCTAATAGTCTTATCTGATTCAATGATTTATGCTAAGCTAAGCTAAAAGTGCTCCCGCCAGACACTGACATCGGCTGAATGGATTTATTAGTGGTAAAACTCAACTGTTTAACTCTAGAGGACTATGATAAATCTATGCTAAGCTAAAAGTGCTCCTGCCTGAGATCGGGCTGAATGGGTTCAGAAGTGGTTAACCTCAACTGTTTAACTCTAGAAGACTTGTAAAATGTGTTCCTTTTAATACATTTATAAACATCTATTGAATATGTCTAGGAAATTTGCTGCTGTACCATGGCTCCAGTAGGCACAACAATATTATGCAGTGCCTGAAATCCTTGACCGCCAGCTGGGAGCGTGTCTTGCAATCATAAAGACATGTAGACGCACTCCAAAATTATCGAAACTCTTTGGTCATTTTAAAGCGAAGTGCTAATGGTCTAATCTGACTCAATGATTTATGCTAAGCTAAGCTAAAAGTGCTCCCGCCAGACATGAAGATTGTCTGAATGGGTTAAAAAATGGTAAAACTCCACAGTTTAACTATTCACCTTATTCTCCGCGTACGAGTGGGCGCAGCCATTTGAATCATTTTGGCTCGAGACTTCCGGTCTCATTCAATTCCATTCATTTTTAGACGTTAAAAACAGCTCGTTTTGCTGATTGTTGTTGCAAACTGATATTTTCTTATTATATTATTCTACTTTGTCTGTATAGTCATGCAAACACTTGTAAAGTAAGTAGTTTGACCGTTTTCTGCCGTTTATTATTCCTAGTCATTTCTCCCATAGGCAGCTGAATCGGAAGTTCTAAAACAATCGCAAAAACGAGCGCACTTCCGCATTAAGGAATAAGGTCAATAGGGGAGTTGAAAATGACCCTATTTCCAAATAAAGTGGTAGGTTCCTTCCTTAAAGTTAACCTTACAAGTCATTTTAACTTGCATATCATTAAACTTACTAAAAAAAAAGCTTGTGTCGCTTTAAAAGAAAGTTGAAACACTGAATTAATAAGTAATATAAAACATCTTGTCAATGATTCATTAATATTTCTTCGGCTTAGTCACTTATTTATCAGGGGTTACCACAGCGGAATAACCCCCAACTATTCCAGCATATGTTTTATGCAGCGGATGCCCTTCAAGGCATAACCCAGTACTGGGAAACACCCATACGCTCTCGCATTCACACACACACTCATACATTACGGCCAATTTAATTTATCCAATTCACCTATATCGCATGTCTTTGGACTGTGGGGGAAACCGGAGCACCCGGAGGAAACTCACGCCAACACGGGGAGAACATGCAAACTCCACACAGAAATGCCAACTGACCCAGCCGGGACTCGAACCAGCTTGCTGTGAGTCTTGTCATGGCTTATTGATCATAATTGTTTACAGTAGATTCTCATTGCTAATGAAATGTTGCTGTATTTGTTGAAAATTATTCATTCGTGTTCATCATTGCTTTTTATTATTTTTATTTTATTTATTTTTTTATATATATTTTTTTAACCAAGAGTGCTAGCGTTTGCAACAATCTCATCGCACTCAAAGCTGACATTTAATATACTCCTTTCAGGGTAAAAATCAGATTTAATCATCTTGTAAATGTTTTGTGGTCTTACTGCAGATGAAGCATGTTTTGTGGAAGCTGCGGCTGTTGCACTGGATCTCCTCCGCATGGTAAACCGTCTTCTCACAGGCCGCACATTTGGCTCCTCCACCCCAATTTGGCATCGTCGGTTCTGGCAAAGACTCGCTGACGTTTACAGGAGTGGGAAGTGAAACAATCAATCCAAACCGGCCAAAAACATTAGCTAGAAGGAGTGAGTGTTACAAATATTTAAAGAGACAGTTCACCCAATGATGAAGATTTACTTATTGTTTATTAACCATTAAGTGGTATCAAACCTTCGAATTTCTTTTTTCTGCTAAACACAAAAGTAGATATTTTGAAGAATGTTGGAAACCAGTAGCCATTTACTTCCATAATAGGATCACAAATACTGGGGAAGTCAATAACGGGGTTTCCGTCAGCTTGTGTTGATGTGCATTTTGAAGAAAAATTGAGTGATGAAAATGTAAAAATTTTTAAATAAATCCATTAATTCACTAAAAGAATTTTTACACTCACTTGAGGTGATTTTGAACTTGTGCGAAAAAAGGGTTAATGTGAATAATGGGAGATAATTAATAATAAACTGATTTAGTGAACATTACACCCAATTGACTAATCAGCATTATATCTCCATTATAATTGCCTTGTTTACTGTTGGTTGCTAGGTTACCAATACTACAGTCAACTGCTCTAACAAATTGATGGAAATTTTGCATCTGGGATTTTTTCTTTGTGAACTTTGAACTTTAGATTTGTTTCACATTGGGATAACAGGCTAATGATGACAAGTGGTTTTCAACATTCTTTGAGATATCTTCTATTGTGTTCAACAGAGAAAAAATAAAAACATCGATTTGTAACAAGTAGGTGATTAAATGATTTTTCATTTTCAATTTTGGGTGAAGTATGCATTTAACGTCGGATAATCTTTAGCCATTTTTTGAATGAGAACCGCCCGCTACCTTCATTTATGTGATACGTGATAGGTCAGATATAAAAATAATGCGTCTTATCTCATAGTAATATGTCATTTAGTCTCTTTCTGTCTCATGTCTTTGAGCGGGCAGAACATCACCTCACTAGTGTGGAACGCAGTGATAAGGGTACAGAAATAGGTTTAAGATTAAAAGAAGTATCTGCTTGAATGCAGTTTTTCCGAATCAATTTTAATATTTACATTGACATTCAAAAGTCTAGCTTCTGTAGGATGTTTCAATGCTTTCAATATTAATATTCCTGCCACAGCTAGTTTTTTATAAATAATAATAATAAAATTTGAAATAACTTTTCAGACCCGTAGCCAGGCTGGTAAAAGGGGTGGTTATTTTTTCTCAAAAAGTGGACCTCTTTGCAATTATATGCCTCATTTTCTATTTAATTATGAGATTTAATTAGCCAGCACATTCAACTATTCTCAGTCAGAATTTCACCATTTGAATAAAATAATAATAATAATGTAGAGCTTTACATTTTTTCTAGCCTCTCTTGTAAAAAAAAGTACATTTGAAAATTCATGGATAACAACAATAGTCAAATTAGTATTCAAATTAATTTTAATATGGGCTGCTTTTGGTGCTTCACACCTTTTTATTGGTAATTTTGTTTTGCTTCAAGAATATGGTCCAAGATTTAGATAGTTTTAGATGTTGGACTCATGAAAAATAATTGTTTCCATTGGCCAAAACTGATTAGCTGAAGTCACGACAGCCAACATAGAATTCTGCTCGGTCTTAAAGCCTTTTCAATGGGTTATTTTCACTTATTATGATGGCATAGCAGTCAGAATAAGACAAATGAGCTCATGTTTGGGACAAATTCTGCACTTTTGTCAGTGAGGGGTGGGTCTTTCGAACCCCCCTGGCTACAGGCCTTCTTTTATATTTGACTATATTTTAGTCATTTTTTAATTACTATGATACAAAGCATTTTTTCAGCCTCATTACTCCTGTTTTCAATGTCACGTGATTCTTCAGAAATCATTCTAATTTGACGATTTGATGCTCAAAAACTTGTATTATTATCAATGTTGAAAAAAACCTAATATTTAATAGGGAAAACTGATACTTTTGTTGTTGTTCTTGTTTTTAATTCCTTGATTATTAATAATAATCATCATAATCATCTTGACCCCAGATTGTTTAACAATAAACTGTATTTTAGTATAATTTAGCTTGTTCCGTGTGTTTAGTTTCATTAATGTGTTTCTGAATCAATTTTGTAATCTTTTTGATTTGTAAAAAAGAAAAGAAAAGAAAAACAGTATAATAACAGCATAATTAGTATAACATCATGAATGTTGTATACGTTGATTACCAACATTTTTCTTTTATTTTACATTAAAAAAAGTCATTTAGAAGAATTAATTAGAAGGATTAGTTAGAATCCTATAGATGAAGGATTGCCTTCATCTATAAATCTACTGTTGTTGTTGTTTGTTAAGCATTTTATTGTGTAATTCTGATCATTTTAATAATGATCATTCATCATTACCCTGAATGAATTCTCACAACAGGCTCATTTCAATGAATACTAGCATGCAAAAATAAGTACAGTGCAAATGACAAGCCATGGCCAGACATACAAACGTAAATGTTTCTACTTACAGTTCGTGAAAGTAAAGCGCTGACCTGTCTGATGATTTCTGCCCCTGTCTGGTGGGCGTATATATACTGGCCGTCAGTCCCTCAGCTCTGTCCAAACACACTCGCTCATAATTTGAAGGGTCGTGCTGACTTCCAGACTAGACCATCCTCCGAAATTAACTGCTGACAATACACAAAAACAATGCAGTGAATTCAATCCTGAGCTCAAATGTTTAACGTTTCCAAGGCCTGAGTGCGAAATAACAAAAATACGTCATCCTGGCCTGTTGTTGATGTTGCGCATTCGAGTGTTTTTTTCTTCTTCGTTAGTTGTCTGTCAGATTCACCGTTCAGCTGTATAATAAAAAAATAAGAAATATACGAAATATAAGAAATATATAAGAAATAGACTGTCATTCTAAAAATACAAAAAAACAACCACTACAAAAGTATTCCTACTTTTCCTTCAAGGGTATTCAACCGTTTCAGTCATGATAATATGCTAATTTTGAGCCGGAAATGCAGCGCGCTCGACACCATATTAGGAAAAGAATGGGCAACAGGAACTGTGAAAAATGTTAGAAAATGGCCAAGAGGTGCTTTACTTATATATTATTTATTTATATATTTATTTATTTATTAAATTTTTTGGTCCCGCTTTATATTAAGTGGCCTTAACTAATATGTACTTACACTGAAGTAAATTATTTGCTACAATATACTTATTATGTAAATACATGTTTTTACATTATACTTATGATTGATTAAAAACCTGCATGTAATTACATCTGTAATTATTTTCTGTAATTACATTTGTAATTACTCTGTTGACCATCCCTTACACCTTAAACCTACCCATACCAGCAAACCTGTCTTCAAACCTACCCGTATACCACCTCAAGAGCACCAGAAGTGTTCTGCAATACATTACGAACACAGTAAGTACATTGTTTTTTTATTTTTTTTTATGCAAGTACATAGTAGTTAAGGCCACTTAATATAAATTGGGAACTAATTGTTTCATAAATTTATTTTGCTGCATAATTGAATCTGTAGGTCTTTACTTCTTTTTTCCTAACATTTAGTGAAAGAATAAAATCTTTCTGGAACAAATGGGTGAGAATATGTATGGTGACAATTTCATTTCGGGAGGAACTATTTATCTTTATGAACTTTATTTAATCTTGCTATAATACTTTTTCTGAAATACACTGCATAAACCTGTTCCTGCAATGACAGTTGGCCTCGTGGCCTAATGGATAAGGTGTCTGACTTCGGATCAGAAGATTGCAGGTTCGAGTCCTGCCGGGGTCGCTTCTTTGTTATTTAGGTGTGACCATAGACTGTGGGTGTTACACATAATTTAAAAAAGGGCAAAGTCTACCCGCAGGCATGAAGGTGAATTAGAAGAAGAGTATATGAGCTAAGACCTGTGAGACAACAGTACGTTATATACAGAATTGGCCACTATTCATGTTCGGTTCCAAGGGAAAATATTAACTTCTCTTTATTAGAACATTTTATAAAAAGTTATAATTGGTGTGCATAATGTGAAGTTAAGCCATGCATGTTACAATTTTTTCATTTGACATGACACGTCAGTTTAAAGTACAAATGAAATCAAAACTAACCATATAATTGTGTTAGCTGACATTGCTAGTTGTGTGGTGATCTGTGCATGCCATGAAGGAAAAACAATTGTTGCCCTTGTAATCTAAAATTAAAATCTGAAAATGCATTTCCTGTAATTTTTTTTCAGTTAAATTCTCAGATTACTTGATTTTGAAGTATTGGTTGTGGTTAACAACAAACAGAAACGTTGAGAAGGAGGTGTCTGTTATGCCTACTTTACTACATCCATTCTACATTCAATCAGCTCGCAGTAAAAAAACAAGCCACGCCCAGTTTTCCTAATTTAATATTCAGTTTCTCTAGAAACTGTGTGGTCACAATACAACAAAAAAAAACGGTTGCAGTGTCCGGTTCATGCGGACTTTAATTGTCGTCGTTTTCATTTAAAAAAAATCGCTATGGAGGTTTGCTATTTTGTTGTGTGAAAGTGTTAAAATGGCTTAATCTGTTCAACTGGTGTTGCATTGCTCATTGAGTTGGACGGTCACAATGTTCAGATAACTTACACATATCGTTTCCATCCCAAATTGTATTAATAGTCATGTGAACTAAGATCCTCAATTTCAATGTGATTTTTACAAACGCATAATCTGATCTCAGTCTGGATAAGTGTAAATGCCAATAGACTTGGATTTGCAAACTGAGACTGCATATCCCAGAGATGCAATGTCAGACACCATGCACTCAATGGAGCTAGTGACGTCACTGCGAAGGGGTAGGGTTAGGTGTGCGCATTAAAAAGCATTGCATGCAGCTCAGCTTGCAACTACACCAAGTCTACATCCAGACCCCTCTCATAAATGCCGATTAAACTGATTTGAACTAATCAAAGCATTTGGAGTTGAAATTGTCCTAGTGTACACTAAACTGTACACTGTGTGTGTAAAACAGTATGGGTCACCATATTTCGACTTTCACAGTCTCACAGGGAGATATATCTCGTTTAGGATGGATTGTGAAAGTATCAGCTGGCCTTGTGGCCTAATGGATAAGGCGTCTGACTTCGGATCAGAAGATTGCAGATTTGAGTCCTGCCGGGGGTCTTTGTTAAAAACAGGTGTGACAGAAAAATTAGACAAAGTTTACCCTGCTCTGTAAAAAATCTGCCTATTCAGAAAAATTGCTAGTTTGAATCCTGCCAAATTCACATATTTATAATGCAAAACAATATCCGGATAAAACAACTTGTAAACTTCAATGTATAATTTAATGTATACAATTATGTATTGTATGTAAACTCATTCATTCATTCATTCATTTTCCTTCGGCTTAGTCCCTTTATTCATCAGAGGTCACCACAGCTTAATGAACTGCCAACTACTCCAGCATATGTTTTACACAGCGGATGCCCTTCCAGCTGCAACCCAGTACTGGGAAACATCCATACACACACATACACTACAGCCAATTTAGTTTATTCAATTCACCTATAGCGCATGTGTTTGGACTGTGGGGGAAACCGGAGCACCTGGAGGAAAAACGGGGAGAACATGCAAACTCCATACAGAAATGTCGGTACTCAAACCAGCGACCTTCTTGCTGTGTCGCCCCTGTATGTAAACTGTTTAATGTAAAAAAATGTCACATTCAAATCATATTTGTATATAAGAATGGAAAGAAGAACCTCCATGAGGCGTTTTGTGTTTTTTACGTGCCCAAATTCACTGAATGTTTTTTGGGTTTTCTATGGGATGCAAATCTGATTGTTGATAAAAGGCTGTTGAAAGAACATAACGGTTGAGTATATGATGTATTGGTATTGCTTTTATATATATGTATATATTGGTTTTCAGTGTTGGGGGTAACGCATTACAAGTAATGCGAGTTATGTAATAATATTACTTTTCTAAGTAACGAGTAAAGTAATGCATTACTTAAAAAATATATATATATATATTTGAGTTACTTTTTTTAAAATGTAATGCGAGTTACTTTTTAGTTTCATTAATTTGCTTTTAAAAAAGCTAATCTTGAAATCCAACTCTTCATCATGTCACCTTGATCCTGCTCCTACTTCTCTCCTGAAACTTTGTCACTCTGTCATCTCTACCCCTATCTCTCACTTTATCAATGCATCTCTTACCTCCGCTTCATTTCCTCTGCCACTAAAAACTGCTACTGTCACACCTGTGCTTAAGAAACCCAACCTTGACCCCTCAGTTCTATCTAATTATCGTCCCATTTCTAACTTACCTTACATATCTAAATTACTGGAAAGTACTGTTGCTGCCCAACTCCAGTCTTTTCTAGTTGACAATAATCTCTTTGATCCTTTTCAATCTGGTTTTCGCCCCCTTCATAGTACTGAAACTGCACTTGTAAAGGCGGTGAATGATCTACTGCTTTCTGGTGATTCTGGCTCCTTGTCTATATTACTGCTACTGCTCTGCCTTCGATACTGTCTCCCATGATTTGCTTATCTCTCGTCTCTCTGATCTGGGTATTTCTGGTACTGCTCTCTCTTGGTTTTCTTAATATCTCTCAGATAGACAATTTTACATCTCTGTTAAGGATTTTCGATCGCCCACTGTCCCCCTGAAGCGAGGTGTTGCCCAGGGATCTGTTCTGGGCCCACTATTATTCACAATTTACCTTATCCCACTTGGTCAGATTTTACAACGTCATGGTCTAAACTATCACTTTTATGCAGACGACATTCAACTTTATTCTATCTGTACACCTACTCCATCCGCCCAAATTGATAAAATCTCTGCTTGTGTGAAGGACATTAAAGATTGGCTTAACTTAAAATCTCTGAAACTCAATATGGACAAAACTGAGATCATTTTTATTGGCACTTCAGCACTTACCAGCAATATTTCGACCAGTCTCTCCTGTGTGATTGCTGGCTCTCAAATTAAAACATCTACTTCTGTCAAAAATGTAGGTGTAATCCTTGACTCCACACTCTCTTTTCAGTCTCACATTAAATCTGTTATTAAATCTACATTCTGTCACCTACGTCGTATTGCCCAACTGCATCCTTTTATCAGTAGCAAGGATGCTGAGACTGTCGTCCATGCATTTGTCTCATCACGCATTGATTACTGTAAAGTGCTTTTCATTGGTCTGCCTGCCAGCCTCATCTCCAGATTACAATATATTCAAAACTCTGCGGCTAGAATACTCACCCATACTAAACGTTCTTCTCATATAACTACAATCTTGTATGACCTCCATTGGCTCCCAGTTGCATATCGTATTAAATTCAAAATTCTCCTCCTTGCATTTCGATCCTTAAATGGCCTAGCTCCCTCTTATCTTTGTAATATGCTTGTCCCCTACATCCCTACTCGCTCACTACGCTCCTCTGACTCTGGTCTTCTTGCTGTCCCTCGGTACCGCCTCTCTTCAATGGGGGGGCATATCATTTAGTGTTACTGCACCTAAACCTTGGAACTCTCTACCACGCTCACTCTGTACTGTTAATAATATCTCAGAATTTAAATCTTTACTTAAAACTCACTTGTTTTCTGAATGTTACACCTCTGATTTGACAAACTGACCACTTTATTTGATCAACTTGTACTCTTGCATATTTGTCTCTCAGGTTTTGTTTTGCATTTCCAGTTTGTTATATCTGACTTCTTGTATGCTTGTTAACCTCTGTTCGTACTATCTCTTCTTTGTTACATTCATTGTAAAGTGTCCTTGAGCTCTGAAAAAAGGCGCTATATAAATATAAATTTATTATTATTATTATTATATAAAAAATAAATAGCTGAATTAAAATTAGTCACAATGAATCACACAGTCAATGAGAATGTGTTCATTATTTTGAACGCATCGAAGAAAAGGAAAAGGGGATTGTCTCAATGGACAGTGATTTTACAAACATTAACATTACTTTAAACTTTCAGTAATAAGGTAATAAAAAGTAACGCAAAAGTAACTCAAAAGTAATGTAACGCATTACTTACCATAAAAAGTAATGCAACTAGTTACGTTTTTGAGGAGTAACACAATATTGTTACGCATTACTTTCAACACTGCTGCTTTTACTTTTGATGCTAGGCTTTTGAAAACGGGATTGCATCCTGTGACAGGGAAGCTCAACTGGCCTCGTGGCCTAATGGATAAGGCATCTGACTTCGGATCAGAAAATTGCAGGTTCGAGTCCTGCCGGGGTCGCTTCTTTGTTAAATACAGGTGTAACAAATAAAAACAGGCCAAGTTTACCCTGCTCTTTAAAAAAACTGTCGATTTAGAAAATTTGCAAGTTCTAATCCTACCATGTCACATATTTATGTTGCAAAACAATTTCAGGATAAAACAAGCTATTGTATGTGAACTTTAATATGCAAACACAATTTTTAAATCACACATATATATAAGAATGGAAAAAGAAACTGCATGCATGAGGTGTTTTGTGTTTTTAGCGTGCACAAATTTACTGAATTCATGTTTTTTGGGTTTGGGTTTTTCTATGGAATGCAAACCTGATTGATTCAAACACTTTCTCATCTGGCCTCGTGGCCTAATGGATAAGGCGTCTGACTTCGGATCAGAAGATTGCAGGTTCGAGTCCTGCCGGGGTCGCATCTTTAGGATCGTTATTACATCAAATCGATCCCACCAGTGAACTTTTCTGAATTAGCCGATAATTACATGCAGGTGTGCTTAGAGCAGTATTGGATCCGAAATCTAAAAGACTAAAGTTTTCTACAAACAGTTGTCCCTCGTGTGTGTGGTAAGTTAACAGAAAAAATGTTTGGCTTTGGATATATTTCTAAAACACTGAACTCTTCTAATATGTCTGAGTTTAAAGGGTCTCACAGAATTTTGGTTTCTGATAGGTTATCATCAGATCTATGCGCATGGTGAAGTACGTCTTACTGCAACACTCCCTGAGTAAAGTTAGAAATGTCTATACATTTATACTATACTAAAAATACTAAGCACTTTAATGAATGAGCAGCTAGGGAATGGGATTAACAATGGAAAATATATGACTGTTTACCGCTCTCAATATTTAATTTGTGTTTGTCATACCAAAGACCAAAATATCAAGTACAGTAATGAATATTATAGCAGATCTTAATTCCCCAATTTTTTTAAATTATTTAAAATATTTTTAATACAAAATTTAGTTACAGAGACTTACAACCGTTTGTATAAATTTGCATATCTAATAAGCATGTCTGCATTTGCAGTCATATGTGCTTATATAGCAAATCTCAACTTGATTGCTTGTATCTGCAAATGTAAACTGTATTATATCGTCCAGATTTATTCTGCTACATGCAGCTATTAAAGATACTCTATGTATTATCACATGCTGATTAGAAAGGTGCA
Organism: Danio jaintianensis; assembly: GCA_903798115.1. Taxonomy (NCBI): domain Eukaryota; kingdom Metazoa; phylum Chordata; class Actinopteri; order Cypriniformes; family Danionidae; genus Danio; species Danio jaintianensis. Next base: position 25,672,507 of record CAIGQV010000818.1, on the reverse strand, counting down.
TTGCGAAGTATGCTATACAAATTATTGACTATCTTGATTATCGTAATACTTGAAAATTTAAGGTAAATTTAATTTCTCAATTGTTCAGAGTTGGCTGTTACACCTTCAACAAAATTTTTTCCTACAATACTGACTTTATGTATCCTAATAAATGATTTAAGATGAAAATGTATCAGTCTAAAATAGTTAAAATGTCACTCTCCAGGGGGGTATTCCAGAAAGCTGAGTTAATTTACCATCTGCTAAACCCTGAACTCTCGATTGATTAACCCAAAACCTGCTTAATGTATTTCAGTTCCAAAACACCCGAGAAGAGTTAGTTTGATCAACCTCCTAAAGATAACTTAGTTATAATCCTCATCAAAAGAGCATGCAATGCTCAGTAGCCTTTTGAAACAGACTAACTCTGGAACATAACCTGCTTCGGAGTTACTTACTCCAAAAGTTACCTCCATTTTCGGAACCGAAAGTTGAGGTTATCCACTTACTCTTAAACAGTGTTGGGGAAAGTTACTTTAGACAGTAATGTATTACAATATTGAATTACTCCCCAAAAAAGTAACTAGTTGCGTTACTCAGTAACTTTTTATGGTAAGTAATGCGATACGTTACTTTTGAGTTTTTTTGTTTTTTTTTAAATAGAGGAGTTAACAACACACTGTATAACCTTCATTTAACTTAAAAAAAACCCCATAAAATATTAGTGTTACATGCCCAAATTTACTGAATGTTTTTTGGGTTTTCTATGGCGTGCAAATCTGAATGGTTGATAAAAGGCTGTTGAAAAAATGGTTGAGCATATGAAGCACTGGTCATGTTTTTTCTTTGATATTATTGGCGTCCTGTAAAAAGAGAGTTCACCTAGCCTCGTGGCCTAATGGATTTTGTACTTTTTGTCTTATTAAAAAGTAAAATCACTGTCCATTCAGATAATCCTCTTTTCCTTTTCTTCAATGCGTTCAAAATAATAAGAATATTTCCGTCACAGAAATGTAAGGCCCTGCCATCTTCATTTCTTTCTGTTCCTGCATTCTCTCATTGTGTGCAGGATTTAACTTGACTACGTTCATTTTAATTTAGCAATTTTTAAAAAGTAAATTAACTAAACTAAAAAGTAACTCAAATATTATTACTTAATTTTTATTTTTAAAAGTGATGCGTTTCTTTACTCGTTACTTAGAAAAATAATATTGTTACGTAACTCACATTACTTGTAATGCGTTATCCCAAACACTGAAAACCAATATATACATATGAAGAGTTCAGATGCAAAAACCTCTAAATGCCATCTGATATTTTCTTCTAAAATGAGTATTTTACCAGGCTCCTGTGTGTAGGAAATTTGTACTTTTATTCTTTTCATGGTCTTTAAAGTGAAATAACTCAACATAAAACACAGAAGGCTGAGAAAAATGCTCATTTTCCATTACGTTACTTGTAATGCGTTACCCCAAACACTGCTCTTAAACTTCCCTGGGTGCCACATAACCTGCTTTCTGGAATACCCCCAGTTCTAAAAGTTTGCTTCTTAATTTTAAACTCCTTCACAGGTATTTTAAACCAAAGTTACAATGGAGCTGTAAGTAATACGCCTCACATAAAGGCTAACAGAAGAAACTTTGAAGCGATTCACTTGCAATGTACAGCTTCAACCATAGATTATTTAATCAAAAAATAAATAAAAATGAAACAAACGTAGAGCACATTCATTTATTTTCATTACATAGAAATCAGATTGTAAATGCAGTTCAAATAAATGATGTGCATATAGTAATATTACTAAATTTCATTAACATAAAATACATCTACAATATTTTATAACACCCTCAGTCTAACATTCCCCGTTTTTAATACATCATAACAATAACGTTATGGCAATTTATTATACTGTGGTACTTTCAACACTTTCTCAAATATAATAAAACACAAATTTGGCAATTCTTAGAATCCCTGAAATTCGATTTCCACTAAACATTTCATACAGATTTATACCAATTTTTTAAATTCGGTCTATTTTTTGTTTTAAACTCTACATTTACAGCATAGTAAAAAGCGTCGCCCGAATTGTGCTTTTGTTTTGTAAATAAACCCTTAAACTATCTTCCTGAGAAATAGTGTAGCACCATGTTTGTTTTCCTCAGTCAAGAACCACAGATTGATACAAAGTTAATGCAGAGACCCTACAGTAAAATAACAATATAAAAGTGGAAAACGTACAAACACTCAAATGACGAAAACACACACACAATGGCTCAATGAGAACAGTGGTTTTTTTAGCAGCATCTCAGACCTCCTCGGGGCTCACGTCCAGCTTCCTCTGAGGGATGTAGATCTTTTTGGGAGCCGTGGTGTTTACAGTAGGGAACGAGACTGGTGTGTGAAAGAAACTCTGCTGGAAAGCTTGACCGCCTTTAGGTGTGGTTACTAGAGCCTGCAGGAGAGAGCAAATATGCAAATTACTGTCTTAAACAACAAAGGAGCGTTCGTCACACAAACTCAGAGGGGCTTCAAGAAATTAGCATGGAAATTACTTGAAGAAAATAAGAAATAAAATGCATTACTCCAGCCTTTGGTGTCAGGATTCTTCAACAGAAAACTTGTATTTGAAATTGTAATATTATAAATGTCTGTGTGACTCAATTTTTTATCATTTTAAGTATTATTCATTCATTCATTTTCCTTCGGCTTAGTCCCTTATTTATCAGGGGTCGCCACAGTGGAATGAACTGCCAACTTATCCAGCATGTTTTACACAGCGGATGCTCTTCCAACTGCAACCCAGCACTGGGAAACACCCAAACACTCTCGCATTCCCACACACACTCATGCATTACGGCCAATTTAGCTTATTCAATTCACCTATAGCGCATGTCTTTGGACTGTTGTTGGACAATTTTTTTTTTATGTAATGTGATTGAAATGGAAGAGAATATCTGAAAGTTTAACACTGGAATTTTTAATAATTGAAAGTAGGGCTGGCCCGATAAATGATATTATATCGAATCACGATAAAATTTGTCAATAACAATCATGAGCTCTGGACTTTTTTACTCTATATTGATCTAAGAGCCAGTCGCACAGCAGAAATGTGCAACAATGGGAATCTAAAAGTGTGTTGATATTAGAGATGTACCAAATTTTCAGCTACTGAAAATTTATCGGCCGAAAATATGTTATGCTATTTAATGGACCCTCTAATTTTTGTGGCTTCAGTCATTGTTGGGGTACTCTTTTAAGTCTGGAAGTATTAACAACTTATATCGAAATATATATCATTATCGTTCAATATGGAAAATAATTATCGAGACTGCAGTTTTGTCATATCCCTAATTGAAAGCCAGAAAAAAGTAACTTTTTTGGTATGGTAAACAAAGTTAAAAACAGTTACCTACTTCACATAATGATCACATTATTTTAATGAACAATAATATTAATATGTATAAAAATGTGTTTGGGATACTATTATCAGGGTTCCCACGCTTTTCGAAACAGCAGATTCAAGGACTTTTTAAAGCACCCTTAATTTTAAATCAAGCAATTCTGTAATTGACATCATAGACATTTTGACCGTTTTAAAAAGTCAAGTTCAAAGAACTTTAATAAAATTGTTGAATTCAATGCTGGTGATATTCAAATGCGGTTTCGGAAATATTGATAAAATGTGCATTATTTGTCAGTCAGGGTTTCTGCAGGTTTCAACAAGTTAAATGTAAGACTTTTTAAGACATTTTTAAGACCATTATGAATGAAATTTTAGACTCATACAGGGGTAAACGCTAAGGAGATTTTTGAATGGCCCAGTTGTAAAAGATTTCTATTTGCCCTATCAAACCTTTTTTTTTTTATATATATAATGTAATATTACAATAATAATAAAAATTTATATTTTAGTTAATTCTGAGCAAAACATTTTAAATATTGTGGCAAAACAAGCAAGCTCAAGTTGTATACATACATGTTTTTCAACATAACCTTTCTTAAAAATACTTTTTTTTTGGTATGTTTTAAAGGTTTTAAAAACTACAATAAACTAAATGAATGCACAACAGTCTGTCCAGGTCAGCTTCTTTAGCTGTAAATACATGGAGCACTTTTATACAAATGCTATTGTAAGGAAAATAATTAAACCATTATGGTAAATGGAGTTAAAAATTACATTTTTAAATAAAAGTTTAAAGTTGTTGGTAATTGTATGGGTGTTAATGGCCAGATTGGGTAGCTATACATGAACAAAGGAAAATTCAGACCTGTTTAAAAAAAAGATTTAAGACCTACAACACAATATTTCAGTAGATTTAAGACTTTTTAAGACTTTCTGGTCAGGGTTATTGTACAAGTTTTAAATTCAGTACAAGTACAAGCTTTTTCATTTAGTTTTTGTCAGTTGAGTACAATTGTTGAAATAAAACCATAAATTTAATTCAAGCACTTTCATGGACCTCTGTTAGTACTTTCCAGGCCTTGAATTAATATGTCTGAAATTCAAGAACTTTAAAGAAATGTGGGAACCCTGTATTAAAGTTTGTATTAATATTACAAATTGGTTTTATATTTAGTTTGTAACTTTTATTATTTAAAGTTTTCTATCAGTTTTAGATATTTTAGAACATCATTTAAATTATACAGCACTGTTGCCTCACAGCAAGAAGGTCGCTGGTTCAAGCCTCGGCTGGTTCAGTTGGCGTTTCTGTGTGGAGTTTGCATGTTCTCCCCGTGTTGGCATGGGTTTCCTTCGGGTGCTCCGGTTTCCCCCACAAGTCCAAAGACATGAGCTATAGGTGAATTGGGTAAGCTAAATTCAGGGTTCATACATATTTTTAATACAAAAATTCCATGACTTTTCCATGATTTTTCCAAGACTTTCAAGTAAATTTTCATGACCTAATGTTTCGTGCAATGTCTACATATGCGTAGTAAAAACAATACATGTTAAAATTTATTACAGCATATCGTAAAACACGCAACAATCTATTTAGTTTCAGCTTATATTTCTATCTATGTAAAATTGATTTAGATAATGCTTACACCGCACTAATAATGTGAGAGTATGTGATTGGCCAAGGACAGAAATGAAGTAAAGGCAACTAACCTATATTCAAGTATACAGATATCTGTTTTCCATGACTTTTCCAAAACTTTGTGGGTTTTTCAGATTTTTCCAAAACTTTTTCAGGCCTGGAAAATGCCATGTCAAATTCCATGACTTTTACAGGTTTTCCATGACCGTATGAACCCTGTAAATTGTTCGTAGTGTATATGTGTGAATGGGAGTGTATGGGTGTTTCCCAGTGATGGGTTGCAGTTGGAAGGGGATCCGCTGTGTAAAACATATGCTGGATAAGTTGGCGGTTCATTTCACTGTGGCGACCCCTGATTAATAAAGAGACTAAGCCAAAAAGAAAATGAATGAATTTAAATTATACAGTAGTCAACATTTGAAATGGATCAAAACCGTTCTTCAATGTTGTCCTAAAACTACTCAACAACACCCATTTTTGTCATAGGACAATTCTGAAAAACATTTTCAAACCACTTCAAATGTTGAATACTCTATATTGTTTAAGATGCTAAAAACCTAATAAAACATGCTAACATCTATCTAGCTTGATAAACATTATTTCAGGTAACAAAATGTTTTTTTGGTTTTATCAGTGTTTCCTCTTGGACTTTATTAACAGGGCAAGAAGGTGTCTCCATGGGTGGAGGGAGTGTCGCTCATGCCAAATTCCCAGACCTTTCCCTTACAAAAAACAACAACAACAAAAAACTGAATTTGCATGTAATTTCCTATAATGAACAGAAAAAAACTGTTGAGGTGCTGTTATACTTTAACAGGGGTGCAAACGCGATAATTGAAAAAGGTAATTAGGGGAAATGAAGCAGGCTTTTAAATTAACAGGCAAAATGCATGAAGTATTCCACGTTGTCATGTAAACAGCCCCTGTATATTTATCATGACGGTACATCTTTGTTTTGATATGTTTGTTGACATTGGCTGTACCTGTGGTATGCTGATGAGGGTGACAGGCTGTCCGTGTATTGAGGTCTGCTGCAGTGCTCGGGCTGGTGACAGGGGCTTTACGAAGATCATGCCCTGGTGAGGAAGCCCTGGGTGTGGGGACTGGAGCGAGCTGCTCTGCTCAGGAGTGTGTGGGTTTGGTGTAACACTGCCGGGGATGAGGCCCAGATTCTGCAGGGTGAAGTTGAGAATAGCAGGACTGGGGCTGTGGATGCGATGGCTGTGAGAAGGGAAGGGGGAAATGGGCGGTATCCGGTGAAGAGGGAGTCGGGTCGGGGTGACTTCTTGAGGAAGAGCAGGTCTGGAACCTGGAGAGAAGCAAGGGATACGAAGAATTGTAAATCTTTCATCAAAAAGCCATTGTATGCATTTATGACTTGGAAAAAAAAAATACATAAAAAAAAATTATCTTTATCTTTGTTGGAAAATGAAAAGAAATCTTGTAGGTTTGAAAAGACATACAGTTGAAGTCAAAATTTCTCGCCCTCCTGTGAATTGTTTTTTTCTTTTTCAAATATTTCCCAAATGAGGTTTAACAGAGCAAGGATTTTTTTCACAGTATTTCCTATAATATATATATTTTTTTAAAGAAGAAAGTACTTATTTGTTTTATTTCGGCTAGAATAAAAGCAGTTTTTAATTTTTAAAAACCATTTTAAGGTCAATACTATTAGACCCCTTAAGCAATATTTTTTTTTTCTACAGAACAAACCACTGTGATACAGGGACTTGCCTAATTACCCTAACTTGCCTAGTTAACCCTTTAAATGTCGCTTTAAGCTGAATACTAGTGTCTTGAAAAATATCTAGTAAAATATTATGTACTGTCATCATGGCCAAGATAAAAGAAATCAGTTATTAAAACTATTATGTTTAGAAATGTGTTGGAAAAAGAAAAATCTTCTTTCCGTCAAACAGAAATTGGGGAAAAAATATACAGGGGGGGCTAATAATTCTGACTTCAACTGTAATAATAAGTACATGTAATGATGATAGAATTTTCAGTTTTGGGTAAATTTGAACTAATATATACACAGTATGCTGCCTCTTGGATGAAACTATATCACGAATAATATAGTTTACATTGTATCGTCACATTTTTACATCTTGACATCTCAATATAACAATGTATCAATATACCCCAATAAAAAGTCTTATGGTTTGTTTTAGCCCATGTCCACACTAATATGATTTTGTTTAAAAATGCATATTTTTCTCTCCGTTTTGGCCTTTTGTCACACTGAGATAGCGTTTTTAGGAAACGAAAACTTATCTCTTTGAGAACGCAGTCAAAAGTGATTAATTTGAAAATGCTGTTATCGTGTTGAAGTGTGCTCTGTGAAAACGGAGGCTTTCGAAAGCGATGACGCAGTTTAGTCATGTTACCAATTCAGCTAGCATGGTGGACGACATTGTAAAGCAGATATTTTGGATGCTGTCTATTTTGACAGCTTTATTAAAGATTAATGTCAGTTTGTATGGAATGTTTACTAATTGCTATTGTTCAGCGTCTGAAGCAGATGAAAGTTGCAACATTTTGACGCAATGTTTCAAAGGTAAAAGTGTCTTACATCTGTGCTCATGCACAATACTGAACAAAAGCATTTTCAGTCATTTTAGTGTGGATGATGCAAAGAATTGAAAAACGATAGTGTGGACAGAGCGTTTTTAGACAGCAACGTTGTTTTCAAATTTATCTGGATTAATTTAGACTTAGCCTTATATAGAGCTATTAGCATCAATCAGAAATGTAATTTTGGAAGTGCTACTTATTTTCAGGAAAATACAGTAACTGTAAAGCAGTGGTCCCCAACCTTTTTATCACCGTGGACCGGTCAATGCTTGACAATTTTACAGCGGAACGGGGGGTTGGGTGGGGTGTGCTTGGGGCGGTGGTTCGTAGGTTGTTAGGCGACCAACAACCGTTTTCTCAGAGGATGACAAGCTGACAAATTATTGCTGTCACTCTGATACAAGTTTTATTTATGGAGAAAATTAAAAGCACTGCAGTGTTTGGGCGCTGGGTTTGTCTGAGATAGTCTAGATTAGATTAGTCTACCGAAGTGTGTACATTCCATACAAAGTATAAAGCTGAATGGTCAGTTCTTGTCACGATGGCATTCATTCATGCCTCTGGAAGGCACGAGCGCTTCACGCCGCTTGCGCGGCAAGCCATGCACCTCCATTGGAAATAACGAACTTGCAAGAACTCTAGAAAAGACGCAATATGCGAACGACCCCTAAAAGGCCGCCGTCATTTGCGATCTCCAGCAGCTGATCTTCTTGCACAGACATGGTGGATTCACCTGATTTGTTGACAAATGGGTTGCGAATCCATTCCTTGACAGTTCAGGGGTCCTTCATTGGGCCTTTTCCCCATAGCAAAGAAAATTTCCAAAGATGTCTGTTTCTTACTCATTTTGCTGCTTGTGGGTTAAATTTGGGCGCAGAAGTGAACGAGATGTAAGCGAGAGAATACTGTCATTTTTCAAAATAAAAGATCGTTCAGACTTTGATAATAAATAAAACGAAAATGATGAATTTTCTTGTGCGGCCCGGTACCAATTGATCCACGGACCGGTGGTTGAGGACCACTGCTGTAAAGTATAGCTAGAAAAAATACCTATTTTTCTCCTCCTATAGTTGTTATTACCTGTAGTTTTCCAGTGGCACATAGTGAGGACCTTTTGTGCCTTCATATTATTCATATCTATGAGCCATTGTTAGTTAATTACATTTTTTTTCTTAATGCCATTTGATTAATTTGTGCTTTGTAGACTTGTTTGTGTCATTGTCATTTCATTCTGAGATCCCACTTTATCTGACCGTTGCCTGTTTCAGATTCTGAATTGAGATTTTGGATTAATGTATGACTTGGAAATTCTGTAAATATATTGTATATACACTTTTTGTGTATATGGAAATAGTGGACTAGATGCCATTTACTTTATATCTGTTTGCACTTTGTTTTGATTAAGGGAGTTAGACAAGTCTGCTTGTATTTTTGTTTAATGCTAGAGATATTTTAGTTATTAAAAAAAGTTTATTTTTGTGTTATTCTGGCCTACATCTGTCCCTGAAGAGATTCCCACAAAAAAATAAATTATCTGTGTGATGCATTATTCTTTACTTCTTCCCACACCCTATTGGCTTACCCCTAGAGGTCGCAACACAGAAAATATGGAACACGTTTTTTAACAAGGGCATCTTTGATTACTAGCATACCTGCTGTTGGCGTGTGATAGACGTTGTATGTTGGTGTGGAGGCTTTGGAGCTTTCAATGGAGCACTGAGGTTCTCTGAAGTTCAAAATGGACTGCTGGGGGATTGGAATCAAATAACCTGCGGGGATCAAAGTCTAACGGGAACAAGAGAAAATAGTCAAAAGTCTATCTCATGATTTGTGCAAAGATGCATATATACATGTGGTGTTCTTCCTACCTCTCTGTGTATGGGTCCAGATGGCAGCACCATTTCCTGAAAGGGAGCGCTGAGCTTCTGGGGCTGTGAATGTGGTTGTCTTATAGGGGTCAGTCCTGCCTCATTGTCTGAGGTCTGGCTCTTCTCCTCCTTCTCCAGAAAGGTCTCCAGGCTGTGGTCCAGAGGTGCTGTGCTGGTTTGTACTGTTGGCTGGCTTTCAGAGGGTTTGGAGAACTCCAGATGAAGGGCTCTTGCAGAAGGGCGGTTGGAGGTCAAAGCTCCTCTACGGGCCTTCAGACGTGCTTGTAGAATCTCACACAGCTTTGGAGAAATGCTCTAAATTGAAACATACAAGAAGTCTGGAACGGTTATTGCATGTAATATCAATATATAAAATGAAGGTGGTGAACGGTTAACTTGAGATTTAAGGTGATGTCCTTTTTTTAAATGGTAGTTCACATGCTTAATTTATGTACTTAAGTAATAGTAATTTTAGTATAAAATGTATCTATGTAAACATGATTCACAAACACATTTAATATTTAATTGTACATTTTCCTCAATTTGAGTTATTTTTATCAAGTGAAGTGTTTTGAAATGTGCATTTATTTAGTAAACAACTTGACAATCTCAACTGAAACATGAAGACAGGGTGGAACATTTAGTAGCTCCTCCCATTTATATATATATATAAAAAAAACAGCCAATAGTGTCTTGTTTTAGCACAGCTTTGCCAGTGATCGTGGTTGAGCTCAAGTGCATCAAATTAAAACAAAATATGAAGTGTCTTGAAGGGGGGCGGGACATGTCAGATACTAGAGTGCATTTGATTGGTCTGAAGATTTGGTAAGAAACTGAAGTCTGAAGGGACGTGACAAAAATTGTCAAGCCAATTAGGTGGAAGGGATAAACTGCAATCTTTGGATGTATATACCAGTTTTATATCTTCTAAATGCAAATCTTGTCACTGTTTTGTCATAGGAACCTGAGAAAATTGCCCATTTTAGAAGAAAATTTCATATGAGAGGTTTTTGCATCTGAACTCTTCATATACAGTGCTCAGCATATATGAGTACGTCCCCCACAAATCTCTCATTTAAGTTAATATTTTTCTATAGGATGCTTTACAATATTACATTTGTGCATATGCATTAGTTTAGTCAGTACTGAAGCCAAATCTGGAGCTAATCTAACAAAATAACTTAGAATAGTTAAAAAATTATTAGCCCAAATTTATGTTAGGGAAAAATGTTAAATACAATTTTCAAACATTTTTGCAATATTTTGCATGAATTTAAATGTATTATCTTTCCATTTCTAAAGAAGTTCTGTGACTAAAATATTATTTTATTAAATATGTTTAATAATTCTGTTTTGTTCAAATGCACCAATATATATATAACCCATATGCACTGAGAAATGAATAAAAAAATTAATTTTCAAAATGGGGTGTACTCGTATTTGCTGAGCACTGTATACATGCAAACACACACATGGATATATAAATATCTAACTTCTAATATCTAACTTAATAAAACATACACAAACATTTATTCCCAATCAAAACATGTCAAACTAAAAATGCAACAAGCTAAAATAATTTCATTTGGCTAAATAATAAAAATGCATGTTGTGGATTAGTTATTGAACTATAAAAAGTATTTAAAAATATGTAAAGGTCTCTCCATATGAACATATTTATGTGTGTGTGTGTGTGTAAATATAGTACCATGATCTACTACACAAGTGAATACATCACAGCCTCACCTTTGGCTCTGTCCTCTGCATTTTGGATGGACTTCCCACAGAGTTTTTTTCTCCACTTGCCCGTTTAAGGTTCACAGGACTTGTCTGCTCTTTACCATATGACGACGACTGGTTAGTCTGGTTATTGCTAATCGTGGTAGCCGGTGATGTCTTTGCATTTGCACCGACTGGACTCTCAAATGTCATTGAACGGACCGCTAGGCTGGTAGGCTGCGGTCTAAGAGACGTTGGGTGCATGTAAACAGCATACGGCCCACCGGTCTGGTGCTGAGGTATCAGAAGCGGGATGATCGGGGAACATTTTGTAGGAAGGTATGAAATCGCTCCTGCTGGCAGAACTGGGATCTGCATCCCTGGAGGCCCATGATTACTAGCAGACGTGGATTCAGGCTGTTTAGATGAGTGTGAAGAGTCTGTCGCCTCGTTGTTCGGTCGATGGTCTCTGTAAGCCAAATCCATAGGTGTTACTTCTGAAATAGGTACTTCATTGTGTTTTTTTGGTCAAAGAAACAAATACTTACGCTGACTGTTCATCGAGTTGTTTTTTGCAGATAGCTGCCAGATGGGCCATTTTGGTTGTATAGAAATCACTGTCTGCAGAATCACCTATAAGAAAAGAGATGGGGTATGAGTTTCCTGTTGCAGTAAAAGTCTAGTGATGTTAAAGTCCACGTGAACCAGACGTTGTTAGACTTTTATTTCAGCATGTAATTAATAAATTTCCTTCGCCTTAGTCCCCTATTTATCAGGGGTTGCCACAGCAGAATGAACTGCCAACTATTCCAGCATACGTTTTACACAGCGGATACCCTTCCAGCTGCAACCCTGTACTGGGAAACACCCATACACTCTCGCATTCACAAACGCACTCATACACTACGGCCAATTTAGTTCATCCAATTCACCTAATCCGCATGTTATTTGACTGTGGGGGAGCACCCGGAGGAAAACCCACGTGAACACGGGCAGAACATGCAGACCCCACTATTTTTTTTTTAGTTTGTGGCTATTTTTTTTTTGCTCACCAAGGCTGCAAAAACTAATACCATGAATTATTATACTTCAAAATGATAGTTTTCTATATTAATATATATCCTTATATTTATTATTATTATTATTTCTGTGATGCAAAGCAGAATTTTTTGCATCAGTACATAATACTTAAAGATAATCTTATATGCTGACTTGTAGCTTAACATTATAACTACAACACTATTATAACAAGTAAAAACAGCTATGCCACTTTATATTACTATTATATTTTTAATAGGATTATCATTAGCATTTATTTGAAAAAAATAAAATAAATCATGGTCACCATTTTAAGGTAAAATTCCTGCTATTAACAAACCATTAACTATGACTTTTAGCTTAATAAACTCATAATTAGCTGATTATTAATAGTTATTGGGTATTAGTTGGGTTTAGGTATTGGGTAGGATTAGAGATGTAGTATAGATCATATTTTATAAGTACAAAAAAACGGCCAATATCTTAATAATAATTTCGTACATTTATATAGCGCTTTTCTAGACACTCAAAGCGCTTTACACAATGGGGGGGATCTCTTCATCCACATCCAGGTGGATGCTGCACACTGGTGGACACGACGGCAGCCATATTGCGCCAGACCGCACACCAGCTGATTGGTGGAGAGGAGACAGAGTGATGAAGCCAATTGTCGTATGGAGATGGTTAGGAGGCCATGATGGACAGATTTGGCCAGGATGCCGGGGTTAAACCCCTACTCTTTTTCGAATGACATCCTGGGATTTTTAACGACCACAGTTTAACGTCTCATCCGAAAGACGGCACTCAATGAGCAGTATAGAGTCCCCATCAATATACTGGGGCGTTAGGACCCACACAGACCGCAGGTTTAGCGCCCCCTGTTGACCTCACTAACACCACTTCCGGCAGCAACCTAGCTTTCCCATGTGGTCTTCCATCCAGGTACTGACCGGGCGCAGCCCTGCTTAGCTTCAGTGGGCGACCGTGTGAGAGTTGCAGAGAGCTAGCTGCCGGCTAGTATATAATAAGCAATAATAAGCAGGTAACACGTCGGCAGTTATTTAAATTAGTACTTAATTGGTTACCACAATTTTTTAAAAATATCTACTATATTTGATCAACTTCATGCATTATAATATCTCTCTTTTAACAAACAAAAATCTTACTGTCCATAACCATGTTTACACAAGACTTTGCTTCTGTTCTCTTTTTAGTGTTCATAGCATTAAGTTGCAACCCAAAGCCCATTAAAATCATTTTATGTGGTCAGATTTCAAAGAGACAGTCTCAAGTTGGGATGCAAACTTAAGACTGGTACTATTAATAGCGACTGACCTTAACAACAATTCGAATTCTGACAGTAGAAAATCCCCACAGAAAACAGATGAGGATCAGACAGTTGATGGCTTGCTTACAATGAAATGACAAAAACAGCTCACCTGTCATTTTACTAGGACTAGAAGGTGCAGAGTTGATTTTCCTGCGATCGTCCTGAATGCTCTTAACCAGCTTGACTAGAGAATGATGGCGGGTAAAACCTCGCTTTGTTCCAGGGGAGGAAAACAGATTTTTAGCACAGTTTTCAACAGAAGAACGAGGCTCGAGAGGCTTTGGTGCTGAGGATGTAGCGGAGACCTCCAGATCTGTTAAACAAACAAATATACAAAGTCAACACAAGCTTAAAATAAACACGAAGTCTGAATAGGATTATGAATGGGTCAGACTTCATATGAAACATGCTTCAATGCTCACCCTTTGGAGATGGTATGTCTTCTGGCCCAGTCCACTTGAAAGCAGGCTTTCTTCCTTTATCTTCAGTCACGTGCACTTTCTTTATCAGCTCTAGGCTGCTCAGAACATTTGCAATGTCATAAAGTCTACGGATCTTGGCTGCCAACAGAAAATCAATAATCAGTTTTCATTTACAGAAATTGTGATTTTGTTAAAAATGACACCTAAAAAATAATTATAGATGAGTTTTTGGACTCTTGTCTTTAATCAAATATAAATCACTGTGCTCTTCCAGAGTTTGGTGCTAGGACTAAAGTTCCTTAAATGACAAGCAGCAAAAATGATCTGCACTCAGTAATTCATTAGACAATACAACAGGAGAAAAGAAAAACAAACATTTGGTCTATGAGCCATTGTCAGTGTAATGATTTCAGGTGTCATTTCAGGTGTTCACAATCAGTTGAGTCTCATTTTAGGCCCTATCTACACGAACATGGATACTTTCAAAACTGGACTTTTTTCTACATGGTTTTGCTGTTTGTCCACAAGAAAAGCAGGTGACTGAATCTGAAACTTTCTGAAAACTCTGGTAAGGGTGAAGATTTTCTGAAACTCCAGGTACCAGGGTTTCTGCTGTTTTCACCAAGTTAAATTTAAGACTTTTAAAAACATTTTAAGACCCATTATGAATGAAATTTTAGACTTATACAGGGCTAAATGCTAAGGATGTTTTTTTTCCGAATAGTTAGTTAGAAAAGCTTTTCACAAGCCCTATCAAAAAAGATTATTATACATTATACAGTAATAATAATTTTATTTTTTTATTAATTTTTAAACACAAAATTTATCCATTCAACACAAACCCTATAACCATTACCAAGAATAGAACAAAACATAGCTGTCAATTACTTCCGTCTACAATAATAATAATTTAATAATAAAAAATATAGGTTAGGTCAGTATCCTTAGCAGTAAATAAATGGAGAACTTTTAAGCTAATGCTACTGTAAGGAAAGTAATTAAATGCTATTTTTAATGGCCAGATTGGGTAGCTATACATGAACAAAGGAAAATTAAGACCTGTTAAAAAAAAGATTTAAGACCTACAACACAATATTTCAGTAGATTTAAGACTTTTTAAGGCCTAATATTGAGCTCTTGAGATTTAAGACATTTAAAGACATTAAAGACTTGAAAGATACCCTGCAGGTACAATGTGGTCGTGTGGACTCTACAACCATAGGTTTCGCCTCATGACGTCAGCATGTGTGCTGTTTTCTTTTTTCTGATTGGCCGACACAACTTGGTTCACACCAAATGCGGAAGATGCAAATGAAGCAAATTCTGCACGTTCGCAGCAAACACATCACATGCTTCACATTGTTCGTCCCAAGGGACGGTAATCCAATTCTGTTCTCAAGTTTGCATTGACCTCTGTGCAATTTACTCACAAAAATACTTAATTGCACATTTGGTTAATTAAAACGCAGCATAAGTGTCATTATCGTCGCGCCTTTAACATGCATCACAGTGCGTTTTGATGTTTTCATGTGGACAGAGATTTTTTTTAAACCAAAGCGGGGAAAACTCCATTTGAGCAATTCTATGCAAATGTCAACCTTGCCATGAAAAAAGTAAAGTTTTCACCAAAATAGCGAAACCCTTTTTAGGTTTTTTGTGTAGGCTTGTATTTTACAGTACTGCAAGAATACTCAAAAATGTTTGTCAATGTTTTCAAATAATTATATTTGATTTACCAAAGTAACACAAGTGCAAATTTTACATCATTCATAACAGAAAGATGTCACATTCATAACGAAGATTTATTATAAATGCAAAAATGTTAAATAAAATTAATCATATTTGTTCTATAGTGAGCCAACTCTTATCCTTTTGATTAGCATTATTATTTCTTTTGGGTTGTGAGGTTTAATTCACATAATTTCTTAGAGGTGTGAACCTACACTGGTCTCACGGTTCAGTTCGGTTACGATTATAATGCCATCGATTCGGTTCAATTCGATATCTCGGTGCATCGCGATGCATTGACGATGCTTTCCATACACAATTTTATATTTTACATCACAGCACAAGAATTATTGTATTAAAATGTATAATTTTTTATATGTATTTGTAATACAATTTTGCACTTTAATACAAGCAGTCAGATATATGAACTGTACCTTTAATTTTACCTGCTCAAAGAAAACACTCTGCATCAAACAAAACTCAAATACATGCACAGAACAACATGAGCATTTACAGCAAATAAACTAATGTAAATATTATCCCGCTTGCTTTTTGAGCATTGTCGAGCGAGTCGTTAAACGCCTATGATTGGTAACGCGCTCAACAGAAAGGGCTGCGATTGGCTCTAACGCTCTGGCGCTGTTCAACGATGAGTGACACTGATAAACGGACGCGGTGATCACAGCTGATCCATGACAGACGCGGTGGAGAAAACTCGCTCTGCAGACACGCTCGTGTCTGGATCCAGAAGTATCGCTGTAACAGCCGAGAGGAGAGGAAACGTCACGCCAGCAGGTCAAAGGGGCCACAGTGAGAGAGAGAAATGGACTTTACTTTCATTTTCTCCACAGCTGTACAATAGGGGCTTCTGCTGTAACTTCAGTGTCAGTGTCAGACTGTCCAGCAAAGTTTCTGCATTTTAATTACTTGCACTCACCTCCCTCGCCATAGTATTCTGCCGCGACATAGCGCATATGAGATAAATGACGTCAATACGTAATAACCGGTTAGGATCTATTACTGAACCGATACCGAATTGTCCGCGTCTGCACCCCGGTGCACCGAAGAAACAATTAATTTTGACACCCCTATAATTTCTACAAAGTATGTTGTAAACTCGCAGACTTTTTGGTCACATCCATAACGCATGTTTATTTTTCTTATTTAATATATAAAAAAAATTTACAGAATGATTTTTTTTTTTGATCCCACAACTCTGTGGTTAGTTGTTTTGGAAAATATAAACAGATGTTTTTATATAATGTTACTTTCTCTGTGAATTTATGTTTTAAGTTTTTACTGCAAATGTCACATCCACAATGCTGGAATTGCTCATTTATAAAAATAACCGTGTACATGAGTCTAGTCTCATTACATTCACATCTTAAGAATTAGAACGAAAAAAAAACGAAAAAAAAAAAACACTCCACTCCACCATGTTGTACATCTAGTGGAGGGAAAAACAATAATAAAATAGAAAGAATATAATAATAAACAAAACAAGATGGATAGATAGTCAAAATATTTGTTTTTCTTTTCTCCTGTTGTACTGTCTAATGAATTACTGAGTGCAGACCATTTTTGCTGCTTGACATTTATGAACTCTCTTTACAAAAGTAATTTCTTCAGCAGTTCTTACTTGATTATGCACTTTTTGTAAGATTTGTATTGAAATGGATAACGTAAATGCCATCTACGGTGTAGTTTATATGCATGATGAGATCACTCACTTTTGAACTTGTTTTTGTCCAGATCCACCACATGATCTTCACCGATTAGGATTTTGGCAGCTATATCCAGACTAACCACAGGAGGACTGGACACCAGGAACAACATGACAAACTTCTGACTCATCACTCGCAGAGATTTGTCTTTCCGACTGTTCGCAGAAGCTGCAGGTAAAAGCACAGTCAATAAGGCTCATTCATCAACAATGCAGAATAATCAGATATCAGCGTACACAAACATAATTTATTAATAAATGTATGTATCTAAATTTATATATAAACACAGTAGGTAACATTTGAAGTGGATCAAAAAAAGATCTTCGAAATTGTCAAGAATGGATGTTGTTGAATAGTTTTAGGACAACTGCTTTAAATGTTGATCCATCTCTCTCTTTATATGTATATATAATGCAAAATCACTTCATAATTGTATTAAGATTACAATTTGTTCATCACACGTGCATTATAGCATAAGGTGCAACATTTTTCTGCATTCAAATACTATTCTGATTTCTTTGAGGGGAAAGATTTGAGCAATTTTTAGTAGGTTTTATCAATTTACATATGAGCCCTGAAAAAAAAGACCACAGAAAGTGTTATAGAGACCAGCAGCTTTAATATATCTTTACATTTTGTCACCATCAAACTTGTACATGTCCTGTTCTGTTTAAGAATCAGATCAGTAGTGGCAGTTTGAATGCATTCCAGCACATGACCTTTTATACTAAGATAGCAATCAGGTCAAATACATTGTCAACTACAATATAAGGATGAAAAAAACCATGGTGATCCTAGTACATTGAAAAAAGCATGTTCCTAAGATTTATAAAGAGAAGGGAAAGGATAAAAAAAAATGTTACAACAGGATTTTACTGGATGTACTCTTTAAAAGCAACTAATTTTCCCCTTTAAATGTAGAATTAGATTTATCGCCTTTTATATGGTGTATTACTATTTTATAATCATTTGATCTTTTTGACCACATTTTAGTCTTGTCTTTTTGTTAACAATAATGCGCAGTTCATTCCTTAGATGAGCGGATCAGGTTGCTTATTGTTTTCAGTCACATTACTAGCGCAGAAGACCCCGTCAAGTTTCTGAGTCAAGCTACAGGCAACAAACTTTTTCACCCTTATTTTTATTGACAAAATAAACACTGACTACAAATGTGTTTGTATATCAATACCCTGATAAAGGAAAGTTAGCCACAACAAATCTGTGCATGCGTGCTGTTTTTAATATGTTAGCCATGTTAATAATAATAATAATTAAAAAATAATAATAATAATATATATTATCATGTCAATAAAGCTTTATAACTTAAATTTTTTTTTTCAAGTGCCAAGAACTGGCTTAACAATATATCATTTGAGCATCGATATAGCAGTGTGTATCTGCAATAGTTACATTGCAGGATTAGATTATTTATAAAACATTAGAACAAAGATATCATTAAATATTATTTATACAATGAATTTCTGTACATGAATACTGTTAGACTCCCCAGAAAATTTATTTTTTCTTGTAATTATCATTTATGCAGATCCACTGCATAGAAAAAGATCTAAATGAATGAAATCTTTTCAAATAGAGATATTCTAATCATCTGGTGAAATTATATTCATATCGCAATAAAACAAAATCTAGCAATGTCTGATTTTTCCAATATCGTGCAGCCCTACTGATGATTTCTTTGACATTTTCGACTACATCACAAAAAATTGTCTGTATTAGGTAAATATTTGTCAGAAGTTCTCCTTAGCATAAAATCACAAACCAGTCCATGCAAGTATGAGATGCATAGACACTACTAGAGCCTAAAACTAAAAAAAATCTAAGATGACGTTACCTGCTTTAGGATCCGCTCCTGGAAGATCCGCCAGCCCAGAGTCTCCATCCACATCAAAACTGGACATTTCTTCATTCTCCTTTTCCTCTCCATCTAAATCGAACTCTCTCTCTTCTCGCTCTTGACTCCTTTGTCTGATCTGCTGCATCAGCTGTTCATAGCGGTTCTCTTTTCCGGCCCGTTTCAGCACAGCAAGCGTCTGTGCAAGTTTTACCCGACCATGCCATGTGTAGCGATTCTTTGCCAGCCGGCTGACCATGTTAAGGCTTTCAAGAACGTTCATGATGTCATAGATGCGACGTCTTTCCACATCTGAGAGGAAAATGAGCATGGATACAATTAGGATTGATAAAAAAAAACATATCATGGATCACATTATTTTAGGATACAATTCTCACTATTAACGATCCATTAACTGTAAATTTTAGCTCTATAATTTGCTTATTATTAATAGTTATTAGGTAGCAATTTGGTTTAGGTATTGGGTAGGATTAAAAATGTAGAATAAGATCATGCAGAATATGTATTTAAGTACTAATAAACAGCCAAAATCTTAATAATAGGCAGGTAATAATCCACTAGTTCAGTGTTTCCCAGCCCTGTTCCTGGAGGCACACCAACAGTACATATTTTGGATGTCTCCCTTATCTGACCCATTAACTTCAGGTTTTGGAGTCTCTTCTTATGTTCTGATGAGTTGATTCAGGCGTGTTTGATTAAGGAGAGGTTGAAAATGTGTACTGTTGGTGTGCCTTAGGGAACAGGGTTGGGAAACACTGCACTAGTTAATAGTGAAAATTAGTCCCTATATTAAAGTGTTACTATTTCATGAATAAAATATCTGATGAGTGAGCAACTTACTCAGTTCTGCTGCCACATCGTCAAGGCTGATACCGTTGTTTACAGCAGGATTGGGGTAGTTTGGGTACCTTGCAAGGAATTTGTAACACAACAAACCAAGGCTTTTGTCTTTACGGCTTATCTGGAGTTTTTCTACTTCTTCCCCATGCTCAGTCTCCTGTGTGACACGACAATAAAAAATATAAACACATATCAACATATTATAGACATGCATAGGAGAAAATACACCAGCAAAATTATATTTCAGAAGTCAAATATGCTAAAAATGATTATAACTAAAACATTAATGACTGGATGTATCTGGTATTATGAATTATGGATACCTGTGAGTTCTCTGATTCGCTGCTGTCCACGGCGCGTTCTTTCTCACGGTTGCGAATCTCAGGACTGGCTGCACTGATGAGCATTTTTAGGTTGGAAGTGGGTGTCCAAGGGTCGCTCGATGGTGCATCGAGGCCCTTAGTAGGTGTTGTCAGGGGCCCCATGTTTTTATGGGTCTCCAGTAGTGCAGCTTCAGATGTTGAAGCTTTATTTGAGTTTTTTAGTGGTGTTTGTGGTTCCACAAAAACATGCCCCTGTTATATTGAAAACACATAGTCATATTGAATCATATAATCAATCACACTACTCATCAAGTCAATATTTTGCTCACAATAAAATGATCTGTTAAATCAAAATAAATATAACTCACCTTGTTATTTGTTGATGTGACCTTTAATGGACTTAACGATTTCTTGATTAATGTTTGACCTTCTGATAATGTACTGGACATTTTCCACCTACAGAAACAACAGACGAGGCAGCGTTACGATAATCAACGTTCACTAACATTATTTGTTACATTTATTACGTTAAACCAGTCCTACCGTTTCTTTACAGCATTATACATTGTTGGAGACAACATTGTGAAGATCAGTGTCGGTTACAATTTTTAACGCTGTGCTAAAAATTTATTTTATAACTCAACAGATGCAAATCAATGTACATAAATCAAAAACAAATATTATGATTTGAAATCAGTGTTTATTATTTTGCGCTTAGCAATAACTGACAAGCGTTCCATCGAATGGAAAAGGAGGTTGTACGTAAACACGCCCCCAACTGGCAACAGCCAATGAGAGCGGCACACAGAGGCGTGACTTTACTAGGTCCCGCGCGCCGCCTCACATTTTGAAATCTTGGCGCGGAATCTCGCCGATTGCGAAAGATTCAATCCGGAAGTTACAAACTTTATTACAACTTGCGATATGAATAACTTTGCTAGTTGATTGTCTTGCGTTTTTAACATTTCAACAGCATAATTAAACTGATACCTTTATTGAAACCCGCTTGAGAAAACAAATGTCCGAGTACAAGCATAGGTAGCTTACCTGCTTACGTGCTGTATAAAGCGTTTCAATAAGACTATAAAACATACTTAGCGCTCAGATATTAATCATGTACACATATACACTCATATTTACCTTATGACTGTGATAATGCAAGTTTATAACACTACAAAACGAGCGGTTTCACACAGTTCGCGCGGGTTCAAAGCCAGAGAGCCAAATGCCGCCAGTCTGGTTTGTTCTAAATGATAACGAATGAATGAAATATCTAACGCATTACAGCTTAAACGTGTGCTTTTGATTCAATTTATTAACTAAAGCAAATTTGTTGAGACAAAAAAAAAGCCTAAAACCGGCTAATTCGTAACTTATCTTACAGACAACTATAGTATATCAGGTTCCTTCAATCTCCATAAGAGTAAAACTACAAAACACGACTAAATATAAAAAGCTACTCACCCTCGAAAAAGACAAATGTAGGACTCTCACATACTACTCGGCATCTGTCGCGCCAATAAAACAGTAAAAGCGCCTCAGAAGTAAATATCACACGTATACAGTTCCAGTTCTCCGAGAATATGGCATCCACACTCTTCTGTAAGTCACATTAAAGTAAACGTGAGCAGATAAAAAGAAAAAACAAACTGGTTTCGGTGCATAGCTGAGGAAAAAGTTTCTATGGCCTTTTCCTAGTGAGTAAAAAAGTTTATTTGATCTGTTTGACCATTTGTCCCGCCTAGATACTGGACACAGCGCGCTTCAACCCGCCCCACCTCCATTCGCCTCTCAGCCAATCACAGCCGTAAAATCCTAGACGAGGGCGGGGTTAGACTTCCGGTTGGTACTACGACAGCAGGTCATGGGGTAAAAACTCAGTGAACCAAGTTGTTACGTGGGCTTGTACACAGCTCAGTACATACAGCGGTTAATCAACTCTCCCAAAAGAGAGAATTGGTTTAATATTAAAGATACTGTTGTTGAGTTTTTCCCCACATTTTTTTAAAATCAGTCCTAGACAACAACTCTCTACAATGCGGTTTCATGTTAATGTATAAAACACGAGCTAAGTATGAACAATACTTCTACAGCATTTATTAATCCTAGTTCAATATTTACTAATGCATTATTAAAATCGAAATTGATTCTTGGTAACATTCATGTACTGTGAGTTAACCATATAGATCAGCGGTGCCCAAAGTTTTTTGTATAAAGGACCAAAAACTAAACATCATTGAGAGCCGTGGGTCATAGGTAAGCATACCAAACTATTTTACATTAAAGTTGACATAATATATTTAAAAATAAATAGAAAACATTACTTTAAATTGTAATAACTAATGCAGTATAACTTTTTAAATTACAACTTTGCAATAAAACATGAACAATCACATTTATGCTGAATACACTAGTCAAGCAGAATCTGCCTTTGACTTGATTTACTCACCAAAGTCTCTGCATTGTCGGGTGACAGCATGTACATTTAAACACAATCTGATTCATTTACACCGTTTAACTGAAACATTTAATTTCAGTTAGCTTTTAACAATAGAACAAACAAACAAAGGGTTACATTTAAATTTGAATTGATCATCTCAAAACCATCCCCATCATTCTCCCTTTCTTCTCACATGGGATGGCGGGCCAAATCAAAGGTTACCATGGGCCAAATTTGGCTGTAGTTTGGGCATCACTGATATAGACTGTAACATGAATTAACAGTGAACAACTGAATTTTCATTAATGTTAACAAAGATTACCAAACAATGAACAATACATTTATTACAGTGTTTATTAA
This sequence comes from Danio jaintianensis, assembly GCA_903798115.1. NCBI lineage: Eukaryota > Metazoa > Chordata > Actinopteri > Cypriniformes > Danionidae > Danio > Danio jaintianensis. The sequence continues at coordinate 25,649,250 of CAIGQV010000818.1, read as the reverse complement.
ATGTTAGTGTAATGTGTTAAATGTTAAATGCATTAACTAACATTAATTAAAACAATCTAATTGTAAAGTGTTCCCAATATAAAATGAAGACACAACTTGACAATTTACTTTACTGGATTTATTAGGTAAAAGTCTGACAATTTTGTTTAAAAAAAAGAAGTTTTCGGATGAAAATCATGCTTATTTTTTTTCACCAAATATTGTTTTCTTAATTTCTAAACTATTCTGAAACAAAAACATTGGTATTGTGTTGTCTAAATTGAATATGTCTGAAACATGGCACCTTTTGTTTGTTATGAAATTAAAAAAAAGCTGTTAATGACTTTATGTCAAAAATTGTAAATATAAATCCTTTATAATTTTATTTAGGACGAAATATTAGTACAGTACATTGTAGTAATATTAGTGCTGGGTAAAGATTAATTGCACAAAATACAAGTTTGTTTTGGCATAATATATGTGTGCATACTGGATATATTTATTTTGCATATAAATATACATGCATTCATATATTTGAGAATTCTTTTATTTATATTTAAATATACAATTTATATATACATTTTTAAATATGTAAAAATTATTTTGTGTAATTTTGTTTTTTATATATGTAGTAAACAACAATATATTATGTCAAAGAATATTATTTTGGATGGGTTTAATCACGATTAATTTGTTGCTAGCTATACACACACACACATACGCACACACTTCTGTATGTATGTTATTAAATTTATGATTATTTATAATGTTAATATTTACTATTAATGACATTTTATAATACAATTATACTCATTTAAATGAAAAACTAATAATTTTCTCACAACACTACATTTAGCCTACGCGTGCAGTAAATTTAAACTTACCAATTCTAAATATTTTATTATATTATACATTTTATTTACATTGATATTGTATTTTATGTAATCCTATATATATATATATATATA
>CAIGQV010000818.1:25613664-25648203 GCA_903798115.1 Danio jaintianensis | reverse complement strand
TATATATATATATATATATATATATATATATATAAAAGAAACTATATACATTTTCTTCCAGCACCACTGTTTTTCGCAACAATGCCTTTGTCTGCCACCAGGTGTCAGTGTGCGCATTTGCTGTGGCGGTTTCCATGGAGACGTTCAGCGGTATGAAGCGTCTGAAAAGCACGAGTGTGTGTGTGTGTGTGTGCGGAATGACGTCATGTGCTGGAGTGAAGCTGCTGTGGCTCCGCGCGTGCACTGCTGCTCCGCATCCCTCAGCGGACGCTCACAGCTCCTGCTCCGGTGAGTTTTCTCTTGTTTTACGGTCTGTCGTCATTAAGTTTGTGTTTGGACTTGAATCTGCCTCGTCACATCTCATCTCATCTGTAAGCTCGCGGCTCTGAATTATTGTGCAGTGTTACATTTTTATCCTGAATCACTTCGGAACCAAAGCATCTCGACTACAATGAAGGAGGGGCTGCATGGCAGAAATATGATTACTTAAATTAGAAGTCATTGTTTTCATGCATTCGTACAGGAAAAATTAAGTCAGAATAATGTTTTAAGTGTTTTAAAAATACATTTTTGGATTGTCTGTCGCTTACGTGAGCATTTTTTTTAAACAATATCAAAGTTGCACACTGTAGTGATTGTTTATTTTAGCGAAGAAACTGTATTTAAAACCATTCATGGGACATTCTACCAGAAATGATCTGTCCCTGAAATAAAAAAATAAATACAGTGAATAAAAAGTATTTCATGCCAAAAATGTCTAAAATGGCCTGATGGTTGATTTCTGTGAGTTGTTCTGTTAAAGAGTATGTCATTCATTTGGTTCTCAGATTTTTTTCCTTTATTAAAAACACTTTACAAATGTACAAACCCTGTCATTGTCCTTGTCCTCAGCCCAATTGAACCTACAGCTTTAATAGTTTTGTTATGCTAAAAACTGTTATTTAATAAAAAATACTTCAGAAATAGCAAGTTTAAGTTGTCATCATTCACATCAATTGATTAAAAACATGAAATTATAAATAAATTCTACAAATATATAATACAAATAAATTTGCAATTGTCCCCATGTTTCTGTCACATTTGCATTAAATTTAACATCAAATGCGTGCAATACATGGTTAAGGTTATGACTCGGAAGCAGGGGTGTAGCGGACATTTTAAAAGTGGGGGGGACAGCTGAATGAGATCCAAAAGTTTACATTCGTATAATTATTAATCACCTGTTTCTAAATGGTCTGTCTCTAAAAGTGAGGGGGACGTATCCCCCCTGTCCCCCCCGGTTGCTACGCCCCTGCTCGGAAGTGACATCATTTGACGGAGAAGAAGCGGACAGTGATCAAGGATGCGTTCTATCATTGAATTGTATGATTTTGTTTGTTTTTGTATGATTTTTTTGAGGACGACAAGCTTAAGTCAGGCCCTGTCACATTTTTTATAAGTGAAAATGTACATTTCTGGTAGAATGTGCCTTATTTTGGTGTAGAAACTACATTTAAAACCATGTGTTTTGCTCATTTGTTTGCTTATGGGATGTTATGTGACAATGTGTAACGTGGTATAACTTTAATTGTTAGGTCTTTTATTGAAAGTAGTGATCCAACAAAATACATACATAAAACGCACATGCCTTTCTGACAACATGATTAAATTCTTATGCTGTATTTAGTTTCAATATTAAGTTAATTTAGTTATTTTTCAAGGGATAGTTCACCCAGATATGAACATTTACAGTTAATTACTTCATCCAGCCATCCAATGTAGTTCTGCAATAAACATTAAAGAAAATTAATTGGTCTTTCTTTTGGGACTTTGACTGTCCAAAAAACAAAAACAAAAACAGGAGAAACAAAATTAATACCAGTGGCCACTGATAATATATTAAGGTATTATGAAGCCAGTCAGTCACTCATTATCTTTTATCCTCAGTGAATAATGCTTTAAATGAGTGTTAATATTTATTAATTACAATTTCACAAGTATTTTGCATTTTATAAATCACCAATGACCACAGTTTCATCTAAACATCATTAATGTTATACTAAAGAAAAAAGTTACGCAGATTGTAGATGGCCTAAGAATGAATAAATTAAGTGCAATTTTTAGTTTTTCCTAATCTCTATTACTAGTTATTTTGCCCTTAGTCATTTTTTTTGTATTAAAATGAACTAAAATGATCTTTGTCTTGTTTCTCTTTGACCCACATGCACCTGTTCATGGAAAGAAGACAAATCCCTGCAGCACAAATACTGTCTCTGGATACTTTTAGAGGATTTTTACAAGAAACAATTGTGACGTCAAGCTGCAAGAGCATGACGGTATGCCATTTGCAGTTTCTAGGATCATCAGGAAAATGACTTTGTGAATGCAGAAATGTGTAATTATGAAGTTGGGGTCGCCGGTCCCAGGGGCCCTTCCCCCCTTCTCGATGCCTGTCACAGAGCAGCCGTGCTGGGCTTCATCAGAAGGGATGCACCATGGTGTGAACACGCGTCTGTTCTACTCCAGCCTCAATGAATCGCACGAATGAACGGACATTTCTGTGGCAAAGGGAATTAGCGCGGTCGCATAGGGACTTTGGATTTGGGAATACGGGAACTGGTCGGAGAGCGTTGGATTGTTATTTGAAGAAGTGCTGTGGATACTTCAAGGAGTGTTTCAGGAAGATGTCTGAGTCGGGAGCCGAGGCGTCTGCATCTCAGCCCCAAAAGCGGAAGCCCGTGATTCATGGTCTGGAGGATCAGAAAAAGGTGAGTGCTTTGGGTTCAGATTATTAAAACTGCAGTGTTTTCCATGATAAAAAAAGCCTGTTGTTTTCCTAAATGCCTCAGATTTGTTTTGGCCTCCAAATAGGACTTTTTCAGCTTCTGTTTGCAAACATTTTCAGTTTTATTGTAATGAAAAAGGAGGAACTTGGAACACTTTCACCTTGGCCATGCTGTGCATTATCCGGTGATTTATGGTCAGCTGAGGCCGTGCACGTCCCTTGGCATATGGCCCAATAGCATAGCACCAGGTGCAATGGCCACTTAATTGACTTGTGCTGAGATTTGTGTGTCTACTTTATGACTGCTTGCAAATGCACGCGCTGACCGCAAAGCTTGTGAATAATTAGAGTTTTTATAGCAGCGTATCACGAGAAAAGTGTTGGTGTTGGTGGAATGCCAGGTCCAGGTATGACTTTTTTTTGTTTGTTGAGATATCACTGATTACAGATTTTATATATATAAAAAAATCACTTCTAAATTATTGTCTTATTGTAAACAAGAAACATGTCTGACTACACATTGCTTCCTGAGCAGTCAGCATTTGCCGCCTACAATGACATGCGTGATGTCATCAAAAAAAAGTGGCAGTACTGTTGGAAGTGGCTTTTGGCTTCTGGAAACAAGAGCATAAACAATGGCAGGGCAGTTTCTTTGGATTATGTTTTCCCCTATGAAAATCAACTTGCTTTATTGTAGTAAAAGTGTATAAAACATGTTTTTTTTGGCACATTGGTTACCATGAGTTGATTTTATTTGAGAGCACATGTTATATGAAAATAGTTTTTCTCACATTAAATGGTGAAACGCTGGTGAAGTGACTCTCTCAGATCTCAACTAAACTGAACTTTTGTGAAGACTAAACTTCATTCATTAAATTGAATTTAATCAAGATGCTTGAGTAAATTAAGCCATGGCATTCATTCACTCAAAAGTCTCTTTATGGTTTAATATTCACAGACACCAAAGCATTTCTTGATTTGATTAGTTTTTTTAATTTATTTATCCAAAATTTGCCAAATTATGTGACATTCTTCATTGTAGCTTATGTAGGGCTAAATTAGGGTTTGGAGATTAATTGAAATTATATCGTTAATGGGATCGTGCAGAGCTGTGATTATCATGCACATCTTGTCAGGGAAGCGTGGTTCTATGAAATCTCCTCTGAAGGCCAAAGGGCGCTCTTGAACAGAAACTCCAAATATCCACGAAGAAAAAACCAAGGAAATCACAACAGCATTGCATTATAAACAGAAGATTTAACTGCTTTCATTAATTGAGCGTGACTAATGATAACACTAATACGGTATCGTCTCACTGAAGGATTATTTCAAAAACGTGACCGAAGTTATGGAGTGAGTTTGGAGTAAAAACACGTTATTAAATGTGCTATTTTCACATCCAGCATTTACTACACAAAGTTCACCGACAAGCTATGCAAAATCGAGTTCAAAATCGAAATCAGTTTAACTGGACGATAATGACATAGTGATAATCATTCTGTGATCATGACAGCTGTTGCTGATGCGTAGCTTCACAGTGATCTATGGCTCTGTGCAATAAATGCTGCTCTATACTTATCCATCCACAGAATTTGTAATGTAGTCAAGTGTGTAAACATTTAGCTGCAGTTCGCGTTTCTGCTTTTGGATGTCTCTGGGACAGAGCAGCTGCATGAATGCTAAAGCTTTAAATAAACATGAAACCATCAAGAAAAGGCCGACCCCTTCTATGTTTACAAATACAAGTGCAGCCGTTTAGAGGTCATTTCTGGTTATTGATGTCAGAATTTACCGGTATTTTTGAATGGATGTGTGAATGGTTCTTTCCGGAAAAAATCCGGAACGTTCTTGCCTGTGTGAACAGCGCATTTTTTGAATTTACCGGTAAAGTCGTTCTTGAAATTTTCCGGATATTTACCGGTATACTGTGTGAAAGGGGCTGTTGAGTGCTTGTAAACAAGAGTCCTCTGAGTTCTTCTGATTGGTCCACTGCTTTAGAACTAACAGTGATGAGCAGCACTGCATGTGAAAGTTGAAGTTTTGTTAACTTGGCTCAGCGTCTAGAAATGCGGTGCTCACTTGCGTGGCATTTCAAAAGATGCGAGACGCTAGCATAACAGTAACATGCATCCGTCAAGCATGTGTTTACATTGAAAAACAATAGAAAAGTAATGCATTGGAAAGAAAGATAAAAAAACACGTTCAATGTGAACTGCCCCTAAAAGTGCTTTAATGTAGGGCTGCACGAAATTGGAAAGATATGACATTGCAATATTTAGTTTTTCAGCAATAAATACTGCGATATGAATACAGTTTCATCAGATGCCTTGAATAACTCTATTTGTAAAGTGTTCATTAATTCAGATTGATTCCAATAGGGTATTGAATCATGCATAAAATAATAAACAAATTACAGTATTCAGAAAAATCTAATGTAAAAGAACACTGCATCATATAAATAATAAAATGAAATGTATCTTTACTAAGTTACAAATGGTACAATTTCTTGTGCCTGAATGCTTTAAACTCTCTTGAAATGTTCAACCAGTCACAGGCCTCAAAAACACAGGCAGATAAAGGCAGACATTTCTCTTAAAAAAAACTATGGTCAACTATAAACCCAACTCAACATTGCATATCTTGCGATGTGATGTGATTATTGCAGATGCACACACTGCGATATTGAAGCTGAAACTATATATTGTGCATCACTAATTTAATGTTTTCAGTTCTTTGTTTACTAAAGCTCTTGAAACAGAAGCAGATTATCAACCACAAATGTTTTATTATAAAATAAATAAACCGCTTGAAAATCTCAAAACACTTTAGGGCAGTCATCACAAAAACCTAAGCCTACTTTGCATCTGATCCAGGTTCGCCCCTCAGAACGGGCGCATTCTGCTCTCAAGAGCCAAACTAATTGGCTTAGAGATTCCTCAAGGCCCATGTTTCACTTTCGTCTCTGAGAATCTGATTTTACATGTAAGCTGATACCCATTAGCTTGCCTCTCCAAGTATGACATCTTAGGCTTGGTGTAAATCCTACCGTGAAGCGAGTAGATGAGGCTTGGGCTTCCTGGTTGCCCAGCCGAATCCTTCAGGGGCATTTTGGTTCCTCGCCCAGACTTAAAGGCTAGCCTTGGAGGACCATTAAAGTATACAGACTCGTTTTGATGACATTTTTGGTGAATAGGCTTCTTTCCATCATTCTCTTTGGTTTGACTCCATTAGATATGCAAAACTGATCACCTGGGATTCTAGCAGAACATGAATTAATTACAGTCGCAAAAAGCACAGCTGCTGTTCCCCAATTTTTCAGCATGATGAACCCTTGTTAGGATGCTACGCCTTCTAAAATGAACACGCAGCGTGACAGAAAAAAGATTGTTGGTATAAAGACCAAATTACTAATTGCATATCGAAAAATGTGATCTGAATCAGAAATTTGTTCAGCGTGCTCATGTTAGGCGATATGAAAAAAATCTCATCACGATATGTCAACTCATATCCTGATAACGATATACAGTTGAAGTCAAAATTATTAGTCCTCATGTGAATGCTTTTTCAAATATTTCCCAAATGATGTTTAACAGAGCAAGGAATTTTGCACAGTATTTCCTATAATATTTTATCTTCTGAAGAAAGTCTTAATTGTTATTTCGGCTACAATAAAAGCAGTTTAAAAATTTTAAAAACCATTTTAAGGTCAAAATTATTAGCCCCCTTAAGAATTTTTTTTTTGGATTGTCTACAGAACAAACCACTGTTATAAAATGCCTAATTACCCTATCCTGCCTAATTAATCTAGTTAGGCCTTTAAATATCACTTTAAGCTGAATACTAGTATCTTGAAAAATATCTAGTAAAATATTATATACTGTTATCATGGCAAAGATAAAAGAAATTAGTTATTAATGTTGTAAATGTGTTAAAAACCTCTTTCCGTTAAACAGAAATTGTGGAAAAAAATATACAGGGGGCTAATAATTGAGGAGGGCTAATAATTCTGACTTCAGCTGTATATCACAATATAGTACCATTTCTGTAAATGAAATCAATGAAATGTGTGTGTGTGTGTATATATATATTAATTTTTTAAATATAATATTAATATAAATATATATATATTTTTTTTAATATATGCTTTATATACATTTTAAAGTATATACTCAGACGTTTACTCATTCATACGTGATCATATTTCTCACTTTATTTAGAAATTGAGGGCAAATGTTTGATTTAAAAATGTGGAAATATTGAATAAATATAAAAAAAATATAAAACGCTTTTCAAAAACTAATGATCACAGGTCTAATATAAAAATGAAAAATATTGCTAAATAAAATTCAAGATGGAAACATTGTACTTTCAACATTACAACTTTCTCACAATGTTGTTATTCATGTTTCTGTATCTCTGTAATGGTGTGTAATATTGCGCCTATATAAATTATGAAGATATTATGAATATTACCAAAAAACAATGTATTTTGCGACTCCACAATATAAACGATAGAGCATAATATGAAATGATATACTTTTTATTTTGTCCGTACGATATAAATAGTCATATTGCATAGCCCTAGCTTATGCCATGATTTTTTTGCATTGCACAATAGCCTTATTTAGAAGAAACCAGTGATTCTGAACAGTTACATCTGTGTGAAAGTATACGATCCATTGTTTGTGGAATAGCAGGGCTCTCCCTGGATCCGATGCTAGGTATTTCCCAATTACCTCCCGCCATATAGATTTTCCTCAGAGAGAGCTGCTTCTGCTTTTGTTAATTGGATTTTCTCCTTACTATTGACCCTGATTTTGTTGATTACGTGTTTTCATCAAATGACATTTCCTGGGAGAGGCGCAGGTAATGCACTTCACTGTGGAATTGCTCGTCGAGGTGAAGCTTACATCATTTTTTTTTTCCATTCTGAAGCTATGAATTTTAGATTAGGACCTGGTAATGACAAAGAGTCAGTGAACTCCAGTCCTCTGTTCATTGACTGCAGAAAGAGTGAATCAATGAAGAGGCTCATATACATTAATGAAATAGCTATAATTGAAAAAAGCATAGAGTCTTGTATTGAGTATTCACTTCACGTATTCTCAAGAGTGTTGCTTTGTTTTTGCTTCAGGAGAGACTCAAATGTGTTGTGCATGGGATTGCTGCTGTTCTTAATTTAAAAACACAGTGGATGGTTTCTTAATGGATAGCTATTTGGTAGTATTCCCATTTTGTTGGGATTTTCTTTTTGATAGGAACTCAAGGAATGTAATATTTTTGCAGTTGCAAATATGAGTTGAATGATTATTATTATATATATATTTATTATTATTATTTTTTTTAAAGAATTGGCTGCTTTTGAATGCCCATTACACTGTAAAAATTAACTGTAATAAAATTAATGACAAAAAGTCAAGAAAACAAATATTTTTATGTGGCTTTAAAGGTGCTGTATGTAAGTTTTTGACTCTTCTAAAGCATAAGAATACCATAATTTGTTTGCAGATATTTCAGAAACATGCCAAGTGAACATACTTGTTTATCTGAAAAACAATGCTGAAGTCAGATATTCTGCTTTGAAAATGTGTTTTTAACCCGCCCAATGCCAGTTTAGCCAATTATATTTCAGCACCCTGGGTTGCCTTGGTGGAAAACCGCGTATTTCATTCATTCATTCAGAAAGGCTCTGAAAGCATGCGCTTGTGACCGAAATGTGACCTCTGGTGGACAGTAGCAGACTCCGAAATGAGACGCAGAGTTCCACATTAGGTTATTAATTAGCAAATAATATAAATATTACAAATGTAAACATTAGGTGAGCAGGTTACATTGTAACCGCGTGTTCTAACAACACGCTACGAGACGAGCAGACACAGCACGACAGAAATTTAAATGCAGCCATTCAGAAGCACAAAATATGCACTCACTCATGAAATGGTAAGGTTTTTAAATCTATTTAATATATATTAACCCTCTTTAACGTTATTAAATGTAGATGCTGAATCACTGATATGTATTTAGTTCTAAAGTTCAATTTCAAACGGTTTATTTTATTTTTAAGATCTGAGGTGAACTATCTGCTGCTGCTTTCAGTAGTATGGCAATAAATGTCATGTAAAATGGCATTCAAACTCAGATTGTTAGCATTTAACACTGCATAAAGCACATGAGGTTTACCTGAGGTGATCATTGTGATAGTTTTCTGTTGTTCAGCTGCGAGAAATAGAAGCCGTTTCTAATATATTAATTCGAGGTTGGGACAAAATTGGTTAGCATTGGTTAGGACAAAAACTCCTTTTAATCTGGAAAATATTCCTTCTATCAGGTGCCGTTGCTTTTATATAGAACACGGTTTAAATCACTCGCTCCTGTCCTCAATCTGGCAACCTGCGCTTGCGTTTGTTTTGATCCAGGAGTGCAATAGTTCAACCACTGGGTGTCAAACTTACATACTGCACCTTTAACTTATTTTAATAAGCTAATCAGGTTTCAACTAAATTCTTTATAAGATATTCAAAGTTTAACCTAATATTTTTAGTCAGTTTGATTAATGTGAGTTGAGATGACTAGAAAAGTTAATTTGATTCAACTAAAAAATGTAAGGCAGCAATAAGTTTTTTACAGTGCATTGGAGTAAATGTTTTTGCCCTAGAAATTCTGTCGTTTCTGCATCTGCCACCATAAGATTTTAGTTTTTTTCCATGTTAACATAACCTTGATCATGGCTTAATCTTGACGGTTTGAAGTTTGAATAATGGTAATATTTAACACAACTTTTTAAGGCCCCAGTATACTTTATATATGCCCTTTGTTTGAGGGCAAAATAAAAAGTCATACATCAAAGAAGGCGGAGCTCCAGAACACACCCACTGATTATGTAATTGTCACAGACCAATAGTAGCGTAAAGGTGCACTGTTAGCGATTTTTGTAAATTACGCAGTATTAGACTGTAATTTGAACTCTGTTTTACTGTAGGACAGTTTTGCAGTATGTTACTGTGTTTTAAAGTTGCACTTTGAAAATTAGTGTATATTTTACAGTAAAGATATGCAATACTATAAATACATATACAGCAAGATAAATGGTGCTGTAAATGTAAATACAGTATTTTTGTTGTAATTGATTTACAGTAAGTTACCGGCGAACTGCTGCCAGTAAGTTACTGTAGATTCTACAGGAAATTGTTAACAGTGTGTTTAGAAGCCAAAACAAACTCCCCCAAAAGCAAACTTACTAAATACTAACTTCGTTTTGGATGGATTTTGTAAGAGATTATGTAATTTCAGTTTGTTCTTCAGTTTAGTTTGAAATATACCAGGGTCTTTAGTTTAGACTTTTTACGTTATCATATCATGGCTTATTCTGTATATTATTTATTCTTCCCTAGTTTTTTTCTTTTTACTTGTACACTGCAAAAATGCTTTTCTTACTTTTTTGTTTTGTTTCTAGTCAAAATATCCAATATTTCAAATACCAAGAGAAGCATTTTCTAGACAAGCAAAAATATTGTCTTGTTTTAAGAAATAATATGTCTAAATTAAGCGAGTTTTTTCCTTAAAACAAGCAAAATAATCTGCCAATGGTGTAAGCTAGGGCTGCACGGTGGCGCAGTGGGTAGCACGTTCGCCTCACAGCAAGAAGGTCGCTGGTTCGAGCCTCGGCTGGGTCAATTGGGGTTTCTGTGTGGAGTTTGCATGTTCTCCCCGTGTTCGCGTGGGTTTCCTCCGGGTGCTCCGGTTTCCCCCACAAGTCCAAAGACATGTGGTATAGGTGAATTGGGTAGGCTAAATTGTCCGTAGTGTATGAGTGTGTATGGATGTTTCCCAGTGATGGGTTGCAGCTGGAAGGGCATCCACTGCGTAAAACATATACTGGATAAGTTGGCGGTTCATTCCACTGTGGCGACCCCAGATTAATAAAGGGACTAAGCCGAAAAGAAAATGAATGAATGAATGGTGTAAGCAAAATTATCTTGTTTTTTGTTTTCACATAAAATTATTTTGCTACCCCATTGGCAGATTATTTTGCTTGTTTTAAAAAAAAAATGAACTGAAGAACTTAAAGAACGAACTAAAATTACGTAATCTTTTACACAATTCATCCAAACAAAATTAGTATTTAGTAAGTTACTAGTAAGTTCGATTTTTTTGTCTTGTTTCTTGTCCAAATATCACAAAAACTCAAGAAGCATTTTCTAGACAAGCAAAATATGGTCTTGTTACTTCTTTTTTTGCTTGTCTAGAAAATGCTTCTTGAGTTAAGAATTTCGAGATATTTGGACTAGAAACCAGACAAAAAAAAATCGAATCAAGAAAAGCATTTTTTTTCCGGTATATTTCTTAATTTAGAAATCAAAAGAAACAGTCTCCATTTAAATTATAGGTTTGTCGCTGACTTCCTGACCGCTGAATAACCTGAACTCGGTCTTTAAGTGATGGTTAGTTACTAACATAAACAGCCTGTCTTGAGAAGAAAGTTTTTATTCCTTTCACTAACTTTACCCTGTTGGTTCATAACCTGACCTTTTAAAATTCTAACCTTATATTGACGTTTACATTTAAAAAGTCAGGTTTTTAAATATATTGTGTATGTCTGTAGTGCAGTAGTGCACACTATAGACCAGAGGTAGTGTTTATTGAGGCCACACACAGATTTGGAAACAGACAGATCCCGCAAGTGCTGTTATCTTGCCTTCAGTATTATGAGTAGTTTTGCCTGCAGACACTCAGTTTAATATCTCGTGACTTATTAAAAACCCTGTCTATACATGTTATGTGCGATGTTAGGAGAGTTAAAAGGTGAAAAAACAAATGCTTCTGTGTTTTAAAGGGTTCGGGTGGTTTTAGAGCTTTGACAGATCAACCTTTTCATGCAATTCTCTGTCAAAAGACACTGTTTCTTCTGAAACTTGTCTGGGCAAGACTTTTTCTCTGCTTTTGGGAGTGAAAGACTGATGCTAATTGTAAATCAGACTGTGACATTTCGGCCATCAGAATGCTTTCGTTATAGGATGAGGAGGCTCTTTGTGTTTGTGCTTTTAGCCAAAGGACTGCTTGTTTTGATCTTCTTCGCTTTGAGTCATATTGGGTGAAGTGTTAAAGTGCGTGTCTGTTTTGACTTATTAAGGTCACTGCCGTTGCTTTGATATCGACACTCTTTGAGATCGTTTTAACAGTAAAGAGAAAACGATGGCAGGTGTTTTAAAAAGTTTTGACACCAAATAACCACAAATATGACTATCTGTCTATAGGCAGCTGTGAATTTTGTTTATTCACACCCCCAATTTATTTAATTAAAATAAAAGTTTAAAAAATATTAATAAGTGTGATATCATAAAGATAGTATTTTGTTACTTAATAACCTAATATCGTCAATATATTAAAGCTAAAGCAAACAATTAAAGAATTATATGGAAAAACTTACTATAAATATTTTTCTACTTTTTTTTTTTTTTTTACAATTAATGTTGTTTATAAACCCAAGAGAACACAGACTTAAGTAGAATATATTTGTTAATAATTAGGATTTTTGTCAAATTAGAGATCACTTAAAATATTAACATATTTAATTCTAATGTAATGGTATTTATACATTTATTGTTTTTTTAGTATGCTATTTATATTCATTATTTAATTTTACATTAGAACATTATTAGACCATTTTTAAATTAATTAATCTATCAATTCATAATATATATTTTTAATGAATAACCCTGGCAACCTTAAAAGTGCGTTTTATTTGATGTTTGGTCCCAAAATTTCTATAAAACTTGGCCAACAACACAGTTGTGTGGTAAAAGTGTGTGAATATAGCCAGCTTTAATGGTAAAAATTTATTCAATTTTTTTATAATCACACTTCATAAAAACAGTCTGCAGAAACACTTTGATTGACATTCACCCTTTTTACATGTCATCAGAGGGTGAAAGCCCCGCCCATTAGTGACGATCTCTCCCTCATTAGCATAGACTGCCCTAAGTGACAAACGTAACGGTTACTAAAGTAACCCTCGTTCCCCGAGGGGGGGAACGGAAATGCTATGTGGAAACTTCCACTATGGGGATTTCGTCAGAAAGCCAATCACTCTGAAGAGTAATTAAACGGGCCAATGAAATGCCAATGAGTTGGCGGTGTCAGCGTGCACAGCTGGCAGCAATCATAATCAGCTTGTGAATAAGAATGCCGGCTGTGCCACACAACCACACCTTTTCTAGCTGAAGAAGCCGAACTACAGCTGTCAGCTAAGGTGCAATCCCTGTGGCGAAGGAACATAGCATTTCCGTTCCCCCCCTCGGGGAACGAGGGTTACTTTAGTAACCGTTACGTTCCCCAGCGGGAGGGGAACTTCAATGCTATGTGGAAACTTCCACTATGGGGAAATCTATGGAAAACGCCACAGTGATTGAACATTACCACGTCGCTGGTGAGAGGTTTGCCAGGCTCCAGCGTGAGCGCACCATCATCACCAGAGACGCAGCCCACCAACGTGTCCCCTGGTCCTAACTTACCTTACTTACCTGTGAAGCACTTAAGGCTTATTTATATTTTTTGGGGAGTCGTAAAAAATACACCTAGTTAAGATTCTAGGAATTTTAAATTACGACAGTACGTTGGGAAGCGTGCAGTCCCGATAGGGAGGACGCTGCGGAGGCCACCTGCTGCCCACTGGGGAGACCTGGTGGCAGGAAGACATATGGACTAACCCTGAAAGGGGGAGAACACATATGAAGGATGGTTAGCGGGGAGGGAAGACACGGGCCCGCCTGAGAGGGGGGAACTACACCGTGGCTGAGTGAAGCATATGGGATCGCCAGAGGGGATCGCGCATAGCAGGCACCTATACCCAGAACGCGGGCTGACCAAGTGGGCATGCCAACTACGTAATGGGCCAGGCACCTGACTCCTCCGCTGAGTCAGATGCTGGGGGCCTCGGAGGAACTCTGTAGGGTTCGCCAAATGGGGAACTCAACTGAACAGAGTGAAAAAAGCGCACGTATCTCTGTGTTAGAGAGAAAGGCGCAGCAAGCGTGTTACAACACCAACCAAGTTTCCTCATTCACCGGAGTTAACTAGCACACGTGAGGAAACCGGTACCACTCGAAGATTATAAAATCTCGCAAATGTATTAGGTGTCGCCCAGCCCGCAGCTCTACAGATGTCTGTTAAAGAGGCGCCGCGTGCTAACGCCCAAGAGGAAGCGACGCTCCTAGTGGAGTGCGCTCTCACCCCCGGGGGACATGGCTCGCCCTGGCACTGATAAGCGAGGGAGATGGCATCCACTATCCAGTGGGCCAACCTCTGTTTGGATACGGCACTTCCCTTCTGCCGACCGCCGTAACAGACAAAGAGCTGCTCAGAGGATCTAAAGCTCTGAGTGCGGTCCACATAAAGTCGCAAAGCGCGAACGGGACACAGCAAGGAAAGGGCTGGGTCTGCCTCCTCCGTGGGCAGCGCCTGCAGGCTCACTACCTGGTCTCTAAAGGGAGTGGTAGGAACCTTGGGCACGTAACCAGGCCGGGGTCTCAGGATCACGTGAGAGTAGTCTGGCCCGAATTCCAGGCACGAGTCACTGACCGAAAACGCCTCCAGATCCCCGACCCTCTTGATCGATGCCAACGCAACCAGCAGAGCTGTCTTTAAGGACAGAAATCTCAAGGATACTGAGTCGAGTGGTTCGAACGGATCTCCGCGTAGGCTAGTGAGCACTACAGAGAGATCCCAAGAGGGCATGAGAGGGGGGCGGGAAGGATTTATACGCCTCGCACCTCTGAGGAACTGGATGATGAGGTTATGCCTTCCCACCGTGCCGCCATCCACCGCGTCATGATGAGCGGAAATGGCGGCAACGTAAACCTTCAGTGTGGAGGGTGACAGCCTCCGCTCCAATCTATCCTGAAGAAAAGAAAGCACAACACTTTCCGGGGGTCTTCTCGGAGAGAAGCACACCACTCAGTGAATAGACTCCACTTCAGGGCGTAGGCATGCCTCGTAGAGGGTGCTCTAGCCTGAGTGATGGTGTTAACCACCGCTGCCGGTAGGTCACCTAAGTCTGCCGCGCTCCGTCTATGGACCACACGTGGAGGTTCCAGAGATCTGGACGCGGGTGCCAAATGGTGCCCTGTCCCTGAGAAAGAAGGTCCTTCCTCAAAGGGATCCGCCAGGGAGTGGCCGTCGCGAGGAGAAAGAGTTCTGAAATCCAGGTCCGGTTGGGCCAGAGGGGCGCAACTAGCAAGACCTGCTCCTCGTCCTCCCTGACCTTGCACAATAATTGTGCGAGTAGGCTCACTGGGGGGAACGCATATTTGCGCATGCTCCGAACCCAGCTGTGAGCCAGTGCGTCCGTACCGAGGGACGCCTCGGTTAGGGAATAAAACCACTGGCAATGAGTGCTCTCGGAGGAAGCAAACAGGTCGACCTGGGCTTCTCCGAAGTGCGCCCATATCAGCTGGACAGACTCGGGGTGGAGTCGCCATTCTCCCTGGCGTGGAAGCTGCCGTGAGAGCGCATCGGCTGCACGGTTGAGCTCGCCGGGGATGTGAATGGCCCGCAACGATTTCAGTCGCGTATGACTCCAGAGGAGCAGACGGCGAGCGAGCTGAGACATGCGGCGAGAGCGAATACCCCCCATGCGGTTGATATACGCTACCGCCGCTGTGCTGTCCGTCCTGACCAGCACGTGTTTCCCCTCTAGCACCGGTAAAAAAAAGGGCAGAGCGAGATACACTGCCAACAGCTCCAGGCAATTGATATGCCAATGCAACCGGGCTCCTTTCCATGGACCCGCAGCTGCATGCCCGCAACACATGGCTCCCCAGCCCGTACTGGAAGCATCTGTCGAAACGACAACATGCCTGGACACTTGTTCTAGAGGCACCCCAGCCTGTAGAAACAGAGGGTCCGTCCAAGGGCTGAAGGTGCGGCGACACAGCGGAGTGATTGTCACCCGGTGCGTGCCCGCTCGCCATGCGCGTCTGGGGACCCGATCGTGAAGCCAATGCTGAAGTGGTCTCATATGGAGCAATCCGAGCGGCGTGACAGCGGCTGCAGATGCCATATGCCCCAGGAGCCTCTGAAAGAATTTCAGTGGGACCACAGTTTTCCTGTCGAACTCTTTCAGACAGGTCAGCATCAGCGTCATGGTGATCGAATCCAGCTCCAACCCGAGAAAAGAGATGCTCTGCACGGGGGCGAGCTTGCTCTTTTCTCGGTTGACCCGAAACCCCAATAGGTCGAGGTGCCGGAGCACCCTGTCCCTGTGCGTAATCAATTGATCCCGCGAGTGAGCTAAAATCAGCCAGTCGTCGAGATAATTGAGCACGCGGATGCCCGCGAGCCGAAGAGGCGCCAGGGCACCCTCCGTGAGTTTGGTGAAAACCTGCGGAGACAGAGAGAGCCCGAAGGGGAGGACTTTGTATTGCCATGCCTGACCTTCGAACGCAAACCGCAGAAACTGCCGGTGGCGTGGAAGAATAGAGACATGAAAATACGCGTCCTTCAGGTCTATTGCTGCAAACCAATCCTGAGGACGGACGCACCGAAGGATGCGCCTCTGCGTGAGCATTCTGAACGGCAGCCTGTGAAGGCAGCGGTTCAAAACGAGCAGATCTAGGATTGGCCGTGACCCACCGCTCTTTTTGGGTACGATGAAGTAGGGGCTGTAAAACCCACTCCTCATCTCGGCTGGAGGGACCGGCTCGATTGCATCCTTCGCCAGGAGGACAGCAATCTCCTCGCGCAAGACAGGGGCGGACACGGGGCTGACCCTGGTGAAATACACGCCCGTGAACTTGGGAGGCCGTTTGGCGAACTGAATCGCATAGCCGAGTCTGATCGTACGAATGAGCCACCGCGACGGGCTGGGCAGCGCTAACCAGGCTGACAGAGCTCGCGCTAGTGACATCATCGGCACGATCGTTGACATACCAGCGGTGGGGCAGCGCGGAATGGGAGAGCTCACCCCGGGAGCCATAGGGTCCCGAGGAAGAGCAGGAGGCAAGAGATTCACACTCACCTTCGTCCCAGAGTCTGGAAGGGGGGGCTGGAGTGCAAGAGAAGGGAGCCCGTCCTCTAACACACTGGGAAGGCATAGCGTCCCAGACTGGCAGTGTTCGGGCTGTCACATCCAGAGAAGGGGGAAAATGCCCTTTTATTGAAAATTTTGCTGCCGCCGGCCGTGAGGCTAGCAGCCTGGTGTTGAAAAACACCGTTTGATGTTGGTTCGCTCGGCCCTCCACCGAGGAAAGAGCAAGTCCCCTCTTCTCCGGATGGCCCGTCTCAGGCTCGCTTCGCAGTCCGTTTACCGGACTTAACGGCGCCCTGGGGCGGGGGCGCTGAACGCCTGCGAGGTGCTCGACGCTGCCGTTTAGCCGGTGGAGCGGGCAGAGGCAGTGGAGCAGGTCTTGATGCCGCAGGCGGGCGCCCTCGGCGAGGAGCAGCCGAGGTGGATGGTTCGGCGGGAGGAGCGGTTTTACGAGCCCGCCGATAGATGACCTCACCCATCGCACTCGACTGCTCTTTCACCGCTGTGAATTCCTGGGTGAACTCACCAACGGGGTCGCCAAACAGGCCAGCCTGGGATATGGGTGCGTTAAGAAAGCGAACCTTGTCAACGTCACGCATATCTGCCAGGTTTAGTCAGAGGTGGCGCTCCTGGACCACTAGTGTGGCCATCGTCCTTCCCAGGGCACGCGCAGCTGACTTGGTGGTACGCAGAGCATAGTCGGTTGCGGTGCGGAGCTCGTGCATCAAGCCTGGGTCGGAACCACCCTCGTGCAGCTGGGCCAACGCCTGCGCTTGGTAGCGCTGATACCTTGCCATAGCATGCAAGGCGGAAGCAGCCTGGCCCACAGCAGTGTAAGCTCTGCTCCCGAGGGACGCAGATAACTTACATGCTTTGGACGGAAGACGAGGCTGACTACGCCAGGAAGAGACACCACGCGGGCAAAGATTGACCGCAATGGCGCGCTCCACCTGGGGAATCGCCTCGTACCCCCTGGCTGCTCCACCGTCAAGGGTGGTGAGAGAGGAAGCGCACGCAGATCGGGCAGAGAAAGGTGCCCTCCAAGACTGCGTGAGCTCACTGTGCACTTCCGTGAAGAAGGGGACGGGAGGCTTAGAAGGTTTGGCCCTCCTCTTAGCCTCCACGTAGCACCCATCTAGTCGGTCCGGCCGCGGGGCTGGGGATAAACCATCTCCAGACCCACCGCCGAAGCAGCCCGGGAAAGCACGGCCAACATATCTGCTTCTAGATCCGGCGCCTCGCTCACTACCCCGGAGGGAGGGAGCGGGTCCGGATCCTCGTCAGAATATGACAGCCCACCCTCCGATGGACAGCACCCTCGATGGACATCTGATCCTCGGTGTCATCGAGTGAGAGGGCGATCATCCGAGAGGATGGAGCGCTTCTCTCACTCGAAGCTTGGATGGAGCGCGCTGAGGAGTGGGAGGTCCGCGAGCCCGAGGGCGGCGGATTGACTCCCACTGTAACCCTCAGATCTGCCCGAGTGCCAACCGACTTGCGGGGGACAGCAGGGGTGGTTCGCTCTTTTGCAAGAGCGAGCCGCGATCTTAGCTGCGCCACAGACATGCCATCGCAGTGATGGCATGAACTGCCCGCGAGCACCGAATTAACATGCTGGACCCCCAGACATGCAACGCAGTGCTCGTGCCCATCATCCGGGGACAGGAAACCACCGCATCCAGAAACGCACGGTCGGAACGACATCTTTAAAAAGACGCGCTGCTCGACCGTGTTGCTCTTTTAGGGAAATTTGCTCTTTCTTTCCTATACAAACCGCTCTTGTAGAACCGGACCAGAGAAACGCCCAGGGACAGGAGAATGAACCCAGCTCGACCGCCGCTGCCTGCGTTGTAGCTCGCTCTGGGACCGGGAGAAACAGCTCGTCTGAAGCCAGCAGCTCTTTCTCTCTCTCTCTCTCTCTCTCTCTCGTGGAGATCTTCAAGCAATACTCTCAGTTGCGTGAGGCTTCTGAAAGCGAAAAGGTGTGGTTGTGTGGCACAGCCGGCATTCTTATTCACAAGCTGATTATGATTGCTGCCAGATGTGCACGCTGACACCGCCAACTCATTGGCATTTCATTGGCCCGTTTAATTACTCTTCAGAGTGATTGGCTTTCTGACGAAATCCCCATAGTGGAAGTTTCCACATAGCATTTCCGTTCCCCTCCCGCTGGGGAACAGCCTGCCATTAGAGTATTGAATCTGCTGCTAGGGTGACACATAGGCATTTATAACTCCATCCTCTTTTGAAAAGAGCACAATATCATTTGAATTTAAAGTGACAGTCACCAAAACAGCACAATTTGAATCAAAGCCTAAAAGGGGCAGTTTTAAAGAGTTTTAAAGATTATTTGTGCTGTGTTTTGAGCTGAAACTTCACATACACACTCTAGACACATCAGAGATTTATTTTACGTCTTGTTAAAAGTGGAAGAACATTAATCCTAATGACCATTTTGCTTTCAGAAATGTTTAAATGTTAGATTTGCATGGCTTTGTATTGTATTGCATGTGTAGCTGCCTGGCTCAATAAAGGATCGACACTTCCACTGATGATACTCACAATTTATTTGAGTGCAACATTCACACAATTCTCTGGAAAATCGACCCGTAAGAGCTTGTTCTCCAATTAAACCAGGAGCTAAACCTTTAGACCCTTGCAGACCGCATAGCTGGGACGTTGTGTGACCATGTGCCATCTTCTTCCGTGTATCCGACCAGATTTTGGAAAACACTCATGATTTGTGCACTGTAAAACCTAACAGTGGAATTCACTAAATGAAATTAGTTAATGTAACTTAATAATAAAAAATAAAAAAAAGTTACTTTCACTTAATGAAAATAAGTTACAGTATCTCAATAACTGATAATATTAAACTGAACTCAAACAGAATGAGTTATAAATTATTTAGTTATAATTTGTTAAATTAACTCTAATGGTGTAAGTTACAATAATTGATTTAATATAGTTAGTCTCAAGAGCAGATGAAAATAAGTAAATATATTTAAAATACATTACGGGTATACTTACAATGTTTTTTTTTATTGCCATTAAATGTTCCCAGAAGTACAATAAAAACAAATGGAAATTTCAATTCACCAAAGGTTATTTAAGGGGGAAAAAGCATCTTTAGATCATTAAATGCTCACACAAAGTTGATTGTTTTAAGTATTGCTCACTGAAAGGCCATTCCTAACAAACACATCTACGATGTAGCGATGTCTGTACAACGTTGCATTTTTTCAAAGTCACATAGTTACTTGCGTGCTCGCTACGTTGTTACAACGTAGAAATGTCAGACACGAGAGAGACTACGTGAGACGACGTTCTTACTACATGTATTAATGTTTTTTTCCTGGCAGATTATCAATACTCCCTAGAATACAGGTTAAGCAGTAATACTTTTCTAGTATTGCTTAATATTTAATATTGTTCATCCATTTTTCCTTTTTAATTTAACAGACAGCATGTGTAAAGTTTGAAGTGTAAAAATGGCGCAAAGATTAATATAATCAAACTTTTTTATTATATATTTCACAACATTTAATGCATAGAGTACACATCGAATCTAGCAAACAGTATAAAATAAAGTTTAGATTATATTAAATAATTAACTATGTGTATATGGAGTTTTTGCAGCGTTTAACCATGAAGTGTGTTTTTATCATTTTAATTTAGTTTAAAAGTATTCAGGCAAAAAAAATTAAATAAATAACTTTAAGGAAAATTGATTGCATTTATGTATATATACTATATGGTGTTATTTTACATTTGATTATTAAATTTGTGCATCTAAATATTGCTAGACTTCCAGCATATCATAAAGCACTGTATATTTTATTTGCACAGTGTATATAATTGCACAGTACATATAATTTATGTAGATACACTCCCTTACAAAATCATCCCAATATATCGAAAAGTATGAATTCTTTCCAAATACACATCTGGTGAAATTATATATTCAATATCGCAATATATATATCGTAGAAAAATAAAATAAATTGCAATGTGAGTTTTTTCAATATCATGCAGCCCTAATATATATCAAATAAAACCCAAAATATTAACTTATATATTATAGAAAATTGACAAAATAACATAAGCAACATATCCAAGTCATTAACAGCATGGAATATGCCAAACAAGCAAATTCCCTTTCCTCTATTTTCAGTATTTTAAGCATATAATGCCAGTAATCTTCTGTCTATTGCAGATTTAACTGCAATGCTTAAAACTGCATCAAAGTCAGTAATTGCCATTTTGAACACTATATCTATCTCTATGCACCTTTATTTAGTAATGTTGGCTTCCTTCCCAGAGATGCTAAGAGAGACCGCTGACAGACTTGATTGATCTTTTGCCACCGGCCCTTGCAAGAAATATCTGAGCCTAATTGAACATAATATCAGCCAGGCAGGAAAGCTCATTGAAAAATGACTGTCACAGCCTCTTTATTTACAGTCAGGCATTATCACGTAATCAGGTTTCCTCCCCTTCCCCCCTGCCGGAGTTTCACCAGCGGAGATGAGGAGAAGTGTGCGCCGTGCTCTTTCTTTACACCTCTCTGACAGTTCATCTCAATAACTCCTGCGAGAAACTCCTCAAGCATGGAAGAAGGTCTTACTCCCTCCAGCAGAGATGTACGAGCAGACATAAGGCTTCTGTCTTGTGGTATTACAGGCCGCTGCATTTACATTATCATAATATAGTGTAGGCCTACTTCAGATGTTGCGCATTGGTAGTTGTGCAATGGCGTATATGGTATTGTAATGTACTTTTGTATAGCATAATTATGGCATTTTGTATAGTATATAATTCAATGTTAAAGATACAGTTCAAAGGAAAATCTCTGTATGGTATGGGCATTTTGTATAGTACATAGTTCAATGTTAAAGATACAGGTTATAGAAAAATCATCATAATGTGTTGATTTATAATATTTATAATATGATTTATTATTTCTCTATGATGAATCCTTGTATTTTATTTGCATGTTTTATTCTCTCTGTTGTTGTAGTGCTTTGGGTTTTAGAAAAGCGCATTATAGAAAAACAAAGAAATATGCTCAACCTCCTCTTGTTCCAAACCTGTTTTGAACACAAAAGAAGATATTTTAAAGAATGCTGGTAATCTGTAGCCATTGATTTAAATGGTATTGTTTTTTCTATACTATGAAAGTTAATAGCTATGTTTCCGTCCAAAGATGCGTAGAACTTATGCGCAAAATTGGAATATGGCATAAAACATCTGTGAATAAAGCATCATTTCCATACAATGAGTCAAAGAAAACAAAATCGTTACTTCCTGAGCTGCATCATATATCATTTCAGCATCCATATTGCAATGTGCGCATCTGCAATAATCACATCGCAACATAGGCAATGTTGAGTCTGAATTGTAGTAGAATTGTATTTATTACTGTATTTATATGGAATTAATGGAAAAAAGTTTTTCTTACTTAGAATTTTTGTCTTGTTTCTAGTCTAAATGTCTACATTTCATAGCGAAACAAATATTATTTTGCGTGCGCCACGGATAGATAGTTTTATTTGTTGAAAGGAAAAACTTGAAAGCAAAAGTTCAAAGAAAAGTTGAAAACAAAACAATATTTTTACTTGATCAAAATGTTTTTAGACATTTGGACTACAAACGAGACAAAGTAAGACAAGCATTTTTTTGCATTGTGATTATTCAGTTTCAGTACCTGAATACTGTTAGACTCCATATAAAACCATCAAATAGTGCTATTCAAACATAAACCTGTTTATATGGTATAACATAAATATATGTTCCTAAATTTGAAGCAAAAAGAAAATTGCCTGACTTTCGTTTTTGTGAAACTATTGTCCTACTAAATAAAACGGCAGACGTTCTGAATGAGATGTTCTGAAGTTCTCCAAATTTAGATTCTTATTGTTGTTGTTGTTGTTATTATTATTGTTTTGTTATTGTTGTTATTATTTTAAGGTCATTTTTAAGCACTCTGTATGACTGAAAATTTTGTGAAAATGTGAAAATTTTGAACATCAGTAATAGTGTTTTCTGGGTTACCGTTGTAAACAAAGCAGAGCTACACATATGAACACTGATATGTATTATTAAGAGGCAAGATGAATAGAAATTACAACATAAACTTTTCTAGAGACATTCAGTTCTCTTTTGAGATTCATTCATATAAATTATTAGTGCAATCGTATTGTGATTTGTGTTCTCAGTCGATTTGTATCGTTTTTTGGCTGGTTTACAATTCATCAATACTTCCATAATTTTAAGAGAACCAAACATCCCAACTGTGACTCAATATATGAATATCACATCACAACACAATTTCCTTTGCACGCTAAAGTCAGAAATTGTCATGTACATTTTTCATTTTCATTTCCTAAAAATGTTCATGCACAGAAACCTTGCACACTTAGTCCGATGCGTATTTATTAATTTGCTGCAAAATATCGCAAAACAATTCAGACTTAGAGTCAGTTTAAGCACCGATGCTTTTGTTCTCCTCTCCTCCTCTCCTCTTCTTCTACTTCTTCTCCTATTTTAAAAAGAAAATATTATGTCCGTTCAATCCATTGCATGGAGAGGAAGGAGAGTTCACCTCCTTATCAAATAGCTGCGAGGGATTATCTCGAAATTCAATGTTTATTTCAGGAAACCAGTGGCATTTTGACACTTCTGCAGCCGCCTCAACACAAATCTCTGTCAACAAATTAATCCTGAACAGAAACTGGCAGTATGTCAGAGGTATGGACAAACACACCACGCACACACACACGGGCACACACACTCGCCAAATAGTGGCAAGGGAAAGGTGTGCACCAGGCATTGAATCCAGCATACAGTAGTCTACAGCAGTGGTTCTTAACCATCCGCCACATTCTGTCTTTATGTTAAATATTTAGTTTGTTGTGAAGTGCTCTGTCCTCTGAGTGACAGCATTCTGGATTTTGGGTTTTGCTTGTACGATGTGTCTGAATTGTCAAAACACTCTCTACTGATTTGAAAACAATATTGATATATATTGCCGATATGATTTCAGCAGATGACTTGAATAGCTCATTTTGGAAAGGATTTATAGTTTTATATTGATTGGGATTATTTCATAGGAAAGATAATCTTTCATTTATTCACTCATTTTCTTTTCGGCTTAGTCCCTTCATTAATCTGGGGTCGCCACAGTGGAATGAACCGCCAATTTATCAAGCATATGTTTTACGTAGCTGCAACCCATCACTGGGAAACATCCATACACACTCATTCACACACATACACTACAGACAATTTAGCTTACCCAATTCACCTATAGTGCATGTCTTTAGACTTGTGGAGGAAACCCACGCGAACACGGGGAGAACATGCAAACTCCACACAGAAATGCCAACTGACCCAGCCAAGGCTCGAACCAGCGACCTTCTTGCTGTGAGGTGATTGTGCTGGAAAGATAATCTGCATAAATTAAACAGACAGTATTTTATGATTTTCAGGAGAGTTTAACTGTATTTATGTACAGAAATTAAATCAAATGTAAATAAATAACATTGCATAGCCTTCAATGTATAAAAATTAAATACAATTTACAGGGGCAGTTGTGGCCTAATGGTTTGGGAGTTGAACTTGTAATTGAATGGTCGAAACGGCAATTCCCAGTCTTGGCAAGGCACCTAAACTCTAATTACTGGGTTAAAAGCAGAGGGTTAAACCATACTTGACAAAACTCACTTCACTTCATAGGCCTTAAAACAAATCAGACAAGCAAATGAAAAGCTTTCAATCTATTAAGGTTGAACTTTACAATCATGACTCCAAATCAACTATAATCCCACACAAATTATAAACTAAAACTGAATTTAAACTGAACTGACCTTGCAGATTATGCGATGTGACTATTGGGGATTTGCACATTGCGATATCGATGTTGAAACAATATATTGTGCAGCCTTAGTTTCAGAGGCAGTGTATAAATGTGAACAACACAATGTGAGGTTGTATTTTTTTTTTTTTTACTTGCAAATAATTTTGAAAAAAATATTTCCGATTTAATGTGCAATGAATTTAAGAAGACTAATGTGATGTCATAATTAGGGTTGGGTCGATAGACGATGCCATCGTCCATCGCCGATGGCTAATAGACATCACGATGCTGAGCCGGCATCGCGATCCTCCACCCCGCCCCCGTCGCAGCAGCAACCCGCTTGCGAAAAATACACACGACCCCGTTTAAACTAATACATCTTAGTTTTAAAATGGCATTTTAGAACGAAAACGATCCACGTCCACACTGGCGTTTCACCTAGCATTTCTGAAAAGATCTCCCTCCACACTATACCGCTGAAAACGCACATCACGTGACCACACACACACTCACACACACACACACAAACACACACTGTCATGCGCTGCAGTGTAGGCTATGCGCGCGACTGACTCTGAGCTCTAGCAGTCACCCCAGAGAGCAGTGCACGTCGGACAGTTTATCAAGGATGTACCGCTGGATCACATCTCACTATAGTTGTTAAACGTGATATTTAATTCCTCTTGTCTCTATCTAACGACTCTTGGGTCTTTTAAAATCTATCAGGTAACGTGTCACAGCGTCAGTACACTGCTTCAATCTTTCGCTTTCACGCTTGTACTTAGTCATTTTAGCGGAAACCTCAGATACTGTTGGTTGATTCCTGTTGGTTGTGCACCTTTTTTACCAACCAAGTTTGTCGACACCATTATAATGACACAGATCACTCTGCCTATTCATGCCAGAGTCCCGCGGAAAAAGTGATTGACAGGTGGTAATTTGTGTGTAACTTATCTTTATTAATTTATGATTTGGTTATGGGTAACGTTAAAACAAAGACTATGCGGGTCAGGTAGTTGAAACGGTAGGCTACATCCATCGCGATGTTTCACATTAGACATGGTACGATGCCAAATTGGTCGACATCGCCCAACCCTAGTCATAATCCTTTCATACTAGTCTGTTGGATTTAGGGCTGCACAACATTGAAATATCTGACATTATGATATTTTGTTTTTCTGTGATATTTATTACGATATAAATATAATTATTTCACCAGATGACTTGAATAGCTCAATTTGGAAAGAACTCACGATTTTATATTGATTGGGATGATTTCATAGGCCAGATAATCTGCATAAATGAAATTTTATTTTTTTAATTAATTTTTTTTGGTGAGTCTAACTGTATTCGAGTATAAGTTAAATAATCAAATGTAAGCAAATAAAACTGCATAGTCTTCATTGTATAAAAGTTAAATGCAACAAATTTTCATTATTATAATTTCTTGTACACAAATTGTTTAAATGCACTTGAAATCTTACAGTCATAGGCCTTAAAAACAAAGCAAACAAGCACTCTTTCACTCTATTAAGGTTAAACGTCACAATCACTCAACTATATGGTTCTTGGTCAGCTATGATTCCCCTCAGATTTCCTGAGGGATGATTAAACTGAAGCTGAAGTTGACTCTGCAGGTCCTGCGATGTGACTATTGCAAATTGCGACATCAATGCTGAAACGATATATTGCGCAGCCCTAGTTGGATTCTCTAAGTCAGTGGTGGTGTTTTAGTGGCGTGAGGATGGAGAGTGGAAAAAGCAGCTCCTGACTCTCTGAGGCCCCGAAGCACCATCTGTCGGTCCCCTCTTCCTCCTCAACCAGGGACAGGTGGTCAGGCCCAGTTGGAAGGTTGAAGCTGAGCATGACCAGTCCTGTATCTGTAGGTCTCGTCTACATCTTTTAATTAAACTACGCTAGCGTTTAGATCTTGGATTTAGTCTTCAAGAGTCTCACTGTGCTGCTGTAAGCTGCTGATTTTGCCATCATTTGGACATACTGGACTGGAGATGCATAATAGACTTGACAAGCCATGCATGTTTTGACAGGATTAATCAGATTATTGCATGCCATCTGTATGTGCATTATCTTTCATAAACTTTCTTCTGTTCAACACAAAAAATCTGGAAACATTGACTTGCATAGTATTTGTTTTTTATACTATGGCTGTTAATGGTTACTGGTTTTCAGCATTCTTCAAAATACCTTCTTTTGTGTTCAACAGAATAAAGAAACTCATATAGGTTTTGAACCACTTTAGGGTGAGTAAATGAGTAAATTTCCATTTTTTGGGTGAACTTTCCCTTTACAAATGTAAGACGACAACAAACTATTTACAGTGAAGGAACATCAAAGCCATTACATGAAAAGGCGTAACGGCTATTGCTAACGCCAGTACGTGAGGAAGGAGGCCAGAGGCCATTTTTTTTAATGGATGTCAATGGAGGAGAGGCGTCACTTCACAGAACAAACAGCTTTTTCGGAGGAAAAAACTCATAATTTAATCAATCAAAAGCCTGTTCGCTAATCTTCAACATGTTTTACACTAAACAACAGGTTCATGGTGAATCAAATGTATATTTTACCCTAATAAAAATGTTATCTTTTAAGAGGAGGCATGGTAGGAAATGCTGCGTCAGCTAGGTCTGTTAACTGTGAATGCTGACCAGTGACGTTAAGGCTGTTACACAAATGGCCGAGGTGCCTTGTGGAATCCATGTTAGCCATTATGCTTTTTTCAATAGTGAGTCATACACAGATTTTTCTGCTCCATATAGTTTAGAAAATCACTGGGAACATCACAGTAACCACATAGCATTGGGATAAAACAAATTGTTATTAGATTATAGAGTCTCAATAAAAATGTGAATAAAATTATTCTCTAAGCCAGGGATCTTTGGCAGTACATACTACAATTAAAAGTAGTTTAATTTTAGAAGTAGTTTAAAAGTTAATTAAAAGTAGTTTAATTGTAGAAGTAAAAGTGTGTGCATATTATAATTTTTTTTTACCTTGTCTCTTATACACTTTAAAAAATGCTGGGTTCCACACAATCAATTTGTGTTGGGGAAACATGAAAAAATTAAGTTAACTTGTTAGTTTTTAATTTTAGTAGAAATTTTTGTAGATTGAACATAAAACGATCAAGTTGTCCCCAAAAAAACTCAAGAATTGTGTTGCTCCATCTCATTTTAAATAAGTTGTTTGAACAAACAACAAACATTTGAGTATAACATAACAACTTGTTTTTAGTTTAGAAAGTGAGTTGAAATGTTGCACTTCAATCATATTTATTTTTAAATAATTATTTTTATAGGATTTCCACCTTTAATTGATAGGACAGTAGAGAGCATAGACAGGAAAGCGTGGAGAGCAGAGAGAAGGAAAGGATCAGCATAGGACCTCGTGGCGGGAATCGAACTCGGGTCGCCGTGAACACCGGAGTGCCATGTGTTGACGTACTAACCACTAGGCCATTTGTGCCAACTCTTCAATCATCTTTTTGAAAATGCTCAATATTGACTTGCGTAATAATATTCAATTAAATTCAGTTAATCTTATAGTTATTTTTATAACGCTTTAAAAAAAATTTTTTTGCGTCAAAGCAGCTTAACATCGATGAAGTTTTAGTAAATTGAAACTGCTTCAGAACAGTAGGACAAAAAGACTGGGAAACACTGATATAAACAATTGCAATGATTTCCCTCACCATTAGTTGTCCCAAACGAATTAAAACATAGGAAACTAGAAGTTTGCAAGACCACATTTTGAATCCGCATTGTATTTCCATGCTTCAAATAGATTATTAGCCCAATAACCTGTTTATGGATTCTCATCATACGGGGCAGCAGTGTTATTCCCAGTTTTAATTTATTGTCTGACCTTTCAAAAGGTCTTTGTTAGTGGCATCCAGACTCCAGTAAACACAGCATTAACGGTAAACGAGATTTCGTGCTCTGAGACAAATAGCCATGCGTTCTGTCATTCATCACGGCACATCCGTCCAAACACACCCTGCTGATCTCGACTAACACTTCAGCACGAGAGCGGACTGCCTTCCCAGAGTGCCTTGATGCTGTTTTTAAGGCTGTTATCTTCTGTTTCTAGCGTGTGCCACTGCTGATATACTCTACCTGCTTCAGTATTCCTCTTTAAGCCTTCATCCACTTCCCGAACTCTTCACTAATGTCCCCCCCCCTTGGCATACGATCTCATCAAAATTCAATTTTACACTCTGGGAGCTTTCCTGCCGATAACGGGAGGATAAAGGCGTTTTTTTTCTCTAGTCATATGTAACCTGCAGTGCAAAGCTGGAGAATCCCGTTTCTGCCACCAATTGGATGAGTGAGTTTGAGTGGTGAATCCTAATCAGCAAAGCTACAGACAAGCAATGGGACAAAGAGGGAAGGGAAGGATGGTGATGGAAAACACGGAAAGGCACTTCGTTATAAAAGGCACAGTTGTTGCTGTGGGTCATGGGCGATGTGTGTATGTGTGTGTCTGTGTGTGATGTGTGACATATATGTTGTGTAAAAAAAATGTTGAGCCACAGTTTTTCCTTCAGGGCTGTGGGGAAATGGGTTTGCCGAGGTGACAATGAGCAATGGCATTAGAGGCTTTGCTTGCCTTTCTGTGGCAAAAGGAAAAGTGGTTACATGTTTTCCGCCTGCATTGTATGAAACACTTATAGATTTTCGACATTGTTAAAAATATTGATTCCTAGCCTGGAATAACATAAATATCTCTGGATGTTTATGTTGGTGTTTTTAACATCATTTTTTCAATATGTCTAGTTTAAAACTAGGTGCTTGAATTGGTAGTTCATTCAAAATTAAAATGTTCTGACGTTTTTATATTGCGTCCCACATATTAGGAAATACACAAAGATTTGAAATGATATGCAATTTACATTTTATGTTCAACTATTAATTAAACAAAAAGATTAATTTTTTATAATTTTTAAAATATATAAACAAAAAAAAACCTATCTATCTGTCTATCTATCTGTCTGTCTGTCTGTCTATATTTATACAACAGTTCTGTCTGGTTCTCGAATCTGAATAGCTGATAGCTGTGCGATATTCATACAGCCTCCTCAACCTTGTGTATTACTACTGACAAGTAGAGTAATAAGCTCACTAAAGTTTGAAAAATATTGCAGCTGTTGGACAACATAATGTACTTTTTTAAGGCTTTTTAGGCGAGGATGTAGTTGTTTAGATTGCAATTATGCAATTGTATTTATAAGGACAGTTCCTTTTTTATATATTTATAATTTCTGAGATTCAGCACGTTGGCGGCCATCAGCAGAGCAAAGAAATTGATGGTTGACCGCTACAAGATGGCGAGAGACCACATAATAATTCCTTAGGGATAAAACTCAGCATAAATTTCAAACTACAGCTGAACAAATCATTATAAAACAGGTAAGTGACTTTCTAAGTCTATCTCTCTCTTTTGTATTTTGTAGTGCTGTATTTATACCATAGTAATCTGGTGGTGTTTGCTTTGGATTTTTCGGGGTTAATTATTGTAATCTCCCGATTGGAACAGAAATACTGGAAAATCTCTGTAGACTGATAGCATTTCATGCCGTTCAGCCTTATAATCTTAATGTGAGCAAAATCACCTGTTTTGTCATCACATTATGCTAGAGAATCATTTAAATACTAGCTCTGAAGTGACGTTTGTAAAGTAGCAACGGTTTCTGCTGTTCTGACGTCAGCTGCAGATGTGAATGAATGGCAGAAGAAAGTAGTTCCTCATACAAAAGGGTTTTTGAGACTCCGTGTTTGATTTTATTTTTTAAACACACGATTATGCCGTTGAACTGTTGTATAAATGCAATATCACACTCATAGCAGTGCGATGTGGCTGTATATTGTCACTGGTGGGACACTACGGCACTCCTCCATTTGCATTTTTTTTTTAATACCATTTAAAAAAAAATAATTTTGGATTGTTTATTTTTCTATAATTGAAATGAGAAATCATTATTATTTGTTAATAAGTTTTTATTATTATTAGGTATTCTGTGCAATTATACTGACATTTTATTGTAAAAATAAATTATCTAAAGGACAATAATTACGTTTTTATTTTCTTTCTTTGCCTCAAGTTCCATTTGAGATGTTGAAATTAAAAAATTAAATATAAATATAAAACTTTTAAATTATTTTAAATTTAAAAATTAATAATAATAATAGTCAGCATACTGCATCAAGCAAAATATTATTATTAATGGATTCGTACTATTTATTGAATATATATATTTTTTAATCATTTTTGAATGCACACTTTAGCTTTTATAATAGAATAATGGTGCTTTTTTTATTTTTAGAGTAAAAGGTACATTGCATGTAACGTGCATATACATTTATTCTCATACTCATCTGTAGAATTTTCTATTCTGCACTTCGTAGCCATTTCAGATGCTGGTTTTCATCCCTGTTCACCTCCATGAGTTTCCTCCACCGTGTAATCTACAGAGAATGAGGTGGAATGAATCACTGAATGATTTTCAGTCACCCATTGGCCTCCGCTCTACCTGAGAGACGTGCGGCATTGTAATGTTCCTCTGCTGAGGCGGGAGTCTGTGTGTGAGTGATGTCTGTGTGTGTGTGTGTATTTGTTTGAATGTGAATGAGTAGGAACCTTGAAAGGTTGTACCTGTGGGCCACATACTCATGTTGCAGACAGGCTTAAAAAGCATTCATTGATTCCTGTGTTTAGAAAGAGCCGTTTATGGGCAAATCCATTAAAACCCTTCTGTTAAAAGCCGTCCCACCTGTGTTGGTGACTATGTGTAGAGTACAGAGTAGATGTGGGACTGTAACTCACTTTAAGTGTTGCTGTATATAGAGGAATATGTTCATATAAGAAATGCTGTCATTGTTGTCATATTGGGCCTCCTATCACTAAACATGTATGTATGTATGTATATAACTTCAGAATTTTTATTGTTCACATTTTCCACTTATTTAAATGTCATTGTGTTCTTCTGTTCTTATGTATGTATGTATCCTGAGCTCCTGAAAAAAAACACAAAATTCCTTGTTTGTTTGCAGCTCAATTGGCGAATAAAGCTCATTCTGATTCTGATCACTCCGCACCTGAATGATTTTCTTTCTTCCGCAGAATAAAAAAGTGGATAGTGCAAAAGGGGGTTGTTTTTTTTATAATTAAAAGAAAAAATCGAAAAGGAAAATTGGTTTGTGCAGCTACTGGTTATCTTAGAGCTTAGTTGAGCTGTTTTGTTCTTGTTCAAATTGGCCCTTTCATTTCTTAAGCCTGATTTATACTTATGTGTTGAGTGATTGCCGTACCCCAGGGTGCATACCTTGCACATAGCCCATGCCGTTGTGAGCATTTATATTGCTGTGTTCTCTGTCTGTGCTGCTCTGGTAATAACACATTTGAAACACTTGTAGCCAGTGAGGTTTCTATGGTTCACTGTGTTGAGTGTCTTTGCCGGTGTTTTGGGTTTATGCTGAAAATGCATGCAATGTTACTGTAGAAATAGCTCAAACTCACTCTCATTAATGGAAGAATGAGGTGGTAATTGTCAAATATTAAACAGCTTTAATAATGAAGTAAATACAGAAACAAAAATATCCATCTGAGGCTCTTCTGTGGGACTTGACACTTGTTAAACCCACCGACCTCGCTCTGCGCCCATCGCTCTCAGACCCGCCCACAATCATCATGGCTACCAAACTGGCCAATCATGGATCTTGCACTCCACGTTGTTGCAATATGTGTAGTTGCATTTATTGAGTCCGCGTCAGGTTAAGGTGAAGGGTACTCTGGACCATCCATGTGCACTGGACGCAGACTTATAAATTGCTCTTTAAAGGAATAGTTTACCCAAAATTTTTTATTCTGTTATTAATTACTCACCCTCATGTTGTTCCAATCCCCTGAGACATTCATTTATCATCGGAACACAAGATCCAAATCCGAGAACTCCATGGAGAATTTTGTTTGCCAAAAAACTGAAAGATTTACTTTGTTCGTCTATGACTTCTGTGTCAGATCATGGTGTGCATTTAATACTAACATTATATGTTTTGCTGCTGAATGCTTCAATGTTTTGGCGCACAAAAGTGTTCTTCTAGCTTTTTGTATGATTACAGTTGAAAAGCTGAAATCACATTGAATGTTTTGACAATGTTTCTGGTTCCTTTTCTGGACTTGTCTCAGACCTTTGTTGTCTATGGAGGGTGAGAGCTCTTGGATTTCATCTAAAATATCTTAATTTGAGTTTTGAAGATGAACGAAGCTCTCAGTCAGGGTATTGTAACGACATCAGGGTGAGTAATTAATAGCAGAATTTAGATTTTGGCTAAACTAACCCTTAATAATTCCTGTTGTCTTATTGTCAATTTTTCATTAATGCATGTCACAGAAAAACATTGTGTTACGTTTATACACTATGAAATATTTCACTTTATACAACTCCATAGACATTACCAGTATAGAACTGTATAATCCTAACAAGCCTTGTTACAAAAATTGCTCAACTATTGTGTGTAGGTTTCGTGCTCATCAGCTCATGAACCTTTGGATGAACTCAGAGCTTGAGTTTTCTTTCATATCGCACCTGTAACCTCTCTAACCTGCTCTAAATTCCAGTTACCTCTTGGCAGGTGTTCCCTGTTCACCTACTTTCATCCGGTCCATTACTCCTGTCGAGCATCTGTTTGTGTATGTGATCTCCTCTGGCATCCTTCACCCACAATCCCTTTCCCTGGAGCTTTTCCCCCCACAACCAAATCCCATAATTGATGGAATTTCCCCAGATGAGAGCAAGTAACTGGAAGTATCACATATGGAGCAGTCAAAAGACAACACACAGGGGATTAATTAGCTACAGTAACCCCTTACCGCCTTCACATGAGCTCCATTCTCTTCTCATTACCTCCAACCCCCAACGGCCTGTAACCTCCGTCCTCATAAAACACACACATGATCAATATTCACATTCTGCTGCTATTGATCACAGCGCCTCTGCTGTCGCTTGAAGACCCTTCATGTCCACAGTTGGTTACTCGGACATATGGCTTATTGAATGCGATTGTGGATTAGTAGGATACTCGTAGTTTTGAACAGTTACAGTTGTGTTGAGTGCTTCTCTAGATTCATAAGCGAATTAATCTGGTTCTCCATTTGAATGTTGTTTTGAATACTGGTGCGGTGGCTGCTAATGATTCCAATTAATTACAGATTTGATGTGATCTAATTTTTCATCACATGCACAAACAAGACCATTTGTTTGCCACTGGGAATCAAGCAATGTCGTTTCGAATCGGTGTTATTGTATTAAGATCTTAACCGAGTTGCATTTGGCATAGAATCAAGCCATGTCAGAAGACCAAAATATCATAGAGACTTACCCTAGCGACAACCCTGAACAGCCTAGCAACTGCACAGCATTCAGGGTTGTGTGCACTATTTAAATGAAAGGAAGGATGGGTGGATGGATGGACTGACAGGTGAATGAATGGACTAGTTGATGGAAGGTATATAGATGATGGATGAAGAATGAATGGATGGACTGATAGATTGGAAGGACAAAAGATGAATGGATGGATGAAAGGTAGATAGATTGATGAATGAGGGATGGATGGATGGATGGATGGATGGACATATGGATGGATGAAAGTTAGATAGATGGATGGATGAGGGATGATGGAGGAAAAGTAGATGGATGGATGGATGGATGGATGAACAATGGATGGATAAATAGATGAATGGATGGATGGATGAAGTGATGACAAATAGATAAATGGATGGATGTATATGATAGATGGAAGGAAGATGGATAAATAAATGAATGGATGAAGGAATGGTGGATGGATGGCAGAATGGATGACGGATCATAGATAAACAGAT
>CAIGQV010000818.1:25594957-25613654 GCA_903798115.1 Danio jaintianensis | reverse complement strand
AGATGGATGGATGAAGTGATGACAAATGATAGATAAATGGATGGATGCATAGATGATAGATGGAAGGAAGGTGGATAAATAAAATAATGGATGGAGGGTATGGTGGATGAATGGCAGAATGGATGACAGATCATAGATAAACAGATGATTGATGAATGGAATGACGGGTGGATGTATAGAAAGATTATTAGATGAATAAAAGGATGAATGATGGATGGAAGGACGATGGATGGATGGATGATAGACTGAATGGTAAATGATCATGTTGGATGGATGGAAGATAGAAGCATGGATGGAAATATAGATAGACACATTGATAGGTAGATGGATGGGTTGATAGAAGAATAAATAGATAGATGCACAACAATCATGCTTGTTGCTTTTTAGAAAATGTACAGATCTCGTTTTCATGTGTGACCTCAATGTCATTACGTGCT
Source organism: Danio jaintianensis (assembly GCA_903798115.1). NCBI lineage: Eukaryota > Metazoa > Chordata > Actinopteri > Cypriniformes > Danionidae > Danio > Danio jaintianensis. The sequence goes on along the minus strand of CAIGQV010000818.1, from coordinate 25,613,217 downwards.
CAGTGGAGATTAGTTTTATTGACTGCATGCATGATTATGATTTATGAGTATACTGTATGTGATATACGTGTAGTTGCGTAGGATGATGCTTGGGGCAAATGAGAGCAGCACATATATGTTTGCTCTAACCACCCACTTCAAGTCAAGTCCAAGTGCTAGTATGTCGTACTCAGGCTGACATCATGTTGAACTCAAAGCAAAGACCTTTGCGAATAAATTTTTTTACCACCCACAATCTGATCAAGCCTGTCTGTATTCTGTGCTATACCTTTAAGATCAATGCTAAATCTTTAAAGGTGTTGTATGTATGTTTTTGACTATTCTGAAGCATAAAAGTACCATAATATGTTTGTAGATATTTAAGAAACATGCCAAGTGAACATACTTGTTTATCTGAAAAACAATGCCAAAGTCAGTCATTATTCATTCCATTTAGCAGACACTTTTATCCAAAGCGACTTACACTTGTGAACACACACACACACACACACACACACAGTGTCACGTTACTGGGAGGTATTGCAGACGGGACAAGAGGTAGGATCCATGTGCAATTTTAATGATAAAACATCGTGCAAAAACAGGACATCCAGGAACACAAAGTAACAAAATAACAAATAAACAAAACAACAAACTAAGACCGGGAACTAAGATATAACATGAGCAAAAACAACAAGACCAAACAATACCATACAAAAACAACAACTGAGAATAACAAACGACTGAGCATTGACCAAACGGGAGCAAGGTGTATAAATAGTCCAAACAATGAGTAGTGATCGGATGCAGCTGTGTGTGTGATGAGTGGAAGTGGAAACCGGGTGTGTGTGGCGGAATGATGGGAATTGTAGTTTGTGATGATTTGTAGTTCATGATAAAATGTAGTTCACCAGCGATCTCTTAAGTCCTTGATCGCTGGTGAACATGACACACAGAGCAGTGGGCTGCCCGGGGAGCAATTGGGGGTTCGGTGCCTTGCTCAAGGGAATCACCTCAGCTATGGTATTGAGGGTGGATATTTATTATATACAATCAGCCGGGACCTGCGACATTTGGATCCCAAGTCTAACTCTCTAACCATTAGGTCATGTTATTCCCTGCTGGAACCAGGACTCAAACCTGCGATCTTTGGATCCCAGGTTTAGCTCTCTAACCATTTGGACACAGCTCTTATTCCCTGCTGGTGCCGGGAGTCAAACCTGCGACCTTTGGATCCAAAGTCTAACTCTCTAACCATTTGGAAGCAGCTCTTATTCCCTGCTGGTGTCAGGACTCGATCCTGCGACCTTTGGATCCCAAGTCCAACTCTCTAACAATTAGGCCACGGCTATTATTCTCCTTTGAAAATGTGCGTTCTGTGTCGGAATGTCTGTCTTAGGTTTGGTCTGTGTAACTCCGCCCACTTCCCGTTTACCCAATTATATTTCGGCACCCCAGTTGGCTTGGTGGAAAACACCACGTATTTCATTTTCGTCATGAAGGCTGCATCAATGTATGCAGGCACAGCCGAAATTGCGACCTCCGGAGGATAGTAGCAGCCTCCAAAATGAGATTCAGATTCAGGTTCAAAATATACTAGGTGGTTTTTAATTACCAAATAATGTAAATATTACGAACATAAACATTAGCTGAGCAGCTTACATTGTAAGGCTCAATCATTAGGCACACTCGCTTCTGTTAGCGTTGTCAACCTGCATTTGCGTCAAGTCATCAGAGGAGGGGTCAGGTGAAAAAAAACCCTATCTAATATTTTGAATTTGGACTGCAATACCTAGCTCAACCCTAAATACTGCACCTTTAAATCTGTAATAGAAAACCCTTTCAGGTAAGGGTCAAAATGGGTTCATTGTAAGGCTCAATCGTTAGGCACACTCGCTCCTGTTGGTTTTGTCAATCTGGCAACCTGCATTTGCGTCAAGTCATCGGAGGAGGGGTCAGGTGAAAAAAAAACAACCTCTCTAATATTTTGAATTTGGACTGCAATACCTAGTTCAACCACTGTGTCAATCCTAAATACTGCACCTTTAAATCTGTAATAGAAAACCCTTTCAGGTTAAAGGGTCAAAATGGGTTCTCTGTTATCCCAGCATATTTTTTGAGCTTTTAACAATGGCTTTGGCCACACCAATCTGCAGAACAGGTCTGTCATGTCCGTGTCTTAATCCAGGCCATTTTCTCACACAGAAGAGCTTGTCTTCGCGCAGAGAGGAGGGGTTGTCCTGCTGGAGCTCAAGGACATTGCGGTGCTGTAATCTTAACCGTTAATAGCCCTCCACAGCAGAAAGACAACAAAAAAAAAGGGGATTGGGGAGGGAGTCTGGTTATTCGATCTCTGCAAACATACAACAACATTAGCTGCAAATACAACCCAAAACAATGCTTAATTAAAAACTCATATGACAGATGTTATCTCTGCTCTGATGCACTTCGATTTAATCCACCGCAGACCTTAATGGCGCTTTAAAGGGCAAATTGATTCCATGATGCACTGGTTAACATTTGGGATTTTTTTTTCCCCACAATGATTGCTTTATTATAAAATGGAGGATTCTAAATTAGATGAGCCATGTTTGAAGCGTTTACTCAGTGGCAGTAATATTCTAATTGACCTTAGATTTTATTTAGATGCATTATTAAAAATAACAAATATAAAAAAAATGATTGACAAAAAAAATATGATTGTAAGTGCTGTTTTTACATGCAACATTTTTATAATTACTATATTTTTTTATGCAACTAATAATAACCAAAATATTCTTTATGTATTATGGTTGTTTATATTATTATGAAATATTTTTTAAATATATAATTTTTTTTATTAAAACATAAAAATACTTAAAATAAATAGTAATTTTGTAAGTTAATTAATTATTATTAGTAGTATTAGTAGTAGTTTTAAAATAATAATTATATAAAAATAATTTAATATTAAGAACATCTATAAATGTCAAGATTAGTGTAATATTAAGATTAACCTAAATATTATGATTATTAAATTATTATTTAAATTAAAACAAGCATAAATATATTGTGCTGTTATCTCGTAGAGCTTGAATGAGATTTCTGAGTGACAGTTACTTCCAGGTTCAAGAGAATATGTCTGCAGTCGCCTGCAAACGTTGATCGATATTGTAACCGTGGGGTAATAGTGGCGATCAATAAGCATCAGGACTGGCCTGTTCCGCTGATCAAATATTAATCAGGACAGACGGAGCCGAGTGCTGTCTATGAAGGATCTCTCTCTACACTGTAGACCAGCGTCTCTGTTGAAAGGGCAAACTAGGTCTTTAAATTAAAAATAAATTCAGACAAAGCGTTATCAGTTCTCTGAGAGAAGAAATAACATATTCCTTTTAATCAAAGTATGCTCTGGATAAATGCTTTAAATGGTTCATGGTATTTAAATGTAAAATTATGTTAATTTATTGGCTGTTAGGAGTTCTCACCCATCCTGTAAAAGACATGTGAACGATTGTGTTATAATCAGAGGTGACAGAAATTCATACCGCTGTATTTTATAGAGCGGGTCGCTTCATTCTAATCAATGTGAAAGATTGCGGTTTACTTTATTTCAAATACACATTAGGACAATATGGTACTTCAGAAAGTTATTATTTTGTGTATTGGTCATACTAGAATAGAGTACCACGCTTTAATGTTCAAAACACATAATTCTCATATATTATACAATAATGCAGCATCTGAAATACTTAAATTGAGAGTCCTGATTGGCCAATTGACCCAGTGCTTTGTGATTGTCCAAACACCAAGTTCGTGTTGGAAATATAAAATCTTTTTTAAGGCTTCTAAGGCAATTGTAAACACAAACAGCTAATAATGGCAACCTTTTTACTAGGGATGCAGGGAATATTTTTGATATTCAGCTGAAAGAAAAAAACGATTAAATATGAATAAAAAAATGCAGCATTCAAAGTTCAAAACAGCTCAATATTCTGCTCTATGGATATTCTGCTCATGTACACTCATATACTTATTTATGCGTGAACGGCACATGCTCAAAAAGCAAAGTCCGCTCAAATAACACACCGACAGGATATTTCTATGTTTCTATTGTCATGGCAATGGTGGCAAAATGTTTTAATTTATTGTTTATTTATTGTTTTTTTTTATCACTTATTGAGTAAGTTTACAAAGTCATACAAAAATTACTTTATATTATAAAATCATTTCAATAAAATAATAAATGAATTTTACTAAGCTGTTTTGGTTTTCAGCCAAGTACATCCAGAAATTGCAGTTTCGGGCAGGAATGTTGGTGCATTCCTTCTTTTTGAACATCGTCCTCGGAGGGGTCAGTTTTTGCTTCTTTTTTGCTCTAAGCGATTTGGAGGTCACGTTTAATCGAAATGATAGTGTTACTTAGAAGACTTTAAGTTCACAATTAAATGGGCTTTATGTGAGTTTAAATCAAAAACGTGTGGGAGCAAGAAACAAACACACTCCATTAGCCCTCTCAGCCGGAAGTCCTGCATCCTTACTTTTGACCATATCTCAGCTTGTCTGACAAATTAAGCTGATCAACTAAAACCAACCTTGCAAACACGACTTGACTAAATCAACTTTGCAGATATTAACATGCCCTGATTCACTACACATTAAAGGAAAACATGACAAAGCCTCTTTAATGATAGCACCAGAAGCTGAATTTCACCTGCATCGTGAATTTTCTTAGATACCGCATTGTGAGCTGAATTTAATGTTTTGTGCAGCTCTGAGTGTTTATCTGCATGGTTAGGCATGTAACCATCATATCTTCCAGTGCCATCACTTTTCTCATTCACTGAGCTTTAATTCATGTGTATGAATATAAAAGCTTTAAAAAAAGACTCATTTTACACTGGGTGTGCATGCTTTGTTTGTTTGTATGTGTGTGCATGTGTCTGTGTGTGTGTCTTTATGTCTCTCTCTCTCTGTGTGTGTGTTTGCGTTTTCATCTTCCGGCAGAACCCAATTCCCCTCCAGTTCAGACGACGATAAGGAAATGATTGTGTCTGCAACCTGAGTACAGGATGGAGTGTAAATGATTTGATTTTTGTTCTGATAAGGCCAGACTAACTTTCTCTCTGCCTCTCCTGAAACATGTTTTAAGGGATCACTCCTCATAAGAAAAAATAATCTCATGCTGCTTTCTAGATGCCTTGTTTTGAACAAAGTCTAAGGCGGTGTCATGTTTCACAGAGAATGCACTGCAACACATTGAGTGTTGAAATGCTGAATTATTAATACGTTTCATTCAGTTCCATAAGGTAGCAATAGACTAGTACTATCTAATAAAAAATTGACTGCTTTACTCAATATTTCACACTGCTGTTCAAACCTGTGATTAGATTTTATAATTGTTTTTTTATAAACTTTATTTATGGAACACAAGTGAATAGCATTAGTTGTATACAAATGTACAATTTTCTTTCTCCTTTTTTGTGATTAGATTCTTTAGTCATGATTTGATTTAGTGAAGTTTATTTATAAACTAATTTCGAGAGGAGCACGTGATTGATAGCAGCTTGTCCCGCATTAGCTAATGCATGATCCACCAATCAGATGATTCCTAAACCACTATAAATAACCAGAGTATCTTACCTTAGCCATCTTCGTCTTGAAGAATCCCCCCTTCCACCCCTACTCCTCCCCTTTCCTCGACAGGGCAGCACGGAGGCCCAGTGGTTAGCACTGTTGCCTCACAGCAAGAATGTCACTTGCTCAAGCCTTTTCCTTGTCAAGTCGACATTTCTGTGTGGAGTTTGCATGTTCTCCCCGTGTTCGCGTGGGTTTTGCCCGGGCTCTCCGGTTTCCTCCCACAGACCAAAAAACATGTAACATAAGTAAATTGACCAACCAAATCGACACCATAGACGAATGATTAAATTCAGTAATTCTCTCCATAATTATTCATAATTTGAATTCACCATTATCAAGCAGGGGAGTTATCGAGACCTACCTGAGCTCAAACTCCCCTCTCGCCCTGCAACGGGAGGGAGCCCCGGGCTCGAGGATCTCATGAGCTCAGGGCTCTCTCCCGGGACAGCATGCCAAACATGCTTTAATCAATCATCAGGTAAGGGCGAACTCTTGAAATGACCAGAGAACGTCAAATAGTAAAAATGTGGATGAATGAAATTATAATTACAATTAATGAAAATATAATTAAACTTAATTTTATTTCAGGTGCATTTGGGTATATTTAAACAGATCCACCTCTTTATATACAGTATAATAAGTAGTCACATAGACTTTTAATATTAACTGATTAAATGTTATTAAAAGATGCTAATTTATTCAATGAGATGTTATTACAATTTTTCTGTTGTTCCAGAGATACAGCGCAAAATGTACTTCAGAAATGATTCTGCTGATTTGAAGCTCAAGAAACATCATAATATTTAAAAAAATATATATTTAAGAAAAACAAACTAGATTTTCCAGAATTATTTAATGAATATTAAACAAAAGCATTTGATCCTTTTAACTTTATAAACATTTTACTGTTACTCTTGAATAATTGTTATAAAAAATCATCACTGACTCCAAACATTAAGAAAAAACTACAGTAGTGTGTTTTTCCCAATAAGTACATTGAAATTAGTGCCTTTTAAGTTATTTTCAATTATGATACTATCTATTTAGGGATCAGACAGCAACATATGAGATAAGTGAAGCACACAAAGATTCAATTCAATTCATGTTTATTTATATAGCGCTTTTTACAATGTAGATTGTGTCAAAGCAGCTTAGCATAGTTCTAGTAAAGTCCATATTTCAGAGTTGAGTTCAGTTTAGTTTTAGTTCAGTGTGGTTTAAATTTCACTGCTGAAAGTCCAAACAATGAAGAGCAAATCCATCGATGTGCAGCTCCACAAGTCCCAAACCAAGCAACCCAGTGGCGACAGTGGCAAGGAAAAAAACAAAAAAACTTCACCATCTGACGAAGTGAAGGAAAGAAAGAGAGAAACCAGGCTCTGTTGGGCACGACCATTTTTCATCTGGCCAAACTTCTTGTGTGGAGCTGCAGTTTAGGCGCCGGAGGCTGGAGAACGCTGGACGTCCATCGTGGAGAACTGCAGGTGTGAGTAGGTCACCAGGGGGTGATCAGGCTGGCCCACTGGATCAGTCCTGGAACTGTCACCGTTCTGTCACTGTGGTCTTTCAGGAATCGGTCTCATGCACTCCCCTCCTCCATGGGCACCACAGCATCAGCTCAGGATACGGCCTGGCCCAGGATTATGGATACCTTGGCATAATTTCCTCACAGGTCTTGGATCGCATCAATGGCGCTCAAAGATCACATACCTCATTTCACATTTTAGGAACTGTGTCTTCTATTTTAATTATGATGTTTGATGAATATTACTGTATATTTTTATTTTACATATGTACTATTATTAAAAATATATGTATGTATATTATTAATGTGTAAAATCTGTTTTAGCAATTATTATTATTATTATTATATTTATTTTTTACTCTTATTATTTTTTGTTACTATTATTTTTTACTATTATTAAAATATGTATACTAAAGTATAAATAAAATATGTACACTATATATGTATAAGTAAGGTATAAAAGGTAAAAATGACACCTAAGGCTGTGCTACATTGAATATAAAAAGCTGTCAGACCTCACAATCTCTAGTCCTGAAGTGTGTGTGTGTGTGGTTATCAGAGCTCGGAGGTCACCTTCAGGATCCGCACAGCAATTGGCCGATCTGAGACTGTGATCTCTGAAAGCGATATCTCCCTTCGTCGTCTCCTCCACACACACACACACACACTCGTTCGCTCCAATACAGACACATTATCTCTTAAAAGTAACCTCCTGTAGTGTGGGAATGCTCCTCTGTGTGTGATTTATTACACGGTGCGGTTCTGTGTGGCAGACAGAGATCCTGCTCCATATATTCCTGCATGAGACTTTCAAGCTTGTCTGACTTCAGTAACGGCGCACAAACCACAGAGGTTACTTCAGGACGGCACCAATACCACGGTATACACTGTTACAACAATGCTCTGTTGATAAGTCATTTGTGGGAAAGTCAAAATATGTTTTTTTTTAACTGACACTATACTAGAAAATGAGGATTTTACTGGTGTTTGCTAGAAAGAGGGCGGAGCAAGCTGTCAATCAAAGAACATCCATCAGTAGCAAACCACATCCCAATTCCGTATGGACAAAACAAGTTCTGTTCAACACTTGTACTTATTTGAGAATATATTATACTGTTGCTACAGCCCAATTTTCCTGCTTATAGTATGCCCTAAAAGTATGTACTCTATTTGTGAAGATAAAGTACATACTTTTGAGTGTGTAACAGAAGAGGCAAGATTTGGGTCATAGTGTTAGTTGATCATCAATAATGGACTGTTCCGTTGTTTAGTTATATGGCCTGTCAATCATTCTGTCATATTATAAACATTTCTTTTATAATTAATTTTCATATTGGAGATAAACTAGCACATTAATCTGCCATTCACAGGTTTTTCATGCAGAGAAATCTCCTCATGTTCCTCATTCAAAAGTTATTGACCGAACATGTCTTCATGAAACTTCACAATGTTGTTGTGGATGGAATATAACGCAGATAACATGAAATTAATGTTTAAGGTATTCTGAATCATTCAAATCCCTTTATCTAAGCCTCAGTTTCATGCATCTGCCATGTTTGTAGTTTTTAAACCCTTTTTATTAATGCATTCAAAAGTTAATGACCAAATATGTCTTCATGAAAGTTCTCAATATTGCTGTAGATGAAATATAATGCAGATTACATGAAATTACATTTTTTTTTAATTATTTTAAGATATTAATCATGAATCATTCAAACCCCTTTATCTAAGCCTACTTGCATCAGTTTCATGAATCAGCCATGTTTGTAGTTTTTAAACTTTTTACTCATGTTTGTAGTTCTAATCGAATTTAAGTCCATCGATCAAAGTGCTGTGGGCAATATTAGACATTTGAGTATGCACCGAACTGCACTTCCAATTTTTACCGGAAATAGTGGACTAACCGCATAATTGAATACACAATTAAACATTCTATGATTTGGAACACACTAAGGGGTCATTCACATACTTGTCTAAAACCATGTGGTAAAAGCGAGGCACACCACTTCCTTCGCAATTTCAATGCACTTCTGAGGCATCTGTTGTTGCTAAGCAATCATCAGACTCACTCTCTTGAGGAACCACCTCTGACAAATCCTTGTTGTAGCTCTGATACAGTTATTTTTTATGTGGAAATTTAAAAAGTAAGTTTTTGGGTGCTCTGCATTTGCCTGATTGGTTGGTTCTTGTCACATTATGTGTGGTGTGCTTGTGGCATTCTGAAAAGTTGTTTTTTAACTGATTGTGCTGTAAAAACATAAAAAAGTGAGCTCGTCGTAGCACTTGTGTCATGACTACGTAGCTCCCTATTTGAGCACACATGCTGTGTATCTCCATTTAAAATAACAAACTTGAGCTCCCAAGGGATGAAATATATTAACGACCCCTTAACGGCATGCAATTTTTTATTTTTTATGATTCATACTTTTTATTTTCTTCAATGAATCAACAGTATCATCAGTTTACAATTTTTTTAAAGTAATTTTAACATTCCTCCTTCCAACCCCACTCAAATAGTGTGTAAGATACAGTTATATGTAGCTTACTATAAAAGTAAGGCGCCTCTCACTCACCACCAAAATATGTTCTGTCTGATTGGGGCTTAAGTTTTTTAACTATTATAACTATGATGGATAGTAAACAGTTTGTGATGCAACATCAGATATACTTCACAATAGGAAATAATAGACTACTTCTGTTTTATGCTTTATAAATTGTGGATTAGAATATTTGACCAATGAGATTTCGCTGTGGGCTTGTTTTTATTTTTGTTTTAAAGTCTCATACCTCAGGTTAGTTCAAAGCATGTGCGAAATGAATGTAATCTAAACTGAGGTATTATCTCTTTGATTCAAACTGTAAGTCATTCACAGTCAGACCACACAAGTAGATGAAATGGGGCTATAATATAGTTTAGATTATACAGTTTTTATTAGGTTTCATATCATGTCAGATTCCTCAAACCATTGGACTGCTTGTGTTGATCTTACTGATATTCTTCTCTTTATTCATAACAATTTTATATTATTTATGGGACTGCTAGTAAGTCTGTGAACTCATTGTTTTACAGTATTATGTCTAACACAGTCCTCTTCAAACAGTTCTCTTCTGAGTTTCCAAATATAATATAATATAATATAATATAATATAATATAATATAATATAATATAATATAATATAATATATAGTGCATAATTTTTGCTAATACATTACATGATTAGTTTGATAGGGTTATTATTTTAGTAAATATATTTAACATATTATTATACATAATAAAAACATTAAATGTAAAAATAAAGTATAGTACACTTAATTTACAAAATTTGACTATTTTAATGTGCAAAGTATTATATTTAAATATGATAACTAAGCATATAAAAAAGATGTCTCCTAATGTTTTATTTCTGTGATGTGAATTAAATATATTGTTAATTATATATGTATTTCATAAGTATTTATTATATCATGATCGTTTGAAAACTTAGTTTTCTTGATTTAAAAAATGATTTAGCCATTAATAAAAGTGGTTTAAATTTTAATTTCAAATTTAAAAAATAATAATTATTATACATAAAAAATAATAATAATTCTAAGGGTTTAAATAATAATTATTTTTGTTCCTCGTTTGGATTTCTGCTAAAACAAAAACTGTAAATGCTGTAAACATTAACTTTTCTCAACATGTTTATTCAATTTCCACTTTTATATCTAAGGCCATTGCTGCGTCCCAATTCGCATACTTATGCTACGCCCTAAAAGTATGTACTTTTTTTGTAAAGGAAAAGAATATACTTTTGAGTGTGTAACAGAAAACAGTGTGGGACATACTATTTCCTCATTAACAGATCATTATATTGCTTGGTTACGAGCCCTGTCAATCATCCTTTCAATCATTCTTTTATATTTAATTACCTACATTATTGGAAAAGAAGCAACAGGATAATCTGCCATCGTGAGTCTTTCATGCAGAGAAATCTCTTCAGGTCTTTGGATAATTATCCATTCAGAAGTTAATGTCCAAACATATCTTGATATAAGTTCACATTGTTGTTGCAGATGAAATAAAACACTGAAAATGCGGTTTAAATATGCTCCAGTATGCTCCAGTATGCTCCAATATGCAAACTGTCATACAAACATCTTTACAGAAGCCTCTCTACTTAAAGGTTGGTCCACCATGTTTGTAGTTTATTTACACTTTTCTCCCGCGTTTGTAGTTCTAATCAAATTCACGTCCAACGCGCAATGTATTGTGGGCAATATCAGCGGTTAGAGTATGGACGCTTCTACACTTCGAATTTTTACCGGAAATAGTAAACCATCCGGGAACCTTTGGCATACTGTTTTTAACATACTACGATTTGGGACATACTAATTCTATTTTCAGATACTATTTAGGACGGGTAGTATGCGAATTGGGACGCAGAACATGTTTCTCTCAGGTATTAACAAGCCTTTTCTGAGCATTGATCTGATAACTAGTAGTCCCTATAGAATGAACCAACCCATGTCTGCATGGCTTACGAGCAAACAAAAACAAAGCAAGCGAACAATGAGGATGTGTATGAATTCTGGCTGTGAACTAAGGTTTAATTACCACCTCTAAGCACTGTTACAAATTTCACAAGTGTTTGAAAGCTTTCTGAGAGTTGTTGACTACAGCGTTTCTTGCAGGACTCGGAATGAATGGGATTTCCTCCTACTGTTTTATTTTCCGCGCTGAAGATGTAAGGAAACACCAGCACTCTGAATGTGTATGTGTGTGTGTGTGTGTGGGAGTGATTGTGAAATGAAGATGGCACCTCATGGGGTCTTCATGCCCCTGCAGGCTCCTGGCACAAGTACAGCATCACCCTCTCCTGATGCTTCAGTACCTCCAGAGACACTCTGTCTAAAAAAACTCGTCGTATATTCTGTGATTTACCCTTTTCCCAAGAGCCTGTGCGTTGTCTGTGATAATATGCTAAAATGTGTGGAAATTAGAGCAGCACACTACATCATTTCAGCATCGATACGTAATGTGCGTATTGACAAAATGTTGAGTTTATATGTTGGGATTATATATATAATATGGCTGCACGATATTGGAAAAAACTGACATTGCGATATTTTGTATTTCTGCATATATGCAGTTGAAGTCAAAGTTATCAGCCCTCCTTTGAATTTGGTTTCTCTTTTAAATATTTCACAAATTATGTTTAACACAGGGCGACGCGGTGGCGCAGTGGGTAGCACGTTCGCCTCACAGCAAGAAGGTCGCTGGTTCGAGCCTCGGCTGGGTCAGTTGGCATTTCTGTGTGGAGTTTGCATGTTCTCCCCGTGTTCGCGTGGGTTTCCTCCGGGTGCTCCGGTTTCCCCCACAAGTCCAAAGACATGCGGTACAGGTGAATTGGGTAAGCTAAAATTGTCCGTAGTGTATGTGTGTGAATGAGTGTGTATGAATGTTTCCCAGTGATGGGTTGCAGCTGGAAGGGCATCCGCTGCGTAAAACAAATGCTGGATAAGTTGGCGGTTCATCCCGCTGTGGTGACCCCAGATTAATAAAGGGACTAAGCTGAAAAGAAAATGAATGAATGAATGTTTAACACAGCAAGGAATTTTTCACAGTATTTCCTATAATATTTTTTCTTCTGGAGAAAGTATTATTTGTTTTATTTCAGCTAGAATAATTAAGGTAAATAATTTTTTAAGGTCAATTTTAGTAGCCCCCTTGAGCAATATTTTTTAAATGTTCACAGAACAAACCATCTTTATACAGTGACTTGCCTAATACCCTAACTTGCCTAATTAACCTGATTAACGAAGTTAAGCCTTTAAATGTCACTTTAAGCTGAATACTATATCTTGAAAAATCTTTAGTAAAATATGATGTACTGTCATCATGGCAAAGATGAAAGAAATCAGTTATTAGAAATTAGTTATTAATACTATTATGTTTACAAATGTGTTGAAAAAAATCTTCTTTCCGTTAAACAGAAATTGTGGAAAAAATATACAGGAGGGGCTAATAATTCAGGAGGGCTAATAATTCTGACTTCAACTGTATATTGTGATATGAATATAATTTCACAATATGACTTAAGTAACTCTTAATTAATAATTTAGATTTTAATAATAATTAATAATTTTACATTGATTGGGATGACTTTGTAGGGGAGTTCATCTGCATAAAATATCCAAAAACAATTTTTTTTATAAATTAGATGAAAACAACAAAACAGCGATTAAAAACAAAATAAACAGCAATTTATGGAAATCGAACAATATTGGGGTACAGAAAGTCTAAAATAGCACTGTATAGTCTTCATTTTCTAAACACAACTATTCTTTGTTAAAGTGGCAAACTTTATCATTTTTTGTGCTCAAATGGTTTAAATTTGCTTTAAATCTTAGTCACCGGCCTTAAAAACACCACCAAGTGAAAATCTTTCACACTACTAAAAAATTATGGTTCAAATTCCCAATGACTCCACAAATCGTGTACTGAACTGTGCTTCCTGGTTAATTATAATCCCAACTTGACGTTGCAGATCCTGCAATGTAACTATATCGATGCTGAAGCAATATATTGTGCAGCCCTAGTATACAATATCTTATAGACTGAAAAACAGGAGCCATAGTTTAGAACACGTGATATTTATGGAGTCACTGCAGAGTTTACTCATAATAGAGTGAAAGTTGATCATTTGCATGTGTTTTTAGGCCTGTGACTGGAGTTTTAAGCATTCAGGCACAAGAAATTGTACTGTTTGTAACTTTAATAGATTAATTTTATTGAGTTGTTTATTCAATGAAAACTGTACAGTGTTATTTTAGATTTAATTATTCAATTTCTGTACACTCAAAGAATTATATTTGCTGCTTGTTCAAACTACTTCTTTAAAATGAGTTGAAAACACAATTGTTGAAGTTTATTGAGGACAACATAATTGTTTTATGTTCAATTCACTTAAATGTGTAAAAACCATTCAGTAAACTTGATCGATTTGTGTTGGGACAACATGAAGGAATTGAATGGAACCCAGCATTTTTTTTTTTACAGTGTATCTGAATACTGTTAGACTCCCCATAAAACCATACGGCACAGTTTATTTAACTTTTTATCTTTGCTTTATCGTATTTTTCTATTTCTTTAATTTGTTTATTATATTTTATGCATGATTCACTCCCCTACAAAATCATCCCAATCAATCTAAATGAATGAATTTGTTCCAAACGGAGCCATTAAAGCTAATAAATTCTAACAGTTTTTCATTTATGGGTGAACTATCCCTTTAAAACCCTCAACTTTGTCTCTAACCCACATTTCCTTCAGCCCTAACACAAAATATATGAACTGTTCTCCTTCTTGCATTGTTTTTCTTCTCAGTTTTTTATGAAGAAGGAATATCGGGGACATTTTTTCATGCTCATTTATCATAGCAATGCTCTGCAGCCCGTTTAGAGTCGACCCCCTGTCCACGAATATTTTAATGAACAGCCAGTCCTGCAGCCAATAGGACGGCTTGTTTACCGGGTCACTCCCATCGTCGGCCAATCAGGAGTCACGTGCAGTAGTGTATAAGCAGCAGGATTGATGACGGCAGTGAACCAGTGTGAAAGCTCAGCACACTTCGTCGTTTATAACTTCATATTGGAGATCATCTCATTCTCAGAGCTGCAGGAGAATCTAATATGTTTAGGCTTTAACCGTGTTTCATATGATGAAAGTCTTTGATGTAGTGCTGTGATTACAGTAAAACAGGATTTCCCTCGCTCAACATTTTTCAGCATATATAAGCTCGCTTTAAAATTACAGCTGCTGTTGTATTTTGCTTTAATACATTTGCAGCTGAGGATTGTACAATATGAAAGCATTTCTTTGTCTGTTTGTTTGTTTATCTATCTGCTGTTTTTTCACTTTATTCTTTAGCATTCTATTTATCATTTGATCTTATTATTAGTTCGCCATTTAATCACACTTTTATGTGTATTTGTCATTTAATCGCTCGTTTTCTTTTGATCTTTGTCATTTGTTTAACCGTTTTTTGTTGGTTTTTATTTATTTTTTAAACATTTTTTAATATTTGCCTTAATATTCTATCAGTTTAACGGTTTAAAGCATGTAGCTTTATCTGTTTCTGTTTAGGGATGCAGCGATTAAATGAATTCACTATTAACCGCATTTTAATTTGTCACAGTTGATAAATCGTAAAGGCATCGCAACATTGCATTTCTGTTGCACATAACAAAACTATTGCAATTTGCACAAAATGAAAACAAAATTAAGTAATTTAATTAAGTTACTTTTCAATAACCAAAATTAACCATTACCTTTTCAAACAACCCATTGCGATATGTAAATTTCAATGTGGACATTTGTGATATTTCGATATATATCACAGTATGGCTGCACAATATATCAGAAAATTATCGTTATAGCGATAATAGTACATTTAATATACATATTGCAGATGTGTGTGATAAATTACATTCATTCAACAGGGGTCGCCACAGCGGAATGAACCGCCAACTTATCCAGCATATGTTTTACACAGCGGATGCCCTTCCAGCTGCATCCCAGTACTGGGAAACATCTATACACACTCATTCGCACACATACACTACGGCCAATTTAGTTTGTTCAATTCACCTACAGCGCATGTCTTTGGACTGTGGGAGGAAACAGGAGCACCCGGAGGAAACCTACGTGGACACGAGGAGAACATGCACACAGAACTCCACACAGAAATGCCAACTGACCCAGCCAGGACTCGAACCGGCGACCTTCTTGCTGTGAGGCGACAGTATTAAACATTGAGCCCCTGTGTCGCCCCATAAGAAATATCATTATCACAATATTCAACAGCAATATTGCATATTTTTCCAGTATTGTGCAGCCCTATTGCACAGCCCGGCCATGATGAGGTTCTCGTTTCAGTGAAACTGAATCAATGAAATTCTAGTCCCTGCATTTGGCTCAGGTCTTCACTGCAGTACAAGTTAATGGGATTTTTGGCTCGTTTTATACTGTCCTCAGCGAGTACCATAAAACGGGAAATGTTTACAGAATGTTAATACAGATCTGTTAGATGCAGCACTGTGAAAACATTCAGGTCATAAGCATAAAAAGAAGCCACTAGAGTCCTTTAGAATAATAACAAACCATCATCTCCTGTTATTCTTTTACAACTCATCTTCACTTACTTTCCTGGTTCCCGAAATGAGCTTTGTATGGGTGGCCATAACCTAGTTTTTCCTCGAGGTTGATGGAGTGTACGAATTACGGAAGCAGAAAAATCCGCTATTTGCCTACCCCACAGATTCCAACATACCTCGCAAGTTACAACAGAGAGTTTGATGGAGGTCATATTGCTCAGTCTTGCTCACAGGCATCGGCTTCCCTGCTTGCATATTCTTTGTATAGGATCAAATGCTACGATGTGTTTCTCAGTTTCAGCGGATGATGAATGGCATGCTTGTATCGTTCATCCGTGTGGATTTGAGGTCAATCGCTAAATTGAATCCATAGTGAATAGTAATTGAAAGCAAGTCTATTGGAGGAAGTGGTAGTATTTTCCATTTTTGCTCTTTCTTGGTGTGTCTTGAAGGGTTGTGTAGCTTTTCTCAAGTGATATGTTGTTGCTTTTTGATGATGCATGGTGCAGGGAGGGACATTTATCATGGCAGGGGTTGATTAGTGCACCATCTCTGGACACATAACGCCATCCTTCAGACCTGCATTGACAGAGCCATCATCAGTCCTAGTGTGTGTGTGTGTGTGTGTGTGTGTGTGTGTGTGTGTGTGTGTGTGGAAACACTTGGGGTTTCAGCCCATCTTTCTTCGAAGCAAAAAATGTCACATTGAGATAAATGATTGAGTTGTCAATATAATGCATACATTTTTGCATTATGCCATGCTGTGACTTGCTGCTTGATGAAGCCTATAGAATACATTTATGCATTTACAGTTGAAGTCAAAATTATTAGCCCTCCTGTGAAATGATGATTAACAGAGCGAGGACATTTTCACAGTATTTCCTATAATAGTTTTTCTTTTGGAGAAAATCTTATTTGTTTTATTTCAGCTTAAATAAAAGCAGTTTTTATTTTTTTTAAACCATTTTAAGGTCAATATTATTAGCCCCCTTAAGTAATATTTTTTTTTCGATTGTCTACAGAACAAACCACTGTTATACAATGACTTGTCTAATTAGGCTAACTAGGTGAGTTAGGGTAATTAAACTAGTTAAGCCTTTAAATGTCACTTTAATCTGAATACTAGTATCTTGAAAAATATCTAGTAAAATATTCTGTACTGTCATCATGGCAAAGATAAAAGAAATCAGTTATTAGAAATGTGTTGAAAAAAATATTCTCTCTCCGTTAAACAGAAATTGGGGAAAAAATAAATAGGGGGGCTAATAATTCTGACTTCAACTGTATATTACATAAAATTCAAGATATTTGTTACTGTATATATAAGAGTTCATATTTGTATCATGATATTGTCACAGTCACCAGCTAGAGTGCCCACCAGATAAACTAGAGGGCACTTTACACACCACATCTGCCACTGAACGAGACTACACATCCCATAATCTTCTGCACCTCACACCTGATATTCATGAACTTTGATTACACTACACCTGTAGCTCATTATTAAAATATATAGCCCTGTCTCTGTTTGTTAGCCGTTAAATGTTTGTTTGTGGTCGCTGTCTATTCTCTGGTTGATGTCTTTGGACCGTATTTGTTTTTTGTTCGGTTTTGTTTTAGTTTCATTAAAATAAATTAACTGCATGTGGATCCGCCTCTCGCCTTTTCCCTGGACCATTGTTACAGATATAGTTAAACAGTATCTCATGTTCAAATGAGATATTTATTTATACAACAGAAAATGGTTTGTGCTGTAGAATATTAGTACGTATTTATTGACTGCTTTTGAGATTCGATATTAAATCGACACCTTTAAAAATATATACATTGTTTTTTTTGTTTCTCTTAGACCTAGTCAGTGACTGTTTATCGCTATTTTTTTTTAACCTCAGTTATATAAATGTTTTATCAAGTTTACTAAATCTGTTTGTTTTGATGTGAAGAAACAATTAGAGATTTAACTGAAAATCAGTGGCAAATTATATAGAAATAATCTTTT
>CAIGQV010000818.1:25565667-25579957 GCA_903798115.1 Danio jaintianensis | reverse complement strand
ATATATATATATATATATATATATATATATATATATATGCAATGCTTTTCAGAAGTGACAGGAGATGTTTGAACATTTCTTGCAAGACAAATAATTAAATATACCTTGATCTTCAAATTCTTAAAGTATTAACATCCCCCCTCTTAAAATATGGCTCTTATATGGATGGATATACAGTACACATATATATTTTTTGATTAATTTAAATATGTTGCAATATGAAATGATCTATTAAATTGCTCTAATTTAAAGCAAAACTGGGATATATTTAAATTACCAAAGCTCAGATAAGTGAGAAAATGACAGGTTTTGTCATCAGTATTGTAAACGGACAATAATGGTTTATGGAAATTAAAATCAGCCAAACTATAAATAAAAAAAGTGCATCCAAGAGTATATGGTAATGATAAAAAATTGGATTCTTACTAAAAATGTGCAGACATATTTATGCTTTATAGGTCATTCATACACTGAATTTTTGTGTGCATCAATGTCTATTCAAACAAGAAATAACATACATGCTGGAACTCAGTTTCCATCCAGATACCTGTGAATAGTCAGCTGTTTTCTGGCAGTCTGTGCTGCATATGTTGACCTGCTGTAAACCCTCATCTGTGCCTTTGAGATGAAGGTCTCTCTTTCTGTCTGTCAGTCCTCCAGCGATTAGTTTCTCACCTGAGGCTGTAAATTTGATTTAGTGTTGTCACTACACTAGAGACGTGTTCACTTCTATTGGTCTTTTTATGAATTTAATGGGTAGGTAGGGCAGAACTGGAGACCAATATAAAAGAAGGCCTCACTAGAAACCTTGAAACGGAATGCTTAGGAGGTAAATTGTGTTAAGACCATCATTTTTTCATTTAAGCTTCACTTTTCTGTATTTTTCAGCTTGAGTTGATTTAGCTCCTGCAGCGCTGGAATGTGGGGCCATTGTCCTCAGAGGTGCTGAAGATGAACATTTCTTTATTTCACAGTGTGTCGCAGTGTGTGTGTGTTTATGTCAGAATCCTCTGATTGCTTGACATTTTTGCCATTCAGAATCAAAGCAACTGTGATGTCAATGTATTTTGTGCTTATTGAAGTAACAGTTTATCTCGCATTTATTTGAATAATGTTGAATAATCTTTTGTTTCTTGCAACACTAACTTCTTTTTGTCCATTGCCATTTTATTCCATCTAGTTTTGCTTTGCATTAACACCAAGAACGTGTTGTTTCACACAATGCTTTTACACTTTTTTTTTTTGCCTCTTGCACTTCTCTTTCCATCTGAAAAATTCTCAACAAAACAAATTAAGCTATATTTAGTGATGCATTTATTATTTAAATGCTTTGGCAATAAATCTCTAAAATCAGTAATATTTTAAAGAACTGTATTCTATTTTTAAATTAATATTTTAAAATATAATTTATTCCTGTGATGTCAAAGATGAATTTTCGGCATCATTACTCCTGTCCTCAGAGTCACAGCATCATCCATTAGAAATCATTAAAATATGCTGATTTTGTATATTTATCATAGTAGAAAACAGTTGTACTGCTTAATATTTGGTGGAAACTGTAATGTATTTATTACAAAATTTAAATAAAAAAAAATATATATAATGTGGTTTCGACTTCTGCCATTAATGTTTATTTTCAGATCTGGGTTTACCTTTGAGCCAATAGCAGAACAGCAACTGCTGTGGAGACGGGGCTAAAGATAGTTAGCTCCCTTCTGATTGGTCAAATTTAGATCAACAACCAATGCATAAAACAAAATGTAATTTATCACACTCGTCTGCGATACGTACATTGCATATACTATTATCGCAATAACGATAATTCTGCGATATATTGTGCAGCCATATCATCAATGCACCCAAATCAGACAATTCATTGCACAATCCAATTATTTGTTCAATAATTGATTGTCAGCCTTTTTCATTAACCCTTTAACAATTATAAAGTACGTTCGAATTCAAATGTGGCACTTACACTGTAAAAAATGCTGGGTTTCACACAATTCCTTCCTTCCCAACACAAATCGATTAAGTTAACTCAATCCTTTTTACAAATTCAAGTGGATTGAACATAAAACAATTAAGTTATCCTCAGAAAAAACCTACTCATCTTAAATAAGTAGTTTAAACAAGCTGTAAAAGTATTTTTTGAGTGTACTCGAGACAGTACATGATTTCAGTCATACAGAATTCAGATCAAACCATTGAAACGAGTGCAGAAACAGACCGAGCCCAACCATCTGTCTCTCTTTCTCTCCATTTCCCGTTTCTAACCCCTCACCTCTTGTCATGTAAATAAGTCTGATGCTCTAATAGCCATGGACCAGCTGCTTCAGTGCATGTTCATATATATATGTGTGTGTGTGTATTTGGGCTCAGCTGTGCATGGAGGCAGGTGTCTAACCTCGGGGAAACATTGCAAGTGTTACTGATACATCGCGCATAGAAATACACTCAGCCCGAGCATGACTAATAAAGCCATTTGTGTTTGCACTCACCAATTACAGCCTTCAGTCACACACACACGCACGTTCCTGCAGAAACACACACTGAGCTCTCCCACTGTGAGTGTTTCTCTTTATTTATGAGTTTTGATGTAAAAGGGACAAATATCTGCATTCACGCCGTGGTGGTTAATCTGTTGTGTAAACACAGTGGCGCTCTCATGCGTTCGCAGTCAATGTCTGTGCAGTGGAAGCACGCAGAGCGGGTCGCACCTCTGGGATTCAAACCTGAGACCCCATAAAACAAGTGCAAAGTTTGTCTTTGATCCAGAAGCGGCTTAACACCTAATAAGGGAATTGGGCTTGAATAAACGGAGCAGTTTTGCTGGGTTGAAGCTGTGGCCCTTAACTGTACTGCCGCTGCTTGCTGTGCGTCAGTCTGCTGGAGAGTTAATGCTTGAATACAGTCAGAGTTTAAAAAATGTATTTTATTTTATTTAATTTTTTATTTTATTATAACAATTTAGTACCTTTATAATTTGAATTGAAGGATTTTTAAGATATTTCTAAATTCTTTTTGTACATTGCATTTTATTGAATTACCTTTAGTTTTTTATTAAGTTTTACATTTTCTTTTTTTTCTACAGCTAAATTGCATTAAAAATAAATGGAGCAGTTTCGCTGGTTTGATGCTGAGGCCCTTAACTGTACTGCTGCTGCTTGCTTTGTGCGTCAATATGCTGGAATGTTAATGCTTGAGGACAGTAAGAGTTTAAAAATATTTTATTTTATTATTCATTAAACTAAATACATTTTTTTTTCTTTTTTCTTTTTTAATTTAATTTAATTTAAAATAATTTATTGATTTTAATAATTTTTTATGTAACCGTAATTTTGTAAATATTGGGCACTTCTTTATTTATTTATTTATTTATTTATTTTTAATTTTTACATTTTTTTATAGTTCTTGGATGTAAAAGGGACAAATATTTCTGAAATGTAGTACATCAGAAATGTAATAATTTTATAATAAATTTATTATTGTCCATATCTGGACACTTTCTCGTGTCAAACTTTGGGAGCATTAGTGCAGGGACTACAGGGAGCTACAGTTTTAGTTTTTGGATCATATCTTTATTATTGGTGTACTGCTCTACATGAAAATTAGTTTTTTCTTGAAAATGGATTATCAGTGGATCGATGGATTTGCTCTTCAGTATTTGGATTTTTAGCAGTGAAACTTAAACTACACTGAACTAAACTGAACTTCAACTCTGAAAACTGGACTGACGCAGTTTCAATTTACTAGAACTTCTGTGTTAAACTGCTTTGACACCATCTACATTGTAAAAGGGCTATAGAAATAAAGATGAATTCAATTTAATTGAAAATAAGGTATATTTGACTTAAATTGGCCATCTAGTCATTTAAATCCATTAGTTATCATTCTTTGAGTTGCGTTTTTTTTCCTCAAGCCAACAGATATTTTATAATGATCTCATGTATAAATATTTCTAATAACTATTCATCATTGTAAATGGTGTATTATAACATTTAAGTAACTTTATCATTGTAATTGTTAGATTTTTAAGCTATTTCTTTCTATACATTGCATTTTATTGAATTACCTTTAGTTTTTTTTTGTTAAGTTTTATATTAATTAATTAATATTAATAGCTAATATGCATTAAAAAAAATTATATACTATGAAATTGTTGCTAATGTAATACCAATTTAATCCTACCAAACTAATTGGCTGAATTTAGTCAGCTATAAATATAAGCCATTTATTAAATATAAGCCATTTATTGGTTGTTTGCCATAACAAAATAAAAGTTATTAGCATTGATGAGAATGTCACTACCAGAAAACCTTCTTCTTCTTCTTCTTCTTCTTCTTCTTATTCTTATAATAAGCATTAAAGCACTGCTAGTTGCTTCTGCTTTTCTCAGTGGAACATTCCTGAATAGTCTGAAGGCCACCTACGTTGAGTTAACATACAAAAATCACTTTTCTACACACACGACACACTGCTGTTTACTTTCAGCTCCCAGATCAGTAACACGTGGCCAGTGGTTTTAATTAATAAACTGATGAGCTTGCGTTAAAAGTGCCTGAATGAGCAGAATAAATGTTAGAGCAGATTTAAGCCTCAGAAACCTCGTATGAAGATTACATATTGTATATTATGCTCCTGGTAGTCATCTTTGGTCATACTGGTTTTACAAAACGCATCAAATCTTTGTTCTCATGTGCAGCAAATGTTTGGATCCACAAATCTTTTCAGCACATTGGTTCTCAATTACAATGTAAATTTTATTGAAACATAAAGGGACAGTTCACTCCAAATAAACAAAAAAATAAATAAATGAATGAATGAATGATTGAATGATGTTGATTTACTCACCTTTAAACCATATAATGAAGATGACTTTTTTCTTCAATACAGCATTAAAGAGGTCTGAAGTTTCTAGAGAAGTTTCTATCTGAAACTTGTTCTTGGTGATTCATAAAAAGCAATTCAACACCTACCGGCACTTTGACTGTCACAAAAACACATTCAGGCTAGACAAAATACATTTCTGTGGCCTTAGAAAGCAAAACTATCAGTCATTTTTACACACATAAATTCAATAGAGTGAGGGTGAGTAATCATATAGGGGTATTGCACCCGAAATTCCGTTTACGGCTGCGTCTGCATACATTGAGGCAGCCTTCATGACTAAAATGAAATACACTGTGTTTTCCGCCAAGGCAACCTGCGGCGATTAATTATAATTGGGTAATCTGGCAGTGGGCTGGTTATAGAGACCATAACAAAGACAGGCATTCTGACACTGAACTCACATTTTCAAGGCAGAATAACTGACTTTAGCATTGTTTTTTAGATAAATGTTCACTTAGCATGTGTCTTAAATATCTGCAAACATATTGTGGTATTTTTATGCTTGAAAAGAGTCAAAAACGTACTTACAGCACCTTTAAGAATAAATTAAAATAAGTATTAACTCATAAATGTGCCAAAGTATACAATAATAATATTAAAATAGATAATCTAATATTTATAATCTTATAAAAGTGATTTTTGCATAATATGTCCCCTTATCGTATAATATCAATATTATACGCAAAATAATCAATCATATTGTTAGTTATTGATCAATATATCGATCTATAATATTGTTACACCATTATAAATCAGCAGCAATTTTTTTCATTTTTGAGCGAACTGTCCCTTTAACACCAGCCTTTCACTCATCCCCATATGTGTCATTGCTCTGCGTTTGCTTGTCTTTGCCGTGAGTTGTCGTGTGCTTTAGGGGTTTGTAACAGTGTGTCGAGCTGTGCTTAGTGTAGCATAATGTCACATTTGGTGCCCGGCGGTACAGTTTTAACTCAACACTGTCTAGACCTCCAACTGTTTTCCTCTTCTTTCTACAACACTGAAAGGGAGATGCTCTATTTTTTTCCTGAAGAATTGCTGTTTTCTTTTAAACAATACAGTGAACTGCTAATGTGTGTTCCTCGATTTTGGTCAGAATGGTTTGTGTATGTTTGTAAGTTATGTAATGAATGATGTTCTATATTTCTGGGCTGTTTGATTTCATTTCTCTCAGAGCTCCTGTTACTCGTTCTTTGATTTCAGTTTTGGCCAACATATTTTTTGACAGATTATTTACCTGCTGTTTGTTCATTATTTTATGATACGTTTCATGTTTATTATCTCACTTGATCTTTATGCTCTCTTTTAAACTTTTCAAAAAAGTCTTAGAAATTCTCAGACAATTTGTCAAGATTATTTGGACTTTGAAAAAGCTTATATTTAAATGTCTTTACTTTTAATCAAAGACTTTGGTATCTTAGGCATCTTGAATCAAGGCTATAAATGTAATTTTGTATCATATTTTGTTTTATAAGTTTTCAAATGTTTATATTTAGAAATCTTAAAATACTTTAAAATTATTTATTGTTATTATTTTATTTTTATTATTTGAGTAATTTTAACACTTAACCTATATGTTGTTTTTAATAGGTTTTTCATTTAGTATTTATTATATTTGTGTTCTCCAATTAAAAATTTAGATTGCCTTTGCTGTTATTAAAGCTAACTTTAATTAAATAATTCCTTTAATTAACGTTAATCTTTGGAAACACTAATAATTTAATAATTTTAACTTAAAAATCTCATAAAGAACATATATTTTTCATATCATACAGAGTAAAAAAAAAATCCATAAAATTTACAGCAAAAAAAACGGCAGCTGTATATGCCAGGATTTTACCATTACGGTAGAAACCGTAAAAGACTTTTACATTTTTTTACAGTAAATGACTGTATTTCATAAATTTTTGGTATTCACACAAGCGGAGAACATGCTAATATATAGATGATGTCATGCAGGGAATTCTGGGAAAGTAAATTTACAGTTATTAACCGTATACATTAAGGAAACCTACTGTTAAGCAGGTTACACATTTTTACTGTAGCATTTTTATAGTTTTTAACAGTTGAAATGATGGCCATTTCTTGCAGTGTACAACATCTTTCATTGATCAGGCTATAGCTTGAGAATATCAGCATGTCCGTAATGCTTTTGCAGTTGTAGACTTATGCAGAAGTCATTGTAGTCTCATTTCCAGCTAAGAGAAGCAATATTTTCTTACATTTTGACTGGTCTCATGAGGGCGAGTGTTTTGTGTTGCTATAATCGTTATATTGTTGCCTGTTTTCTCAAATGAGTTCCAGCAAAACAGACTTTCAGCCTGGCCTGCTGCTCTGCTGTTCATATGCGTCACACTTCTTGCAGAC
Organism: Danio jaintianensis; assembly: GCA_903798115.1. NCBI lineage: Eukaryota > Metazoa > Chordata > Actinopteri > Cypriniformes > Danionidae > Danio > Danio jaintianensis. Next base: position 25,572,703 of record CAIGQV010000818.1, on the reverse strand, counting down.
TAGTCGGAAAGACTGTGGTTTAAAAGACATTTGGTGTCAGACAAATGGTGGATTACAGGTGTAAGCTCTCCCAGGCCGGTGACCAAGAGCGATATCTCAAGAAAGCCAAGACCAGCTCGCCTGAATGCAAACCGAGCCTCCACCTGCCAAGAGCCAGAGCCGGATTAACAGACAGTAGGCGCCTTTCCATTACCCTTTCAATTGCACAAATTGAAATCGCGTATTGAAAATAGAGCTAATGAAAATGCGTCTGTTTTGCAAAAGCTTGAGTTTTTTCAGGTTATTCGAAAAAGTTAAACAGCCACTTGCTTTCATGTATTTTGTGAGTAGTTGAGGAATTGCCATGTTGTAAATCCAGCAGCTCTAATCTCTCCATTGCAGCGCAGACGGCACTCACTGTCATAGATCAAATAATATGATCATTAAGTTGTTTAAATTAAATTTTTACGCATATTTGAGATATTACACATATCAGATATTTCACAATATAATTAAGATGTTTGTCAATATTTGCAGAAAATGCAAAAAAAAAAAAACACAAACTAACAAATGCAAAAATGCGGGAAATGTATGACTCATATTAGGGCTGCACAATATATCGTTTCAGCATCTATTGTGTCCACAGTAACACTTTCACTTCTAGAACACATTTTTATAATTATGTACATCAAGAAAGTGTGAGTTTTTACATATAAAAATCTAAAAATATGTATTCCACACAATATAATTAAGATGTTTGTCAATATTTGCAGAATATGCTAAAAAGACACAAATTTCAGAAATGTGGGAAATGTATGGCTCTTATGTTATTCTCTATGACTGCAGCATTTTGATTGTAACACTTTCACTTCTAGAACACATTTTTATAGTTTTGTGCATCAAGAAAGTGAGTTTTTGCATATAAAATCTAAAATATATATATTGCACAATGGTTTCAACTATACAGAGGTTGTGATGTTCTTTGCAAATGTTAATTGGAACTATGGTTTGTATTCACTGATACGTTTACATGGACATCAGTAATCTAATTATTTGCCTTAATCTGAATAAGACAATAATATGATTAAGGTGTTTACATGAGTTGCTTTTTGAATGTTCCTTTCATGATCCCGTTTTACATGTTATAGCACATAATTTGATTAACGTCGTTGCGTCACTATCCACATTTCCTCCAGAGTTTCATGTAATTTCGGGTGTTTCATTTTTAATTTGTCGACTTTAACTGCAGTTTGGCACTTTCACTTTTATTCAGGAATATTTCATTCATGCCCCCCGTGACAAACAAGATATTGAATGTGAGTTTGAACTGCTGGAAGAGTGTTGTTTGAATGGAATTTGATTCTGCATGCCGTATGGGAAAAAAAACCCTCCCCATTTCACGATGCAGGTGTCTGTGGTCCTTTACTGACTTGGTAGGTGCAGAGAATAGTGTCAAACAGCGGCGAAAATCCTACACGATGGTAATAGTTTGATTGCTGTGTTTACATGTCTGTACTGCACTTCAATAATGCGACTAAAATTTCTCCACGTCTTAATCCGATTTCTGTTTAGTTCGATTATGACCTTAATCGAATTAAACCAATCAAAAATCACTGTTTACATGGTAGACTCTTAATCAGTATTGATTAAGTATTGAGTATTGTCTTAATCATATAAAAAATTGGATTATTGGTGTCCATGTAAACGTACTCATTGACTGTTGGTAAGGACAAAACTTGTGACTGTAGTTCATTAATGATGCTTTGCTATTTATCTTATGAGTTTATGCGTAAATTAATATAATCTATGTGTGCATGACAATATATCTTTGGAAGTTTTATTGATTTTTTTAAATTTTTTCAGTCAAATATAAAACATGCAAATTAACCCATTAGTCTGTAATTGAAGAGTTCAGATGCAGAAAACTCTAAGTGCCATCTGAAACTTCCATCGAAAATGAAAAAAACTAAATTTCAGCCTCCTTTGTTTATTTTGAGATATTTCACTTTAAAGACCAGGAACAGGACTTATTTTTTTTGCCATAAAAGTGATATTACTGAACATACACACAAGAGCCTGATAAAAATGCTCATTTTAGAGGAAAATTTCAGACGGCATTTAGAGGTTTTTGCATCTGAACTCTTCAATTACAAAGCATTGTGCATGTTGTTTAGTTTTTCTTGTGAAGGAGTTTTTTCTGCAGCCTAAAATGAAAGCAAAACATTTAAAAGTCTTTTTTTTTCTGATAATCGTTGAATAGGCCGATAAACATATGCTGTGGTTTTCTGCTGGTGCAGCGCCAGTGGACTAAGGTGTTTATCTCTGGTGCTGTCTGTTTTGGTATGAGGAGAAAATTGTCCGTCATTAGCATTTTGGCGTGACGATTGGTCTTCATTTGACAATTATGCATTCATTTGGTGAGTTGCGGTGTTGTGATTTGGCCAGGTTTTGGTAATTTGGCAGTGGTGCTGCAATTTGGCCATGGTTAATAATTAGGATCTCACAGAGCTCATATTTTCACAGGTGACAGAACAGCTGAGCTGGCGATAAGTGTTGAGACGTGAATGACAGATTAAAGAAGGAGTTTGTCTCTCTATTGTAACAACACTGAGCTTTTGGTGGATGATCTTTGTGTGTTTTTGTGTCAAGCAGAAATTCTGTGCTGATTATTGCTGTGTAAATAGTTTAATTTAGATATACAGTTATACAGAAGACATATTGATATTTTATTGGATTTTTATTGTGTAGAATGGAAGATTCTATCAAGAATGTCATATTTAACTGTAGATGTGTTGGATTCTTGTTTGATTAGTTAATATAGATATATATCAATATATATTTTTTGTTATAATGTGCTGCCTTCATCCTTTACTTTTATTGAATGGACATTCTGCAAAGAAATCAATCTTTTGCTTTCCATGATATGAAAAAGGTCGTGATGACAGACATGACATGAGTGAAGTACTATTATTTACTTTAATTAATAGTTCATTATAAATTAATTTCATAATGTATAATTTATGAGGAATCATTAATCACATAGTTTTTAGTTTGACACTGAAGGCAATGTGGTTTCATCCGTATCATCCACGACTACACTAATAATAATTCCTTACATTTATATAGAGCTTTTCTGGACACTCAAAGCGCTTTTTTTGCACACATTTTTAGAGGGGAATCTCCTCATCCACCACCAATGTGCAGCATCCACCTGGATGACGCGACGGCAGCCATATTGCGCCAGACCGCACACCACACACCAGCTGATTGGTGGAAATGAGACTAATAAAGCCAATTATGATATGGGGATGGTTAGGAGGCCATGATGCCAAGATATTTAACAGGACCTCGGTTTAACGTCTCATCCGAAAGACTCACTGAGCAGTATAGAGTCCCCATCAATATACTGGGGTGGTAGGACCCACACAGACTGCAGGTTGAGTGCCCCCTGCTGGCCTCACTAACACTACTTCCAGCACCAACCTAGCTTTCCCATTTGGTCTCCCATCCAGGTACTGACCGGGCGCAGCCCTGCTTAGCTTCAGTGGGCGACCATGTGAGAGTTGCAGAGAGCTAGGTAATGCTCACTTTTTACTTAATGAACTGAATTACTGTATCCCATTTTGATTTGATTAATAGATTATTGATTGAAAATATTTTTAACATTGATATGTCTGTGCACAGGACTTATACTACTCATCTAGGTACTACATTTGAATTTGAATTTACTTCTCAACTAGAAAAGTATGTTCTAGATAGTTGAATTAATGGAATTCGGACATACTACGTCCGCCATGTTGTCATTATCACATGAACTGCTGAGTTTTTGTCGCTCCACTCCCATTCATATATTCTCTCACATCATCACATGACCTCATGAGATAATAGAAGTGTCCATTGGATGCCAAGTGTCCATCAGAATCTCACCAAAAATAGTATGTCACGTTGGTACTTCTCTCCTACTGTTTTTTTTGAAAATGATGAATTCATACACACCACTTGGCTTGCATACTGTTTTTCACATATGTATGTTATGGACACAGCCTTAGTGGTGTAGTGGCATATGAATTAAGGCTTAAACCATGATGATTTTAGCTCAAACTTATCATCAGTGTTTTTTTCAGATGTTTTTAGGCATTCATATCCAGGCAATTTTCACTGGCTATGGGCACGTTCACAATCACTATAACCTTAGATGCTGCTTAATGAAAGACAGAAATACTCTGGTACACAAGGTAGACACTCACTTGGTAACACGGAAACAAGTAACTCCACATTCATTTTGCCTTCATGTGTTATATAGATATATATAGACTGCCCTGACAGACCCTCTCTCTCTTTTTCTGTACCTCTTTCTGTACATCTTTTGTCACCTTCCAAATAGTGAATGGCAGCTTCAGACAATATTATTTGTCTTTTTGGATTAGTAAAAAGCTCCCCTGGCTGATCTGCTCACTGTGTGTTCAGACTCTTCATTTCATATGCCTCCTTCAGAAGTGATGCTGCTTTCTCTCTGAACTCACTCACCTCTCGGCTTCCCGTCGGAAGCATTATTAGTTGTCTCTCTCTCTTTCTTTCTTTTACCCTAGCTCTACTGCTGCTGAGCTTCTTGTTGGCACAGTAACTCACCACCAACAGATGCTCGACACCTTTTCCCCCTCAGCCTCTGTTCTTCAGTTCATTCTTTCTGTGCAAAGAAAAAGTGACGAGAGCAAAAATAAAATTGGGTTAATGGAAGAGAGAGAGAGAGAAAATCGCATCGTGCTGAGCTGTAAAAGAGCAACTTCACCTCGTGAACTCGTGAGCCCAATTAGCATTCATTAGCAGCCTTCGCCACTGCCGCATTCACTCTCAATTTAGCCATTGGCTGCGTTCAGTAATGCAGTGATTATACTGAAGGAGCACTGAAGGACGTGTTCATTTGTTTCTCTATGGCTGGCAAGCATGGCCTTTGTTTTTGGATTTGGCCGCTGTTAAAAGGGTCACCGCGAGTCTTTTAGGTCCACATATATAATGTTATCTTACTTTTTTCTTAAAAAATAATTTGTTTTGATTGTCCTCTATAAAACACACTGTCTAAATGGGCGTGGCAAATTTAAAGTCGCCATGAAACAGAAGTTAACATTGTCCTTTTTTCCTTTATCATGACACAGGTCCACTTTAAATGGTCCTGACATAAGAAAAAATGCAGTGCGGTGCTTGATTTCATCCTTTAGGAAACAATTGGATTGTTGGAAAATTAATAAAAATTAACGATTGGATGAAGGCAGGGCAGAAACAAGACACACCCTGATATCCCAGCCCTAAACGCATTCCATGTGACCAGAAGTGAAGAAAAGTTGTTTTGAGGAGGAGGGAAGGTTATGGTATTTGATTAAAGAATCTTAGGGCAAATGGATTTTTACAAAATAATTAAGTGCACAGATACTAGACATAGATTGTTTATAACAAGCACTACTATATACATATATAAATAAGAACAGTACATTTTGATTTCATTTTGACTTTGAGATTGAGAAGTAAACATCCACTGGTGTGATTGGCTAAAAATGTTTGCATATTAAAATATTTTTAAAAAGTCTTTCAAAATGTGTTCTGTATGTAGGTTTACTTCATAGACGAACGATGCTGTGATTAAAGTTAAAACACTTAAATACTCAGCACATTTAAAAACAATAGTTACAATGTTATTAAAAAACCCGCATCTGCATGGTGCTATTAATAAATCGCATCATATCTACCATGACAAAAATGAATAAATCATCAATCAAAATGAATGAATCAAAAATATAAAAATGAATAATAAAGCACCGGCTGATTACCAACCGTGATAATAAGCCTTTCCTCCATTTTGAAGCTATTCTCTTGTTTTGTACGAATGTGATTGGCTAGCATCTGCACTAGTATATTTACATAAAGCGATCTGATTGACTGCCGCTTGGGTTGGTGCTTGGAATGTTGACCGTTTTTCAACTTTTGCTACAATCAATGGACCTAATGCGTCTCGACGGACCCACAATTCAGTTTGACAACAATTGTCACCACTCCATTTAGGGGTGGGGATTGAGGGCTCGTCTCCTTTTGTAAGTTGTACGTTTTCATACAATACTTTTTCGGACAATACTTAAAATAGTTATGTTTCCTCGTAGGGCTGGGGTAGACCTGTGTTTGCCTCTCTCTTTATTTACCTACTGCAATGCGAATCAGTGGGTGGAACTAAACCAGTGGGCGTTGATCTTATTCGTTGGAGGTGGAGTTTAGCCACACTACTTTGTAATGAAATGTCCCATTGCAAAACCTTTTGTTTTGGGAGATTAACGTCAACATGAGCTGTTTTTAGGCTAAACAAAGTTTTGAGTTCTTAAACTTTCTGAATTAAATCTGAAACAGCATGTTTTTATGGTACGATGTGTCAAAAGATCAATGGAATTTTGGATTTCTCAGTTCATGGCCCTTTTAACGGCACAAGGTCAGTTGGACAGATTGGAGAGTTTTTACCCACAGGAATTAAGAAGTGAACATCAACAGGTTCTGCTGACTGTTTCAGATGTTTTGTGAATGTTACAGTCAGCATTAAATGTTGGCAGGATACAGGGCCTGCAGTTATAGTTTATATTCAAATCATGTCCTTCCCTCTGCTTGTCCTTCCCATCATGCCCTTCAGTCTAATGAAGGCGAGTGAAGAGTAGAGCAGTGATGGGTCACAGCCGGTGACTAGTCCAACAAGCAGCCAGGCGATTTATGAGGCTTTTTTAGATTTATTTGGGTTTGGTATTATTTTGCTTGCATAAAAACAACAACTACTTTATTTATTTGCTGATTTAAAGAAGTAAAACACAAAGCTTTTAGTTTAAAATATTAGTGTTTATACATTATTTTAGCTTAATTGCAAATTATGCATATAATACTTAAACAGTAATATAACATATTAGTAAAATAAGTAATGTAATATAATGTAAAATATAACATGTATATACTGTATGTATAAATTAAAATCTTAATAAGGCTAATAAAACAGCATATATATATATATATATATATATATATATATATATAT
>CAIGQV010000818.1:25528230-25546691 GCA_903798115.1 Danio jaintianensis | reverse complement strand
ACACACACACACACACACACACACACACACACACACACACACACACATACCTCCTTCCCTTGACATTTACTTAACTTGCTGCCTCTTTCTCTCTGTTGCCTCCCTCAATCTGTGTGTGAAGGGAATTCCACCTCTGGATTTTTATTTATTTATTTATTTATTTATTTATTTATTTATTTATTTATTTATTTATTTTTGCAGTTCAACAAATTTGGCATGCATGTCGACTTCAAAGCTTAATTCCAGCAGGAGGCTTTGTGCTTTTGCAGGGATCTTATGTTAGTGCATGTTTCCTCGTAAAGAAGATGCTACTGCTATTACACTTTAATGCTGGTGGTGCATAAATATGCACATGCAATGCAAAAAAAAAATTCCATTTCCTCTTTTCTTTTTGCATGTTTCTGATTTTTATTTTTTATTTTTTTTGGCTGTCATACTTTGTTCACCAAGGCAGCTGAAGATAGTGATAGCTCTCTAGCGTGTGCCGAAAATAATGAGGAAGAAGGAAAGTCATATCAACACCTCGTCTCCATTCTTTTTTATTTTCTTCTTCTTTTTTTACGTGCGAAGTTTCCTCAAATCCCCATTATAACTTGAGGTGTGTCAATACGTGTCACGGTTTTGACAGATGTTGTGAAAATTGGTATATTTAGACAGGTCGCCTAAGGGCAGATTTTAATTAAAACTCCCATCATGGTACTTGCTGTGATTAGTTGCGTGCTGCATTTCAATTAGGAACAATTTAAATTAGATTTTGACTTTTTCTGTGGTGCAGTCGCTAGAGCTTTTCTTTTTTTGTGGCTGTGTATACACTTTAAGGTTTCAGAAGTGACAACCACATTTAGAAAAAAGTTAATTCCTTATTTTTACAGTGAATTCCTTAAATAGTAGTTATATGAACTTGAAGTCTTATTGGAAATACTTGCTTCATTCTACATTTTTGTTAAGCTTCCAATTATTAAACAAAAGCATGTAAAGATGTTAATGTACAGCAGGAGAAATAGGAAAAATGTAAGTTAAGAATTGTTTTAAAATTGGACCGTGACCCCCAGAATTAGAATCTGATCGGAAGGTGAAGTCCCTAAAGATTCCTACCCCAATATGAACATAATTGGCTCATGAAATTGTCAAGACAGGCTTTTTTTTAATTCAAATTTTATTTGTCACATACAGAGTCATACACAATATGATATGCAGTGAAATGCTTACACAACCACTCGTGACCTTGAAATAGTAACAACAATAACAAAATCCAGTAATAATATAACAGTAGAATCTAAACTATGGACAAATAGAAGTTATGCAATAGAAAATAAAAGTAAATCTAAAATATTTAAAGACTTTCGATATAGAGTATGTGGCTGTAGAAGAAATGTATAGTATAGTAAAGTATAAAAATATATAAAAGAGCATTCTGTACAACCAGAAACATGGAAGTGTTGAAATATGAAATATGTATTTGAAATATGTGCTAACTTCAGTCTACGTTTTTGTCAAGTTGCAAAAGACGTACTTTAATATATGTTTGACTGCCTTTTCTAGTTAAAATGAATGCTAAGGGACAGTATGATGTTTACAGGATCTTGTTATCAACGAATATAGGATTATTTTTTGTGCAGTTCTTTGGACATCACCAAATGGCTCAGTGGTTAGCACTGTTGCCTCACAGCAAGAAGGTCGCTTGTTCAAGTCCCGGATGGGCCAGTTTGCATTTGTGTGGAGTTTGCATGTTCTCCCCGTGTTCAAGTGGGTTTCCTACGGGTGGTCCAGTTTCCCCAGAGTCCAATGCGCTATAGGTGAATTGAATAAACTAAAATTGGCTGTAGTGTAGGGCTGCATGATTTGGAGAAAAAATCTAATTGCGATTTATCTGATCAAAATTGCGATTTAAAATGCGATTTACTATAATTTCATAAAAGAGCTGCAGGTTTGATGTGGTGGTTTTAACAGCACCAAAGAAAGACCAAGCATAATCACAAAGTACGCTACACTATGCTACTGTTTATTTAAAACCCTTTTTTTTGCAATAAAGTTGCCATGACAAATTAAGAAAATAACTACAGTATTTTAAATTCAAGTAAATAAATTATGTATAAAATGTTATATATAGATGTATAAAACCTTTAAAACCTTTACATTTAGTTACATTTTTCATATTGATTTCATGACATTCACGGTACATTGACGATGCTCTCCATACACAATTTTAGATTTTACTCCACAGCACAAGAATTCTTGTATTAAATGTAGAATTTATAAATGTATATTTATATATTATTTGTAATACAATTTTGTCCTTTAATAAAAGCAGTCAGATATATGTATTTAACTGTACCTTTAATTTTACCTGCTCAAAGAAAACACTCCTTTTGAATGCATCAAACTAAACTCAAGAACATGCACATAACAACATGTGCATGTATAGCAAATAAATAAATGTAAATATTATGCTGTTTGCTTTCTGAGCGCCGTCGTGCGAGTTCTTAAACACCTGTGATTGGTCATTGTGTTCCCGCACTCAACAGAAAGGGCTGCGATTGGCTCTAATGGTAAGTGCAGCTCTGGCGTTATTTACCGATGAGTGACACGGAAACAGATAAACGGCCGCGGTTACAGTCTATCTACAGGCTACAGTCTAAAATCGATTAATCATGCAGCCCTACCGTAGTGTATGAGTGCATGTGTGAATGAGAGAGATGGGTGTTTCCCAGTACTGGGTTGCGGTTGGAAGGGCATCCGCTGTGTAATACATATGCTGGAATAGTTGGTGGTTCATTCCGCTGTGGTGACCTCTGATAAATAAGGAACTAAGCCAAAGGAAAATGAATGAATGAACTTAACAATCTGTGGTTTGTTATCAAATACTATTGGTTGAGTTTAGGGAAAGGGTTTAGCTTCTCATTGATGTGTACAAACAAAATGTGTATCTGAAATGTTCAACAAAACAGACCCAAACTAATGTATTTCATATTCACAAAAATTTTGACAGCGCCCTCATGGTTGTCATCTGAAACATGCAACAAAACATACCCAGAGCAACGTATTTTTTGATTTGCAAAAATGTAGGCTGAGACATGCATTTTCAGAGAGCCTGGGATCGAAGTTGCAATGATTCACACAATGATAACCATAGCAAAGTTCTGGCATCTCACTATTTTTGACCAAATTAATGTAGCAGCAAGTAATATAGTAATATAGCAGTAATAAAGTAATATAGCAACATTTTAGAACCTTTTTTTTTTGGCCCACTGAAAGAGTTCCAAACAGAATCATTCGAGACCCTGGCTTTGTTTTTGGATGAATCAGCTATTTTGAAAGAATCTTTTGAATGAATGATTCAATGAATCACTCATAAAGACTTTTTGTCAACTACTGGCAGTTGTATTGTCTTTTTTTTTAACCCAGGCCTATTTCTTTTTTTGTCCCTATCACACACGGCTCTAGTTATCATTCATGTAAGAAGCACAAATGCTACAGGATAAGTTACACTAATAGCAGTCGTTTATTAATGGTGGTTTTTTGAACATGCACGCACAGGAAATAAAGTAACTCATTTAACATGCAGTCTGATATCATATACACTGCATTAGTTGTTGTATAATTTGTCTTTAAGCTTTTGTGTTTCCCCTGAGAGGTTCTATGGGACAGTCTGACTGTCTAATTCTGAGACAGGGAAACAGCAGACTGTCTCAGTCTGGTATTGATTTGAGGAGAAGATGTTTTAGCCCAAACATGGCATGACCACAGGGTTTATGAATGAGGCCAAATGTGATTTGGACCAAGCTTTTTGAGCTTAGTTGTCTAGAAGTATGTGGTGCCTACCTGCTATTACAACATGGTGTCACTGATGACAAATAAAATGATTTTTAAATGTAAACTTCTGAACAGTACTATACACTCACGAAATACTGGGTTGTTTTAATCCAACATTGGGTCAAATACTGACAAATCCAACTGCTATGTTCATTTTTTTACCAAATGGTTGGGTTTGTCAGTATTTGACCCAACTATAGACAACTACTATTGGGGGTTAATACAGCCCAGCATTTTTTAGAGTGTAGACTTATGAATGGCTTTGAGTATTGTGAACTTATGGCCATGTTCAAGAAACCAGTTTGAGATGATTTGAGCGTTGTGTTTTCCTGCTAGAAGTACGTCACAAAATTTCCCTGTATAGTGATGCACTGAAATGAAAATTCTAGGCCAAAACTAGGAATTATAGATACACTTGGCCTGAAATAAAAAAATGCTTTTGTTATAATTATTTATTTTATTCAAAAGTATAAAGTAACTTTTTAAGACTTTTTAAATGTAACCCAATAACTTAAAATATATCAATTTCTTAAAAAAAAAACACACAAGCCAATAGATGAAGTAAGCCAGCTAAGTAAGCAGCAGGAACAAATATACTACATAGAAATGTCCTGTTGGCATATATAAGTACGTGTACATGAGTGGAATACTGTAAAGCCGAATTGAGCTATTTTAACTTTGACAACAGCGTGAGCAAGCTAGCCAGTGGTGCAAAATGATCCACTGTTCTTGCACTTTGATTGGGCCAGCAAAAAACTGCCCTTGTGCAGCGCAAGCCATTGAAATGAATGGGTTTCATGGTGATGGAGGTGGTCAGTAACGATATTTAGGTGCTTAAAGTGCTTAAAATGGATCAGTTGGTGCTAAGAGGCTCAAAGTGTCTCTAAAAATTCCCTCCACACCATTACAGTACACCACCAGTACAAGGCAGTATGGCTGGAAGGACCCAGGCTTTGATGTGGTCTGACCCAACCATACAAATGTCACAGAAGAAACTGAGACCCATCAGACCAGGAAATCTTTTTTCCAATCTTTGAAGTGCAATTTCGGTGAGCCTGTGTGAATTGTAGCCTCAGATTGCTGCAACAAAGCATCAAGAAAGCATTTTCACCCTCACAGCTGCAACTCATATAGTCTTCTTTTCAGATCAGATTCAGATCTAAAACCCTAGATGTACTTTTCAAGAGAACACAAGTAAATCAGCGGTTTCTGACAGCTTGTCTTGCACCAACCACTATACCCCGTTCAAAGTCAGTTTAACAGGGTTCCCACAGGTCATGGAATTTCTAGAATATCATATAATATTAAAAGGTCAGACATTGCAAGTTTTCATGGAAAGTTGTGGAATATCATAGATTTTGTTTGTCACTTAAAATTTTTGGTTCCATTTCTTTAAAAATCTTTTTTAAAGATTCTATACTGTCTTTTTTTTATAGCAAAATGTTTATGGTTAGGCTATTCTTCAGGCCCATTTTATTTCTTTCATGCTCATCATTAAGTCACATGCAGTCACAAGACTGTATTTGTTAACTAAGGCTAACATGTCAGGAAAATTAACATTTTAGGAGCTCTGGCTTTAGAATGACCTCTTTCAAAAACTGGGTGTTAAAAAGGAAATGATAGAAAAACTAAGTATGTAATGTTTGTAAAACTATTATCGAGCTATCAAATATGGGAGAGTGAGCACTTCGAACCCACATAAACAGTAAGGGAACGTTCACTCAGACCATGTTTTCTTTTCTAATGTGCTACTTTTCAATTGTTTTTTAATGTAAACGCGCTTGACACACCACTGTGACTGTTACGCTTGCCTCTCACTTTTTCTGAAGCGCTGCGCAAATGAGCACCGCATTTTTAGATGCCGTGTCAAGTTAAACAAACTTAAAATATTGCAGTGCCACTCATCAATGTCAGTTCCAAAGCAGTGGACCAATCAGAAGAGCTCGGAACAAGAGTTGCAAGTTTCTGTTGACAGGTACTCAGGGCTGTGTCCGGATACCCTTGTGCTTTATGCTGCGCTTTAAAAAAACAAAACATTTATGACGGCTGCACCAAGCAAAAACACATTCGTTGTGAATGAGTCCTAAGTGCCTCAGATGATTTTCAAAATCTGGGATAAATTAGCCACGATTGTTCTCATAGTGGATAATAAAGTCCTACAAAATGATAGTCAAGCTAAAACCATTTTAAAATACACAAAGCACAACAGCGGCCTGTTTTTTTATTCATTTTAGGCAATGGAAATTCTGCTTTTTAGTCAGTGAAAGTCAGGGAAAATGATATTTGATATTTGGCTTAGATTGGGAACCCTGATAAAATCACCTGTCTTCTGTATTCTGGTACTCAATCTGAACTTCAGCGGATCATTTTGATCGCGTATTCTGTATTCAGTTGCTGATTAGGTATTTGCATCTTCAAGCATTTCTTTAATTCTGTAAAATGATGATCTGCTTATTCATGTGCGAAACAGGGAAAACGGTCACTGTCATTTTACACCAAACATTTAGAATTACTCTCATGCACAGGTTTAATTGCATAACAGCGTCAGCACCTGCACCACTGCTTTGACAGCAGCATTTACATCTCTCTGTCCCGGATGCCGTTCACTTCCTCTGATTGGCTCTGAGGATTCAGGTTTGACAGAGGCCTGGCATCTGGCTCCACAGGGGCTCATTAGAGAGAGTTAGAGGTGCACAGTGGTAAGGCGATTAGAGGGTTTTTTATGTGATTTTTGTGTGATGTGCACTCTGCTGTCTCCACTGAGAGAGTCACTCTGGAGTCCTGCTGGCTGATTTACATCTGCAGCAGTCGCTATTGTGTGTTGGTCCATTTGTTCATTTAGGGGCAATGAAATGTGGATACTGTGCTGGCTTTTAAAGGTAATGGAAAATTGTAAATTGGTGGATAGTTCTGACTGTTACATTTGATTGGATAAGCCATGGGTTGAAGTTGGGAAGTAGCCTGAGACTGCACGTTAATGCACAATAATGTATTAGTAAATGTTGAACTATATGATTGATAAATGCTGTACAATCTTATTGTAAAGTGTGACCATTATTATTTATGGGTATGCTGTAAAAAATATCTTGCTTCCTAAAATATTTTAGTTGAATCAAGTTAACTTTTCTAGTCATCTCAACTTATATCAGTCAAACCGACTAAAATATTAAGGTCAACTTTGTATTAGTTAAAAAAATATATATTTGAAACCTGATTATTCATTAAAATAACTTAAATTGACGTAAAAAGATTTGTTGTCATGGCTTTTTTTTCATTTTTCATATTTTTTTTACAGTGTAGTTGACAAATCAGCAGTAAAAATGCTTTTTTTTTGGAAAATGCCATTTTTTAATGAATTAAAAGTTGGAAATCTGGTGTTTTATAAACTATGTGTATAAACTACTGTGTTTTACTAAACTATTATGAACTATATAAGCGGTCACTAACTTTATCAAATCATTCACTCTTTTTTAAAAAATTTTATTAGTACTTTTTACTGAACTGTACCTGTAAAAATGTCCTACGGTGTGAGTGTGACATAGCAAAAGTCACGAAGGGACAAATAATAAAAACAACTCTTAATAATATACAAATAGTGTGAGAGTGATTTATCATCATTGCAATTAATTTCATATAGTGCTTTTCATTTTATATGAGATTATTAAGAATATTTTTTTTCTCCATGACTTGTGGGACTTGTTGGACATTTTCAATAAATAGGGGCGTCATCATCACCAAAATACAACAAACTTAACAATTTTGTAGTGATTTCAAAAAAAGTATATTAAATGTTGATATATTAAATATGCAACAATTTCTAAGACAAAAACTTAACAGGTGTACATCATGGGCTTCACAGGGGGCTTCGGTCACATGATCTTGAATGGGGTCCTTCGACTAAATAAAGTTTTCAGTGGAACTGCCTGATTTAAAAATAGCCTAAAAAATATATATATATTTTTCAGTGACAAAATGTATCAAGTTCCTATGTTTCTAGAAATATATGGATGAAAAAAAGATTGCCATTTACTAAAATAGACTCTTGTAAAATAAGGTCTGAGGTATTCATTAAGGATTTTACAATTTTCGTTTTTTAATTTATAAGAGCTGTAATTTATTGAACTATCCTTGAGACATCATAGGACAGTTTTGAGATTCGGCTTAAAATGTGAAAAATGTAATAACACAGAAGTTTTTATAACAAGAGGTCCATGGAAGACAAAGAAATGTTTAACCGTTTACTGCATTTGAAATGATTAAAATACAAATTATATTAATTTGTGTCATGTGTGACAGAGATCTACCCATATATAGGCTCTATTTCTATAGTTTTAGGGTGTGTGACCACCAAATTGTTTTTGCATCGCAGAAATGCTACCCGAGTGTTTTTTTCCTCTTGTTGTCAATGGAAGCGTCACATTTTAAAAATGCCAGCATTTTACGCTCAACGCTCAGCGGTTTTTAAAAACTATTTGACATTTGGAGAAGCACTCACAACTGAGCATTTTTTTAAACAGCGCTAAAAACGCTTCAGTGGACACACTCTTATTCAAATTTTTTAAAATAATTTGAAATAAGATCAAGCTGCACCCTATATTTGTTTGTGTTAAAACCATTTTCTCCCAGGACAATGTCACATCATACATAATGCCACTTATCTTGTGAACTGCTATTTACATTAAACCAGTTTTTTTATTAATAACTTGCAGTGATAAATTATTCATAAAAAGACCTGAAATGTTCAAGAATGTAATGTCACATTTGACTTAATGTTCTCGTTCTTGAACATCAACTTTGGTAAAGCCTTATTCTTTTATAAAAACGTAGAATCAACCAGAAAATGCTTCCACATGAAAGATGCCAGTACCATAATACACACACAACTGTCATTGTCCGAAATTATTCATTATGCATTATGAATTCATTCGTTATCCCAGAGGAAGGTCAATCCCAGCGATCTCCTGGCCCTTTTGAGTCACGGATTGACTCAAAAGCAGACGTTTCTCCTTCATCAGACGCTTTCAGCCATGAGCGCTGACTCCGGGTTCACCTGTGTCAATCATATGTTTGTTTGTCAGACATTTCCCAGTGAAGCCGGCGAGGAAAACACGCTTCCCAGACACGCTTCAATGGGCTTGGCTCATATCTGTTGTGTTTGCTCTGTCCCTGTAGTGTTTGCATGGCTGCGCTCAGATTTAGCCTTTTTGTTGGTGGTCTCAGAAGGGAAGGTGTAAGTGCTGGATTAGACCTTGTCGTTCTTATGAGATTCTAACTTATTGTTTGGTTCTTATATGGTGTGTATTGAATATTGTAGCATACTTTGGCCAAGAACAAGCCGTTTATTGAGTTCTGTGAGGTCTGTGAAGAGGAAAATTTGGATGGAATCATGGATTACATTAATAAAAATGGGATTTACTGTACTGACTGTATAGGGGAATTTGGGAAATTTTGGAAATGTCAATAAAAGTCACTTTGTTAAACTGTAGAGTTGAATTTTCAACATCAAAAGTCAACAGAGCAGAGATCGAGCTCCCATAATGCTATTCACTACTGTAAATAAACAGAAAACACCTGTAAATCACAAAATACAGAAACTGTTTATTAACAGATGTTTTTACAGTGTAGCTAATGCAAAATATCAGACTGTTTATGATATCGTAATGTTTCAAACTGAGCCAAAATATGCCAAGATAACAAAATCTACACGCCAGCACTTTTACTGTATTCCAACAGATGTCTAATTTCTTTTTATTCCTCATAAGGGCCTTGAGGAGGATCATCTGATAAGTGTTATCATTGTCCTCTTGCTGCTGTAGTCCAGTAATAACAGCATGTCATGATGTACAGCACAGCTTCTCTGCACATTAAGTGTAATAAAGAGAGATGCTTGAGCTGCTGTTCAGTGGGACAGCGGAGAAACAAATGCTCACCTCAGCAAAATCCTGATATTTACAGAGAGTCTGAAACAGGAGATACGTGATACACTATAACTGCTGGACTTACTATTGTTTTTGTGCACCTACAAATTAATTAATTAATTTATTTATTTATTTATACTTATTTATTTATTTATTTAATTTTATTCATTTTATTTATTTTTAAATTAAATTAAATTAAATTATTTATTAATACTTATTTATTTTATTTTATTAATTAATGTATTTAATACATTTTTGGTCCATTTTTGTTGCTTGAGGATAAATAATTTTTCATTAACTTATTTTGTTTGTTTTGTCTTGTTTTATGTTAACTAGAACTACTGTAGCCTAACTGAAATAAATATGTTTGTTGGGGTACTAAAATGACTACGTTAAACCACATTATGATATTCACAGAGAGCCTGAAGCAGGAGATACTGTATGTGACAAACAATAAATGCTGCACTTATTTTTTTGTGCATCTACAAATTTATTTATTTATTTAATTATTTTTTGGTGTTGATGTACTAAAATGACTACGTTAAACTATGAAGGAAACAATAAATAAATAAAACAAGAAATAAATAAATATGAAAATAAATAAATATATATAAGAATCCACAAATTCCTGCATATATAAATATATAAATAATTAATAGTGCGGGCAGGTAAATAATTAAATAAATTACACAAATGTTGGGGGAATAAGAAAATGCTAAACTGAAAGTTAATTTTATTTCCCCCTTTTAAACGTTTATTTATTCTTGAACGTAGTTCCGTATTTACTTTAACTCAACATGCTAATGAGAGGGTGTTAATCAATCATCAGAAGCCGGTCAAAAAAATCAAATGCAAAATTTTTCGAACGATCAACCAATGATGGCAGGACCACCTTCTTATGATTGATAGACACACTCGTATTAGCATGTTGAGCTGAGGAAAAGTAAATACGGAACTAAGTTCAAGAATGAATAAACGTTTGAAAGGGGGAAAAAAAAAAAACTTTCAGTTTAACCTTTTCTTTTTCCCCCAACATTCATGTAATTTACTTAATTATTTACCTGCCCGCACTATTAATTATTTATATATTTATTTATGCAGGAATTTGTGTATTTTTATATTAATGTATTTATTTATTTGCATATTTATGTATTTATTGTTTTATTAATGCAGGAATTTATGGATTTATTTACTCATTTATTATTTTATTTGTGTATTTATTTATTTATTTTTTGTTTTTGCAGGTTTCATCCTCCATATTAAACCACATTAAAAGTAAATGACAATAAAGACAAGTGCATAAAAATGAAATAATATAACATACAATTAAAAGTTATTATGTTATTAAATTGTTATTTATCCTTAACTTGTTCAAGACCTAGAAATTCAAATGGATATCTCATAGTTAAAGCTAAATAGAAAAAAAAATGACTGAAAGAAATTACAGTTAAAAATGATTAAAATAATAAGGATGCACCAATATTAAAATTCTGTATACCGAAAATTCTGGATGCACTTTGTTGGTGAAAAACAAAACTGAAGCGGAAATGCTTTGGAATAATAATTTTGTATAATTTGTTTTATTATAATTTGTATTTTGTTATGATTATGTATTTTATTCAATTGTATATAGTACTTTTTTAAGACTTTAAATTTAACCCAATAACTTAAATTGTACTAATTACAAAATAAAAGTCAATAAAATAGCCATGCCATGACAGCACAGTAGCGCAATTGCAAGCAGCAGGAACAAGTATACCTTATAGAAATGTCGGCATGTTATTTGAGAAAAGGTCATGGAAAGAAATGTATACAGGTATATAATATCCACACTTCCACATCCACTGTCATATCCACAGGTTAAACTTTGTCCATTGTGCGTGAAATTTCCAATTTCAGCCAATAATTTTCACTCAGACCTAAAATGTTGCTTATTCATGTTTTTTTTAAATATTAAATGAATGGTTTATATTTAATGGATGGTTTAAATCTTAAAAATCTATTTACTTCAGTTCATATTTTTGTGATTTAATTATGACTTAATCGCAAACTACATTTTGGGAAACACTGTATTTTGAGACAATTAAGAGTACTCATGTTAGCGCTCTTATATGACACTTTGACTGCGTGTCCACCGAAGTGTTTTTTTCTCAAGCTGAGCATTTGTTTTCTGTTGTTGTCAATGGTAGCACCACATTTTTTAGGGCGCCTGCAGTGTAGTGAGGCTCTGAGCAGACGTTTTACGGTCAGAGCTGATGGCTCAGTGTTTTTCAAATGTTGCATGTTGATCAGTGTCACTTTTAAGCTAGCCTGCCAATCACAGTGGAGGAGGGGCGGAACAATACCACGCAACTGTCAGCAAACCTGTAACGTTACAGCGGAGATACTCTGATAGAGCAACCAACTGACAATAACACAGTGCTACAAAAACTCTCACAGCTGAGTTTTTTTTAGAACAGCACTTGCATTTCTGCAGCACAAAACCTCTTCAATAAACACGCAGCCTTTCTCTCATTTTTAACTCCGATGTAGTCCACAGTCCAAGGTGACTTGCTGTTTCTCAGCTGTCTAAGAGACTGATGATTCATGAAAGTCCTGAGCCAGAGCTCCATCCTCTGATAGAGGTCAGCAGTCACACAAGACGACAGCAAGATGGATGAGCTTCAGCCTCGCCAAAAACCTGATAAATTGAACAGGAACGGGCCATCCGCAAAGTTATATTTAAGCAACCGGCCAATCTGAAATCAATACAACTATATAATAGCAATTTAGCAAAGTGCTTACAAATGACTTCTACATATACGTTTTGCATATAACTACTATGTATGTATATATAGTAGGGCTATAGCGTATAGACAAAATAAAAGTCTTTCATTGCATATTATGCTCTATGGTTTATTTGTTGGGTGTCAAATCATAAAATGTCAAAATATTGCACAAAATGGCTGTTTGACATAATGCATATACTTTTATCAG
This sequence comes from Danio jaintianensis, assembly GCA_903798115.1. NCBI lineage: Eukaryota > Metazoa > Chordata > Actinopteri > Cypriniformes > Danionidae > Danio > Danio jaintianensis. Next base: position 25,533,984 of record CAIGQV010000818.1, on the reverse strand, counting down.
CCATTGTAATTACTAATGTATGTAAATGTTTAAATATATTAGCTATAATAAACACATTTTAGCAAACACGTTTTTCATTTTTAACGTTAAAAAATGAATTGATAGATAATTATGGTTTATTTATTGGGTTTCAAATCATAAAATATGTCAAAATATGGCACAAAATGGCTGTTTGTCATAATGTATAAGTTTTTTTTCAGCCATTGTATTTACTAATGTATGTAAATGTTGAAATATATTAGCAGTAATAAAGTAAACACATTTTAGCAAACACATTTTTCATTTTTAACGTTCAAAATGAATTGATAGATAATTTAAACAGTGACTAGGTTTACATAGACTTACCATTCTAATTATTTGCCTTAATCTGAACAAGAAAATGATATGTTTAAGGTGTTTTCATGAGTTGCTTTTTAAATGTTCCTTTCATGTTCCCCTTTTACATGTTATAGCACATAGTTCGATTAACGTCATTATGTCACCATTCGATGCTAGTTTCCTCTGGCGTTTCACGCAACAGTTCGTGTTCATCATGGCACCAAATGTGATTTTGGGAATGTTGTTTTTTAGTTTTGCGACAAGTTCAACTGCAGTTAATTTCTCACACTATGTGTTCAAACAGACGACGGCGGATACAAATTCTCAAGTAACAATCCACCTCTGTCATTTCATTCACTAACTTTTTATTCATGGATTTGAATTCTCAGCATAGTCATCGTTTTCCGCTCGCACCAAAAATGTGCTCTCTTCCTTGAAGCCATTCTCATTTGTTTGTCATCAAACGCCTGACAACTGCCGTGTGTGCGTCCTGTCGCAAAATGTGGCGAAAAAGTACTACAAAACAGTAATAGTTTGATTAAGGTGTTTACATGTCTGTACTGCACTTCAATAATGCGACTAAAATAGGAATACTCCACGTCTTAATTTGATTTCTGATTAGTTCGATTATGACTTTAGTTGGATTAAGGTTATCAAAAATGGCTGTTGATATGGTAGAGTCTTAATCAGAGTATTGTCCTAACCCTTATGTACTGTTGGGGGTGTTTTCATCCACTCTAGGGTGATTTTGAGTCTTAATTTGGCCATAACCTTTTCTGTGTTTCAGCTAGCTTGGACATGTGAAAGATTAGTAAAAACATTGCCTTCGATTCATTGTTAGTTTTTGTGCAGCTCAAGATTTTATTTTTTTTCTCAATAATTTACTGTTTGTGGCTGTTTTTGCCCCATTGACTTCCACTATAACCACATTTTTTGATTGCAAAACCATGACACCATATATTCATGCATTTTTGATTGTTGGTGGTTTTACTTGTTGCGAAGAGGTAAAATTTGTATTTTTACTGTTGAACATCAGTTGGCACCATTTAACCCTTTAGATAGGCCTGTGCAAGATTTTATGTATTTTATGTGGATTATAACAGCAAATTAAAGTGTGTGTGTGTAAGAGTGATCTTTGCGCACTTGATGCATCTGAGAAAATCAAAATATGCACCTCAGCTCTCAGAAATACATGTAGTAAACAAAAACAAAGACTGTATTTATGCACTGGCTACCTTTTGATGTGAGAGTATTGATGTCCATGTAAACATACTCAGTGTGTAATTATGGGAGTTAGCAGAAAGTTACATCCATTTTGTAAATGCATGTTAAAGGTTGATATTCTTTCATGTGTTCTGATGTTCCTCATAAACGACTGACAGATTTCGTCTCAGCTTTACTAAAACTCCTTGGAGAGCTCAGACGAGTTCTCCCAGGCTTCAGCACATGAATTGGCTTTGATATGTTTGTGAAGTTCGACAGTGTTCAACAAAAGCTGTCTCTCTGATATAAGCAGCTGTCAGCTTCCATTCTCACATCTGAAAGGATCTTTCACAGGCCGTGCTCCGCTTCACATCTCTTACTGGAAAAAAAGCTGAATCACTCTGTTTTGTCATTCAATAATGGGAAAAGATACTAAACTTTTGATGCAGACTTGTCTCTAGGTTTTTGTCTTTTAGGTATTTTAGGAAAGACAAAATATATATTTCAAGGGATGCATCTCTCTGCTTATGCATTCAATTTTGCAGCATTAGAATAAAGCAGTGATTATACAATGTTTCATAAATTGGTTTAAATCTGTTTTACTGTATATGTTTGACTAAATAAATTAAACATGGCTCATAAAAGTCATTAATACTCTGTTTTCTAAAACAAATGACTCCTATGAAACAGTCTACGAGCCCATTTTTGAATCTGACTTCACTGGCTCTGTAGCACCTCAATATAATAACTGCATGTAATGTAAAAACTTCACGTAATGTAATAATTATTACATTATTAGTGTAATGAAATGTTTATAATGTAACAATTTTCTTAAAATGTAATAAAATATTGATCTCATATTGCAATAACAGTTATTAAATTATGACAAACATATTACATTATACTTTAAACTCACCAAAAATATTGGCACATTATCTGCAATAAGTTTAATATAAAAAAATATATAAAATATAAAGCACCAGATTTAAATATGCATTCAATATTAATATTAACTACAAGTGTACTTTTTCTGAATAAAATGTTTGTAGTGCAACATAAATATCTCTGCTTCAGAATTTTATAGAGACATGGGGATTGGTGCTTTTAACTAATGGTAGTAGCAACTAGCTGCTTGCTAATAATGATTAACTATGTGTTATGGCTAAATGGTACGTATCCATATGAAGTATGTTAGCATACTCTAGCCACATTGAAACATGCTAAACATGGAAGTAACGTTGAGTCAAAGGCTAAAGCATTTATTGTCATACTAACTGTTATTTGCACCCGATTAGCATGTTTGCTAGCATTAAGTTCCTCAAGTCGTCTATTGCAATCATAATGTAGTACTTTACTTTTTTTAAAATTCATTATGAATTTATTCTTGGTTGTGACTACAGTCGTGGCCAAATGTTTTGAGAATTATATAAATATTGGAAATTTGAATAATTGAAATTCGATAATTTGAAAGTTTTTATAATAGCAATTTGCATATACTCCAGAATGTTATGAAGAGGGATCAGATGAATTGCATAGTCCTTCTTTGCCATGAAAATTTACTTAATACTGAAAAAACTTTCCACTGCATTTCATTGCTGTCATTGAAGGACCTGCTAAGATCATTTCAGTAATCGTCTTGTTAACTCAGGTGAGAATGTTGATGAGCACAAGGCTGGAGATCATTATGTCAGGCTGATTGGGTTAAAATTGCAGACTTGACATGTTAAAAAGAGGGTGATGCTTGAAATCATTGTTCTTCCATTGTTAACCATGGTGACCTGCAAAGAAACGCGTGCAGCCATCATTGCATTGCATAAAAATGGCTTCACAGGCAAGGATAGTGTGGCTACTAAGATTGCACCAAAATCAACAATTTATAGGATCATCAAGAACTTCAAGGAAAGAGATTCAATTCTTGTTAAGAAGGCTTCAGGGCATCCAAGAAAGTCCAGCAAGTGCCAGAATCGTCTCCTAAAGAGGATTCAGCTGCGGGATCGGAGTGCCACCAATGCAGAGCTTGCTCAGGAATGTCAGCAGGCAGGTTTGAGCGCATCTGCATGCACAGTGCAAATACTGACTCTTTGCATAAATGTCATGTAATTGTCGATAAAAGCCTTTGAAACGTATGAAGTGCTTGTAATTATATTTCAGTACATCACAGAAACAACTAAAACAAAGATCTAAAAGCAGTTTAGCAGCAAACTTTGTGAAAACTAATATTTGTGTCATTCTCAAAACTTTTGGCCACGACTGTACACTGGTTTGGCTCTATTTTGATTCATTTGATTTCATTTGATTTTGGTCCTGTTCACGAGAGTCATTTGCTTCAAAAATTGGTCTATTACAGAAGTTATCCTGTTGACTCACTGAATTGAACCAGCTCAATATGGTCACTGTGATTTTTATCATTTAATTTCACTACACTAATTGGACTCGGTTTATTTTAATTCATCAACAAATAAACATTCGTAGTCCTTTGTTTCATTCAAAAATTATTGTAGTCATTTGTTTTCCTTGTTGACTCACTAAATCAAACCAGCTCATAGGAGTCATTGTTGATTCTGACTACACTGGTTGGAATCTTTATTTTGATTCATTAACAAGAATTGAGTCATTTGTTTCAGAAACTGTTTTTTATATATCACGCTTATATCATGCTTGCTATGTTTTTGACTCACTGAATCAAACCTGCTCATTGTGAGTCACTGTATGTGAACCTATTCTTGATTGTGACTCCACTAGTTGGGCTCCATGTTTTGATTCGTTAACACAAACCAGTTCATGAGAGTCATTTATTTCAGAAGTCATCATCATTTTTGATAAGCTGAAAGTTTGAACCGTCTTGTCAGTAATTTGTTTTGGGAATCAGTATGCAAATGATACAAACGACATGCTATTTTGGTAAAATTGCTGTATTGTAATGTTATTTTTTTTTATTATTGTGGTTTTTATTATTGTGGACAGGTTTAATTCTCAAAAATGGGTTTTATTTGTAAAGTTTTATCAAAGGCACAGTATATGATGCCAGTATGGGGTGAAGGGCGATTAGCCTCTGTTGACTCCGTCCCGGTGTGTGTGTTTACGGATCATTAGGTCTTTGCACAGGTGTGCGCTGTAACCCAATTATAATGACCCAATCTGTCCTCGTCACTGAACTGTAGATGCATGAGACAAAGGACATTATTCATAAATGCTCGTTCACACTGCACAGATACAGACTGTTTTCAGACAGGTTTCCCAAACCGTTTAACATATATTTTTTATGTGAATGGGCCTTACTTTTTTATTCCTACATTGGTTATTTTTTTATTATATTTAAATATATTTTATTAAGCTGCTTTTTTCATAACTTCCACCTACTTCTTCTCCAAGCACCACATATCTTGATGATGGGGTTGTATATCTGACATCAGGTGCCCAGGAGACCCACATTTATTAGGCGCTGATGTCATTAACTGCAGTGTTGATCAATTCCCTCTCCATTAGTGGATCTGGAGGTTGAGAGGTGACATGAGAGACCTGCTGGGTGGAGGAACAACATTTAAATTGAACAAATCACATTTCAACTTTCATTTTCTTACCAATACAAGATAGATAGATTGAAATGGATTATTAATTTTCAAATCCATATTTAATTGCACTAGATGAACTGTAGTGGAATCTTCTTTTCACTTATCTAGCTATCCATCTATTAGCAAATGTAATTTTAATATTTGTGATAATGTTTAGATTTACTTTCTTGCATTTGTTTGTGTACTAAAGCTGATATTTGTATGTTTAGTGAACCTTCTTAAGATGGCTGTCAATGTAATGTCATTTTGTTGCAGACCAAAATCATGGTACAATATGAACCTAGTTTTATTAATTGTATGTCATTTTTTACTTGAATCTGTACAGATCATTAGCTGTATAAACTCTTGATTTTTGATTGACTTTTAGTAGTTTTTTTTATCAGTATTGCAATTGATAGATTCATTTATGGTCATAAAATGGTTCGATTTGGTGATATGTTGTGATATAGTTGGATGGTTATGGTCATTATCTGATTTAAACTGGTCGGTTATGGTCATTATCTGATTTAAACTGGTCAGTTATGGTCATCATCTCATTTAAACTGGTCATGAATGGTCATTATCTGATTTAAACTCGTCAGTTATGGTCATCATCTCATTTAAATTGGTCATGAATGGTCATTATCTGATTTAAACAGGTTATTTATGGTCATTATCTGAT
>CAIGQV010000818.1:25475752-25488209 GCA_903798115.1 Danio jaintianensis | reverse complement strand
CACCAGATTTCAATTCAACTGAGCACCTTTGAGATACATTCATTCGTTTATTTTCCTTCAGCTTAGTCTTTGATTTATCAGAGGTTGTCACAATGGAATGAACCGCCAACTATTCCGGCATATGTTTTACGCAGCGGATGTCCTTCTAGCTACAACCCAGTACGGGGAATCACCCATACACTCTCTCATTCGCACACACACTCATACACTATGGCCAATTTAGTTCATCCAATTAACCTGTACCGCATGTCTTTGGACTGTGGGGGAAACCTAAGCACCCGGAGGAAACCCACGCCAAAACGGGGAGAACATGCAAACTCCACACAGTAATGCCACAGTAAAACGGGACTCAAACCAGCGACCTTCTTGCTGTTAGGCGACAGTGGTAAGCGCTGAGCCACCATGCCGCCCTTTGGATACAAATTTAATTAAAAGGTGACGTACTTAATGTTGTGAAGAACCAGGAATCAGTTGCTAAATGGGAATATTGCTTCGCTTACATGATGTTTGTGAATACTGGGTGCTGTATGTTATGTATTGTTTTGATAAATGATGTGCTTTATTGTCCATTACGCCACATTTGCATATATACATTCCAGCAAGCGTCGGCTTCCCTGTGGAGCCTCATCCTCTGCTTTTCTTAAACATTCTTTCATGCAGCCAAACAACAAAACTCACAGTTCCCTCCCACTCCTGACTAATGAGACATCGGTTTACTTAAGGATTTCTTGAGCTCATGAGGACTAATAGTTTGCGTTGGCTTAGACATCTGCTCTCGTGTGGGAGAACTAAGAAAATGCCATTTTTTCCAGTCAGTAAAAGTCAAGCTAATTATAGTAGTTGAATCTTTTTCTGTCACCAATTGATTATAAAGAATCAACTGAAGTTGTGAATCTTGATACGTTAATTCAAAATATAGGATGTTTTTTGATGTAATACGGTGCTAAAAAAAGACTGGCACCGTGACTGGCATCACATTGCTGCGTTATTTCATCATTTCTAAATGAAGATATAAATCTGTGTAGCAAATTGTGTTGACAGAGTGTACACTAAAAAAAATGATGTTTGCTGTTTGTTCAAATGTGGCACGGTGGCTCAGTGGTTAGCACTGTTGCCTCACAGCAAATAGGTCGCTGGTTCAAGTCCCGGCTGGGCCAGTTGGCATTTCTGTGTGGAGTTTGCATGTTCTCCCCGTGTTGGCGTGGGTTTCCTCTGGGTGCTCCGGTTTCCCCCACAGTCCAAACACATGCGCTATAGGTGAATTGAATAAACTAAATTGGCCATAGTGTATTTTTGTAAATGAGTGTGTATGGATGTTTCCCCATTACTAGGTTACAGCTGGAAGGGCATCTGCTGTGTAGAACATATGCTGAATAAGTTGGCGGTTCATTCCGCTGTGTGGACCCCTGATGAATAAAGAGACTAAGCGGAAGGAAAATGAATGAATGAATGAAATTGGCCGTAGTGTATGTGTGTGAATGTGAGAGTGTTGGGTGTTTCCTAGTACTGGGTTGCAGCTGGAAGGGCATCCGTTGTGTAAAACATATGCTAGATAAGTTGGCGGTTCATTCCGCTGTGGTGACTTCTGATGAATAAAGAGACTAAGCCAAAAGAAAATGAATGAACTCAAGATGCAACATCTCAAACTAGATGTACATGGTTCTTCATATTTTAAATGATAATAATTGGTGTCCTTGTCACATATCTTCAATGTACTTACTTTAGTTATTACAATTAATTATGCATAATTTCATCCAACTAGCCTAAGCATAACCAGAATCCTAACCCTAACCATGATGGTTGTGGGTTAGTGCGCATTTTCTGTGTTGTCTGTGTTGTTGTCACATGATTATGTTTTGCTTTCCTCCACGTGCGTTTGTTGTTATGCTGTTTTTATGTTGCCTCCAGCGCCTAGACTGCAGCTCTGAACAGGAAGTTTGGCCAGATGAAAAATGGTCGTGCCTAACAGAACCTAGTTTCTCTCGAGGTTTTTTTTTCCCTTCACTTCGTCAATTGGTGAAGTTTTTTTTCCTTGCCACTGGCTTACTCGGATCGGGACTTGTGGAGCTGTGCTTCGGTGGATTTGCTCTACAGTGTTTGAACTTTCAGCAGTGAAATTTAAACCACACTGAACTAAACTAAACTGAACTTCAACTCTGAAATCTGGACTTTACTAGAACTATGTTAAGCTGCTTTGACACAATCTACATTGTGAAAAGCGCTATATAAATAAACTTGACTTGACTTGACTTATGTCTGTGTTGTTGTGATCACGTTATTGAGTGTTTAACGCCGATCAGCTGTTTTAAACAGCCGCCTCAGCTGTGGCTTATTTCTGCGCCTATACCTGAGTGGCGTTTCTTTGCTTTGTTGTAAATTCGTTCTGTCACCCTCTAAGTCCTCAGGTGCTGTTCTGTCACGCTTAAAAATAATAGAAATAAACAAAACAAACAAAGATGGATCCAAGTGCTAGTGTCTTTATTGACCAGATGTCATAGAAGGATAAGTTCACAAGTGACCAAACGCCGTAGTTAAAATGTGAGCCGAAACAGTCCCGAAGACAGCTGAGACCAGGTTGAACAGTTCAGGTTATCCAGAGAACACCACAGAGAGTCCTGACGAGACACAGAGTCAGCATGAACAAACAACAACGAACTTACAACGAAGCAAAAAAACGCTGCTCGGGAATAGGTATGGAAATGAGCCACAACTGAAGTGAACAGAACAGAACAGCTAATCGGCGTTAAACAATGAACCACCTAACAATAGTTAAATTTAATAATTAAATTAAATGAATAGTGTAACTCAATATTTTTTTTATTTAAAATTTGGAAGGAATGTTTAATGAATATACCTTCAAAGAATAAAAAAATTATTACCATTTTAATCAAACACATACCTAATAAATCCGTAGAAACTGATGGTTTTCAAGCTCTATCTCTTTTATCTCCATAGCTATGAAAATCTAAGAGAACATACTCTCCGGCCACTTTATTAGGTACACCGTACTAGTACCGGGTTGGACCCCCTTTTCCTACAGAACTGCTTTAATCCTTCTTGGCATAGATTCAACAATGTACTGGAAATATTCCCCAGAGATTTTGGTCCATATTGACATGATAGCATCACGCAGTTGCTGCAGATTTGTCGGCTGCACATCCATGATGCAAATCACCCGTTCCACCACATCCCATAGGTGGATTGAGATCTGGTGATTGTGGAGGCCACTTGAGTACAGTGAACTCATTGTCATGTTCAAGAAACCAGTCTGAGATGATTTGTGCTTTATGGTGCGTTATCCTGCTGGAAGGAGCCATCAGAAGTTGGGTACACTGTGGTCATAAAGGGATGGACATGGTCAGCAACAATACTCAGGTAGACTGTGACATTGACACGATGCTTAATTGGTACTAATGGGTCCAAAGTGTGCCAAGAAAATATCCCCACACCATTACACCACCACCACCAGCCTGAACCGTTGATACAAGGCAGGATGGATCCATGCTTTCATGTTGTTGACGCCAAATTCTGACCCTACCATCCGAATATCGCAGCAGAAATCAGACCAGGCAACGTTTTTCCAATCTTCTATTGTCCAATTTTGGTGAGCCTGTGCAAATTGTAGCCTCAGTTTCCTGTTCTTAGCTGACAGGAGTGGCACCCGGTGTGGTCTTCTGCTGTAGCCCATCCGCCTCAAGGTTGGACATGTTGTGCATTCAGGGATGCTCTTCTGCATACCTCGGTTGTAACGAGTGGTTATTAGAGTTACTGTTGCCTTTCTAGCAGCTCGAACCAGTCTGGCCATTCTCCTCTGACCTCTGGCATCAACAAGGCATTTGTGCCCACAGAACTGCCGCTCACTGGATATTTTCTCTTTTTCAGACCATTCTCTGTAAACCCTAGAGATGGTTGTGTGTGAAAATCTCAGTAGATCAGCAGTTTCTGAAATACTCAGACCAGCCCATCTGGCACCAACAACCATGCCACATTTAAAGTCACTTAAATCACTTTTCTTCCCTATTCTGATGTTCTGTTTGAACTGCAGCAGATCGTCTTGACCATGTCTACATGCCTAAATGCATTGAGTTGCTGCTATGTAATTGGCTGATTAGAAATTTGCGTTAACGAGCAGTTGGACAGGGCGACGCGGTGGCGCAGTGGGTAGCACGTTCGCCTCACAGCAAGAAGGTCGCTGGTTCGAGCCTCGGCTGGGTCAGTTGGCATTTCTGTGTGGAGTTTGCATGTTCTCCCCGTGTTCGCATGGGTTTCCTCCGGGTGCTCCGGTTTCCCCCACAAGTGCAAAGACATGTGCTATAGGTGAATTGGGTAAGCTAAAAATTGTCCGTAGTGTGTGAATGAGTGTGTATGGATGTTTCCCAGTGATGGCTTGCAGCTGGAAGGGCATCCGCTGCGTGAAACATATGCTGGATAAGTTGGCGGTTCATCCCGCTGTGGCAACCCCAGATTAATAAAGGGACTAAGCCGAAAAGAAAATGAATGAATGAATGAATGAGCAGTTGGACAGATTTACCTAATAAAGTGACTGGTGAGTGTATAACTTATGTTTTCCTCGCTTTCCTACTAAAAATGTTGTTTCATTGTTTTCTAAATTCTTTAAATAACTAATAGGAACATTCATTTATTTCCAGTATTATTTAGTAGGACATCTGCTTCATTTGTCACTATGGAAAATGAGAAATGATCAAATAATTCAAGTTTCTTCTCTGTACCATACTGATATAAAATGCTATGAATAAAGTGAACATTAATGATAGCAAATGGAAATGTTTGATCGCTAATGTTTGCTCGCCGTAGCTAAAAACAACCTCAGCAACATTTCTCTTTCGGCACGTTTTAAAGCTGCTTATTTTAAGTGTTTCAGAGCTTCACGTCCTTTAATGTGTAATGACTGAGGAGAGATTATTAGTTGAGATCTCAGAACATCATTACGCTTGAAGAAGCTTCACTAATCATAATGAATGCTTATTAGCATCTTAATAAAATATGGGAGCGTTAGTGTGTGTGCAATTAAGATTCAGATTGTAATACAGGGAACATTAAGATGTGCTTTATATTAAAATAGTCATTTTGCAGCATGGGGTGAGAAGACGGAGCGCAGGAGGCAAATGGAAGCTAATTATGAGTTAATTATGTACGCTTCATTAGAGTGGTCACATGACGTCTTTTTAAAAATCCATTGCTTTTTATGCCAAAAATGTTAGTCGATGTACAAGGTTGTTCTTGATTTACATAAAAATAACATGATTTTCTTGTGCATCATGGTTGAATTATGAACGATTGTAAAGTCTTAACCACCAGCTGTGATGTAATGATACATTTTCATAGTCGAATTGTACATTTTGGCTCTAATACATCTTTAAGTGTTCTTTAATACAGTAGCTGTTGAATTGTAAAAGATGTCCCTGTATGTGTGTATGTTTAGCTAGTTTATTTCTCTGACATCTCATTAGGTTGTGGACAACAGTGTGTTGTAAGTAAAAAGTCATTTGCTGTTGCAATCAAAATGTCACTGCACACAGTTGGATTATTAAATGTGCTTCACATGTAGTGGAGTTGTTAGTGGTGTTTCTTAGTTAAGTTTGACTGGTGGTTTTTTCTCATACTCAGGGTGAGTGATCTAAACAAAGCCTTTAATTGCAGGTATTAAACTCTGCTTATAAGAGACGTGTGCTAAGATAGCATCTCTATTTATTCAGCAATACATTGCAGATCCAAGCAAAGTTAAAAACTAATCTGGAAAATAATACCATATATACACCATATATATGTTATACTTGTTCTTTATGCAAGCAATCATTTACATTTTGTCAATAAATGTTACTGTTTACCCTCAAGCATAAACTAAATTAAAGAAATAAAATATTAAAATATAAAGAAACCTTACATTGTTAATTTATTTAATATAATATTAGTTGTTTTTATTCATTTGTTTATTAATCTTATATGGCAAATTTGTTCAATATATATATATTTAAATTTTAAACATTTATTTGTATATATTGATTTTAGGAATCATCTCTCTTTTATTTGTATTCCTCTTTTTTAGCTTTTTGTTTTTGAGATTTTTTTTATAACATCATTACAAGTAACAAGGGTGATTGTGTAGTGCACATTTTCAGTTGTCCTACAAGTGTGAAGTTGCATTAGTTTTTTTTTTTTTTTTTTGTGGAAATTTCCAATACGGTTTCTAGGGGCGGCACGGTCTCTCAGTGGGCCCAAGTGGATGGCTCAGTGGGACCAAGAAGGTCACTGGTTCGAGTCCTGGCTGGGCCAGTTGGCATTTCTGTGTGGACTTTGCATGTTCTCCCCGTGTTCGCGTGGGTTTTCTCCGGGTGCTGCTGTTTCCCCCACAGTCCAAAGATATGCGGTATAGGTGAATTGAATAAACTAAATTGGATGTAGTGAATGAGTGAGTGTATGGGTGTTTCCCAGTACTGGGTTATGGGTGGAAGGGCATCCGCTGCGTAAAACATATGCTGGAATAGTTGGTACTTCATTCCGCTGTGGCGACTTCTGAAATAGAGACTAAGCTGAAGGAAAATGAATGAACGAATATGGTTTCTATTTTAATATGTTCTCAGGTGCATGGCTTTAGTCTCATGTTTTTTTCCCCTTTTAGCATCAAGGACTTTATTGTAATTAAAACAGCACACTTTCCCAGGGTTTGATTCAGTCTCCAATGGTTTTCAGGGTCCAAAAATAGTATAACTGAAAATGTCAAATGACAACTACAAAACCTATAAGTGTTACAAAGTTTCTGTTATGATGATGATGTATGTGTGCATTGTATTCTTTAGGTTGTGGAGATCAAATGTCCCCACAAGTATAGTAATACCAGTAAAACTTGACCGTGTGGGTAAATTTTTTTGGTCTTCATGAGGAAAAAAGTCATAATTGAATTTACTCATAAAAATGTAATGGTTACTCGATTACTCTTTTGCCTGACAAGTGAAGTTCCCCAGCGGGAGGGGAACTTCAATGCTATGTGGAAACTTCCACTATGGGGATTTCGTCAGAAAGCCAATCATTCTGAAGAGTAATTAAACGGGCCAATGAAATGCCAATGAGTTGGCGGTGTCAGCGTGCACAGCTGGCAGCAATCATAATCAGCTTGTGAATAAGAATGCCGGCTGTGCCACACAACCATACCTTTTCGCTTTCAGAAGCCTCACGCAACTGAGAGAGTATTGCTTGAAGATCTCCACGAGAGAGAGAGAGAGAGAGAGAGAAAGAGCTGCTGGCTTCAGACGAGCTGTTTCTCCCGGTCCCAGAGCGAGCTACAACGCAGGCAGCGGCGGTCGAGCTGGGTTCATTCTCCCGTCCCTGGGCGTTTCTCTGGTCCGGTTCTACAAGAGCGGTTTGTATAGTAAAGAAAGAGCAAATTTCCCTAAAAGAGCAACACGGTCGAGCAGCGCGTCTTTTTAAAGATGTCGTTCCGACCGTGCGTTTCTGGATGCGGTGGTTTCCTGTCCCCGGATGATGGGCACGAGCACTGCGTTGCGTGTCTGGGGGTCCAGCATGTTAATTCGGTGCTCGCGGGCAGTTCATGCCATCACTGCGATGGCATGTCTGTGGCGCAGCTAAGATCGCGGCTCGCTCTTGCAAAAGAGCGAACCACCCCTGCTGTCCCCCGCAAGTCGGTTGGCACTCGGGCAGATCTGAGGGTTACAGTGGGAGTCAATCCGCCGTCCTCGGGCTCGCGGACCTCCCACTCCTCAGCGCGCTCCATCCAAGCTTCGAGTGAGAGAAGCGCTCCATCCTCTCGGATGATCGCCCTCTCACTCGATGACACCGAGGATCAGATGTCCATCGCGGCATCGGAGGGTGGGCTGTCATATTCTGATGAGGATCCGGACCCGCTCCCTCCCTCCGGGGTAGTGAGCGAGGCGCCGGATCTAGAAGCAGATATGTTGGACGTGCTTTCCTGGGCTGCTTCGGCGGTGGGTCTGGAGATGGTTTATCCCCCAGCCCCGCGGCCGGACCGACTAGATGGGTGCTACGTGGAGGCTAAGAGGAGGACCAAACCTTCTAAGCCTCCCGTCCCCTTCTTCCCGGAAGTGCACAGTGACCTCACGCAGTCTTGGAGGGCACCTTTCTCTGCCCGATCTGCGTGCACTTCCTCTCTCACCACCCTTGACGGTGGAGCAGCCAGGGGGTACGAGGCGATTCCCCAGGTGGAGCGTGCCATTGCGGTCAATCTTTGCCCGCGTGGTGCCTCTTCCTGGCGTGGTCAGCCTCGTCTTCCATCCAAAGCATGTAAGTTATCTGCGTCCCTCGGGAGCAGAGCTTACACTGCTGCGGGCCAGGCTGCTTCCGCCTTGCATGCTATGGCAACATATCAGCGCTACCAAGCGCAGGCGTTGGCCCAGCTGCACGAGGGTGGTTCCGACCCTGGCTTGATGCACGAGCTCCGCACCGCAACCAACTATGCTCTGCGTACCACCAAGTCGGCTGCGCGTGCCCTGGGAAGGACGATGGCCACACTAGTGGTCCAGGAGCGCCACCTCTGGCTAAACCTGGCAGATATGCGTGACGTTGACAAGGTTCGCTTTCTTAACGCACCCATATCCCAGGCTGGCCTGTTCGGCGACACTGTTGGTGAGTTCACCCAGGAATTCACAGCGGTGAAAGAGCAGTCGAGTGCGATGGGTGAGGTCATCTATTGGCAGGCTCGTAAAACCGCTCCTCCCGCCGAACCATCCACCTCGGCTGCTCCTCGCCGAGGGCGCCCGCCTGCGGCATCAAGACCTGCTCCACTGCCTCTGCCCGCTCCACCGGCTAAACGGCAGCGCCGAGCACCTCGCAGGCGTCTGGCCACGGGCTCTGAGTGTGTTAGAGGACGGGCTCCCTTCTCTTGCACTCCAGCCCCCCCTTCCGGACTCTGGGACGAAGGTGAGTGTGAATCTCTTGCCTCCTGCTCTTCCTCGGGACCCTATGGCTCCCGGGGTGAGCTCTCCCATTCCGCGCTGCCCCACCGCTGGTATGTCAACGATCGTGCCGATGATGTCACTAGCGCGAGCTCTGTCAGCCTGGTTAGCGCTGCCCAGCCCGTCGCGGTGGCTCATTCGTACGATCAGACTCGGCTATGCGATTCAGTTCGCCAAACGGCCTCCCAAGTTCACGGGCGTGTATTTCACTAGGGTCAGCCCCGTGTCCGCCCCTCTCTTGTGCGAGGAGATTGCTGTACTCCTGGCGAAGGATGCAATCAAGCCGGTCCCTCCAGCCGAGATTAGGTATGGGCTTTTTAGTCTGTACTTCATCGTACCCTAAAAGAGCAGTGGGTTATGACCAATCCTAGTTCTGCGCATTTTGACCCGCTGCCTTACAAGCAGCCGCTCAGAATGCTCATGCAGAAGCACATCCCCAGGTGCGTCTGTCCTCAGGATTGGTCTGCAGCGATAGACCTGAAGGACACGTACATTCATTTCTCCATTTTCCCACGCCACCGGCTGCGGTTTGCGTGCGAGGGTCGAGCATGATAGTACAAAGTCCTCCCTTTCTGGCTCTCCCTGTCTCCGCGGGTTTTCAATTTCAATTCAATTCGGCTCGCAGGCATCTGCATACTCCATTATCTCGATGACTGGCTTTTTAGCTCACTCGCGGGATCAATTGATTATGTACAGGGACTGGGTGCTCCGGCACCTCGACCTGTTGGGGTTTCGGGTCAACCGAGAAAGGAGTAGGCTCGCCCCCGTGCAGAGCATCTTTTTTCTCGGGTTGGAGCTGGACTTGATCACCATCACGGCGCGCCTCCCTTGAGAGCGCGCTGGGCTGATGCTGACCTGTCTGAGAGAGTTCGACAGGAAAACTGTGGTCCCACTAATATCATTTCAGAGGCTCCTGGGGCATATGGCATCCGTGGCCGCTTCACGCCGCTCGGGCTGTTCCATATGAGACCGCTTCAGCATTGGCTTCCCGATCAGGTCCCTAGACGCGCATGGCACGCGGGCACGCACCGGGTGACTGTCACTCCGCTGTGTCGCCGTGCCCTCAGCCTCTGGATGGACCCTGCGTTTCTACAGGCCTGTGTGCCTCTAGAACAAGTGTCCAGGCATGTCGTCGTTCCGACGGATGCTTCCAGTATGCGCTGGGGGCTCGTGTGTTGCGGGCATGCAGCTGCGGGTCCGTGGAAGGAACCCGGTTGCATTGGCATATTAAATGCCTGGAGCTGTTGGCAGTGTATCTCGCGCTGCACTGTTTTTACCGGTGCTAGAGGGGAAACACGTGCTGGTCAGGACGGACAGCACGGCGACGATGGCGTATATCAACCGCACAGGGGGTATCCGCTCTCGCCGCATGTCTCAGCTCGCTCGCCGTCTGCTCCTCCGGAGTCATTCGCGGCGGAATCGCAGCGTGACATTTTTTTCCCCTGGCGAACTCAACCGTGCAGCCGATGCGCTCTCACAGCAGTTCACGCCCGGGAAAACTGAGACTCCACCCCCGGCTGTCCAGCTGTTATAGGTGCGCTCTGCGCGCTGGCTAACACAGCTGGCCCCTGGGCGTGCGTAAATACGCATTTCTCTCCAGTGAGCCTACTCGCAGATACTGTGTTACGTCAGGGAGGACGAGGACCAGGTCTGTTATTGCGCCTCTGGCTCAATCTGATCTGTATTTCAGCTCTCTCCTCGTGACGGCCCCTCCCTGGCATATCCCTTTGAAGAAGCTCCTTCTTCTTTGGAACAGGCACCATCTGGCACCCGAGCCCAGATCTCTGGAATCACGTGTAAGGTCCATAGATGGAGCGTGGAGGACTTAGGTGACTTACCGGTTCGGTGGTTAACACTGTCACTCAGGCTAGAGCACCCTCTACGAGGCATGCCTACGCCCTGAAGTGGAGTCTATTCGCTGTGTGGTGTACTTCTCTCCGAGAAGGACCCCGGACATGCCAGATCAGTGTGATGCATTCCTCCTTCAGCTGGCTGAGCTAAGGCTGTCCCCTTCACACTGAGGGGTTGGCGTTACGATCATCCCCGCTCTGAGGACGCGGGGATGGCGGCGCGCTGGGAAAGCATCGCCTCATCATCCAGTTCCCAGAGGCGCGAGACGCTGGTTAATTAAATCAATCCTGTCCCCCTCTCATACCCACTTGGAGATCTCTCTTAGGAGAGGTCTGCTCGATCCACTCGACTCAGTATCTTTAAGTTTTCTGTCCTGGTAGACAGCTCTGCTGGTCGCGTTGGCATCGGTCAAGAGGGTCGGGTATCTGGAGGCATTTTCGGTCAGCGAAGTGTGCCAGCAATTCGGGCCGGCCCACTCTCACGTTTTCCTGAGACCCCGGCCCACCTAGGTGCCCGAGGTTCCTACAGCGCTTCTTTAGACTATGTAGTGAACCTGCAAGCGCTGCCCACGGAGGAGGCAGACCCAGCCCCTTTCTTTGCTGTGTCCTGTTCGCGCTCGGCGCTTGTGACCGCATTAGAGCTTACGACTCTAAGCAGCTCCATTTCTGTTATGATCGGCAGACGGGAAGTGCCGTATCCATTCTGAGGTTGGCCCACTGGATAGTGGATGCTATCTCCCTCGCTTTTTTTATGCCAGGGTGAGCCGCGTACCCCGGGAGTGAGAGCGCACTCGACTAAGAGTATCGCCTTCTCTTGAGCGTAAGCACGCGGCGCCTCTCTAACAGACATCTGTAGAGCTGCGGGCTGGGCGACACCTAATACATTCGTAAAGATTCTATAATCTTTGAGTGGGCTGATTTTCCTCACGTGTGCTGGATACGCCAGTGAATGAGGAAATTCAGTACGGTGTTGAAACACGCTTGCTGCGCCTTTCTCTCTAACACAGAGATTCGTGCGCTTATTCACTCTGTTCAGTTGAGTTCCCCATTTGGCGAACCCTGCAGAGTTCCTCCGAGGCCCCCAGCATCTGACTCAGCGGAGGAGTCAGGTGCCTGGCCCATTACGTAGTTGGCATGCCCACTTGGTCAGCCCGCGTTCTGGGTATAGGTGCCTGCTATGCGCGATCCCCGCTGGCGATCCCATATGCTTCACTCAGCCATGGTGTAGTTCCTCCTCTTAGGCGGGCCCGTGTCTTCCCTCCCCGCTAACCATCCTTCACATGTGTTCTCCCCCTTTTCAGGGTTAGTCCATATGTCTTCCTGCCACCAGGTCTCCCCATTGGGCAGCAGGTGGCCTCCGCAGCGTCCTCCCTATCGGGACTGCACGCTTCCCAACGTACTGTCGTAATTTAAAATTCCTAGTATCTTAACTAGGTGTATTTTTTACGACTCCCCAAAAAATATAAATAAGCCTTTAAGTGCTTCACAGGTAAGTAAGGTAAGATAGGGCCAGGGGACACGTTGGTGGGCTGCGTCTCTGGTGATGATGGTGCGCTCATGCCGGAGCCTGGCAAACCTCTCACCAGCGATGTGGTAAGGTTCAATCACTGTGGCGTTTTCCATAGATTTCCCCATAGTGGAAGTTTCCACATAGCATTG
>CAIGQV010000818.1:25437490-25460844 GCA_903798115.1 Danio jaintianensis | reverse complement strand
TATATATATATATGTGTGTGTATGTATATATATATATATATATATATGCATATATATTACGCAAATACAGACTTTTACGCAAATATATTACGCAAATACAGTACTTTTTACACGATTAGTCCCCATTACACGTTAAACTGTCAAAAAAAACCCTCTAAATGGTAATATTTGTATTTGAAATTTGTGTTATCAGACAAATGTTGACATTTTAAGCAAATCTATATCAAAAACAACTGACAATTGTCATGTAATCTCTTACTTTTTCCATAGCTGTGTACATAAAAATATTTCAAAACAGACAGGATTGATTTTGAATGTGAACTGCTTGGCCAAATCTGAGTGTGGTGAATGTTATTTATCACTGCACAGCGATTGTGTCGACGATGCACATTTAAATCTGCAGCTCTGGCTCACTAACACAGGCTTTAGCAGAATCACGTCTTATACTGAGAAACTGTAAATTTAGCCCGTGTGTGTGGCGATCAGCTGTGCTGGCGGTCTGCGTTTAGAGATACTACATGATCCATGTGTGTGTGCATATATTTAGTATGTGTGTGAGATACAGTGAAAGTAATAGTTGAATGTGCACCGTACATACTGTATATTTATAGAGATTTGCTCTTGCATTTCAGAAAAAAAAAATGCTATTGTTTAGTGGATTCATGTTCATCAAAAGAATTCTGATGTGGAAAAAATAGTTTCTACCAAAAAACTAAGCAGCAAAATTGTTTTCAGTTATGATAGTTGTAATATAGGGCAACATGGTGGCTCAGTGGTTAGCACTGTCGCCTCACAGCAAGAAGGCCGCTGGTTCGAGTCCCGGCTGGGTCAGTTGGCATTTTTGTGTGGAGTTTGCATGTTCTCCCCGTGTTGGCGTGGGTTTCGGGTGCTCCGGTTTCCCCCACAGTCCAAAGACATGCGATATTGGTGAATTGAATAAACTATATTGGCCGTAGTGAATGATTGTGCATGGGTGTTTCCCAGTACTGGGTTGCAGCTGGAAGGGCATCCGCTGTGTAAAATATATGCTAGAAAAATTGGCGGTTCATTCCGCTGTGGCAACCCCTGATGAATAAAGGGACTAAGACGTAGGAAAATGAATGAATGAATAATATGTTTCTTGAGCACCAAATCAGCGTAATAATTATAAGTATCATCAGTGACGTCTGCTAAAATATATGAAAATAAACATTTATTTTTTATTTATTTAACATTAAAATGACCATATGTAGTTGAGTAATTTTTTCTGATAACAACTTTATATAAACATTGTCATTTACAGCAGTTTTGCATACGATAACTTAAAGGTGTTCAGATATGTTTTTAGATTTTTTCCTTATATTCATTTTTAGGCAACACAATATCAATGTTTTAACTACAGATGAGTAAAGAAATCAGTATTTGGTGGAATAATCCTGCATTTCAGTCACAACAAATAAAAACATTTGTAATTTTGACCAATTTTCATTGCTTTTAGGTGCCATATGATATTGAAAGTATTGATATATGCTCTGTTGCATAACATCCATATAATGCTATGTATATTGAGGAATTGGGTAAGTTTAGTACGATTACAGTCAAAGTATGACTGTGTATCTGCTTCATTAACTAACTTATGATGTTCTTCTCCATGTTCATACTGTAGTTTATTATTTTACTGAATGAATGAATAAATGAATGAATGACAAGGCAGAAGGCACATTGATACCAGATGGAGATGATTTCTGGTGTTGATGTTGTAAACATTGCTCTCTAGTGTTCAGAGTGTGTACTACACTCTCATTCTCTCTCTATATTAGCCTAAAATACGTACATGATTTCATTTATTCATCGTGAGCTTGATTTCACAGCATTAAGACAATCTTCACACCAGATACATCCATGTGGACATAATAATAATAAGACTTTTATAGGATAGTTAAAAGAGACAGGGAATTCATCTTTATTATTTTTAAGATATTTATTATTTATGTAGAATTCAAAAAAAATAAAATAATGATCACATAACAGTCATTCATTCATTTTCCTTCGGCTTAGTCCCTTTATTCATCAGGGATCGCCACAGTGGAATGAACCGCCAACTATTCCAGCATATGTTTTACACAGCGGATGCCCTTCCAGCTGCAACACAGTACTGAGAAACATCCATACACACTCATTCACACACACACACACACTACGGCCAGTTTAGTTTCTTCAATTCACCTATAGTGCATGTCTTTGGACTGTGGGGGAAACCGGAGCACCCAGAAGAAACCCCCACGAACACGAGAAGAACATGCAAACTCCACACAAGAATGCCAACTGACCCAGCCAGAACTCGAACCAGCGACCTTCTTGCTGTGAGGCGACAGTGTTAACCACTGAGCCACCATGTTGCCCCTCACATAACATTGTTCCCATAAAAACATTAAGCAGGTCAACTGCTTTTAATGTTGACAATAGTAATATGCCTTGAGCACTAAGCCAGCATAATGATTTCTGAAGGATCATGTGACACTAAAAACTAATTAAATGGATAGTTCACCCCCCAAAAAAGAAAATGTATGCACAATTTACTCACACTCAAGTGGTTTCAAATCTTTATGAGTTTCCACACAAAAGAAGATATTTTGAAGAATGTTGAAAACCGGTAGCCATTGACATCTGGCATTCAATGGTTACAGGTGTCCAACATTTTTCGAAATATTTTCTTTTGTGTTCAACAGAATGTTTTGGAAACAAATGGAGGGAGCCCACTTGTAAAACTTTAATTCTTTTAAAAACATTTCCCAATTGTTGCTTAACGGAGAGCAGATTTTTTCAACACTTTTTAAAGTAAAACTAATAGGCCTAGTTTTAATAACTCATTTCTAATAACGCATTTATTTTGTTTTTGCCATGGTGACATATTTTTCTACTTATTTAGCAAGATACTAGTATTCAGCCTAAAGTGCAATTTAAAGTCTTAACTAGACGTATATATATTGTGTGTGTGTTGCTCTGTTATTAAATGGCAACTCATTCATTTGCTTTGTATTTGTTATTATGTTAATTACACATTTACACAATAAAAACACTCCAGAAATGGCTTGTAAATTCCATAATTAACTACACTTTCAAATGAACTAATTTTATGTTTAATATGTCTGTTGTCCAATTCCTTTAAAAATGCTAATTTGTGCACTTGGCATACAGTTAAAGTCAGAATTATTAGCCCTCCTGAATTTTTTGCCCCCCTGAATTATTAGCCCCCCTGTATATTTTTTTCCCCGATTTCTGTTTAATGGAAAGAAGAATTTTTTCAACACATTTCTAAACATAATAGTTGGTTCTGTAGACAATCGAAACAAATATTGCTTAAGAGGGCTAATAATATTGACCTTAAAATGTTTTTTTTTTTTTTATTAAAAACTGCTTTTATTCTAGCCAAAATAAAACAAATAAGACTTTCTCCAGACGAAAAAGTATTCTAGGAAATACTGTGAAAAATACCTTGTTCTGTTAAACATCGTTTGGCAAATATTTTTAAAAAAATGCAAAGGAAGGATAGTAATTGTGACCTCAACTGTATTGTTTATTAATTATTGATACATTTTGTCCAGTGTCACACTTGCACTGGAACCCGGTGCTGCTGCTCATTGACTTTAATGCTCTTTGCCCTGGAGGCTCTGGCTTTGCTTCTGTCTCCACATTGACTTGAAGGTGATAGTGGGTTTATTGTGATAATACAGTCAACTGAGCGTCTGCACTAGAGCTCCGAATAAGATAAAGCACATTAGCATAACAATACAGCCATGCATTTATATGGGCTTCCCGTCTCCGTGTTTTTCACCTGATGGTCACTTGCATTTATTGCGTTGGTAGCGTTAAAAAAAAGAAGAAGAGAGGATTATTTAGAAAAAGCATAGATGTAAAGTCAGAGGATTCTTATTAATGAATAGTTTACACAAAAATGAAAAGTAGCTCTAATTTATGTTGGTGACTAGGGCTGTGAAATATGACAATATATATTGTATGGACAAAATAAAAAGTATATAATTCATATTATGCCGTGGTTTTATGTTTTTTGTGTGAGTGCATTATTAAACGCTATTATAAGGATTCAGACAGAAACGAGATTGAGAGACGAGATCTTGAAAGTACAGTTTACATTTTACATTTTATTTAGCAGTTTTTGTTTTTTTTTAACCATTGTTAATGTAACCATTAGATATTGTAAAGTGTTTTCATTTTAGATTTTTACATATTTAATTAAATAAATGTTATTTGCATTTTCAATATACACTCACCAGCCACTTTATTAGGTACACCTTATTAGTACTGGGTTGGACCCCCTTTTGCCATATTGGTCCATATTGACATGATAGCATCACGCAGTTGCTGGAGATTTGTCGGCTGCACATCCATGATGCGAATCTCCCATTCCACCATATCCCAAAGGTGCTCTATTGGATTTGGTGACTGTGGAGGCCACTTGAGTACAGTGAACTCATTGTCATGTTCAAGAAACCAGTCTGAGATGATTCGCGCTTTGACATGGTTCGTTATCCTGCTGGAAGTAGCCATCAGAAGATGGGTACACTGGGGTCATAAAGGGATGAACATGGTCAGCAACAATACTCAGGCAGCCTGTGGCGTTGACACGATGCTCAATTGGTACTAATGGACCCAAAGTGTGCCAAGAAAATATCCCCCACACCATTACCCCACCACCACCAGCCTAAACCGTTGATACAAGGCAGGATGGATCCATGCTTTCATGTTGCTGATGTCAAATTCTGACCCTACCATCTGAATGTTGCAGCAGAAATCGAGACTCATCAGATCAGGCAATGTTTTTCCAATCTTCTAATGTTCAATGTTGGTGAACCTGTATGAATTTTAAGCTCAGTTTCCTGTTCTTAGCTGTCAGGAGTGGCATCCGGTGTGGTCTTCTGCTTCTGTAGCGCATCCGACTCAAGGTTGGATGTGTTGTGTGTTCAGAGATGCTCTTCTGTATATCTCGGTTGTAACAAGTGGATATTTGAGTTACTGTTGCCTTTCTATCAGCTCGAACCAGTCTGGCCATTCTCCTCTGACCTCTGACATCAACAAGGCATTTGCGCCCACAGAACTGCCACTCACTGGATATTTTCTCTTTTTCTGACCATACTCTGTAAACCCTAGAGATGGTTGTGTGTGAAAATCCCAGTAGATCAGCAGTTTCTGAAATACTCAGACCAGCCCGTCTGGCACTAACAGACATGCCAAGTTCAAAGTCACTTAAATCACCTTTCTTCCCCATTCTGATGCTCGGTTTGAACTGCAGCAGTTCGTCTTGACCATGTCTACATGCCTAAATGTGTTGAGTTGGTGCCATGTGATTGGATAAGAAATTTGCGTTAATGAGCAGTTGGACAGGTGTACCTAATAAAGTGACCGGTGAGTGTATAAGTATTGTAAATGTTAATATCAATTACCTTTTAAAATGTAATTAATATGAATAGAGAAAACTATATATTTTATAATGTAATTGCTTTAAATAAATGTTTTATTGTATTATATATATATAAAAATAGTAAATGTTACTTTTAAATAACCTTTAATATTGAATTCATAATGAATTCAATGTTTTTTAAAATAGTATAAGTATAAAAAGTATAATATATCAATTTTGTAAATGTTAAATATCGTAAATTGTAAAAATACAGTGTTTTAAATATCTTTTAAAATTAAATTCATATTAATAGAAAAAACTATATATTTTTTTAAGTAGTTGCATTAAATGTTATTTGTATTTTTTATATATAAGCATTGTAAATATGTTACTTTTAGATAACCTTTAATATTAAATTCATATTTAGTTATTAAATAAATGTTATTTGTATGTTCAGTTATAAATACGTTACTATTAAACACCTTTTTAATATTGAATTCACATTGAATTTAATATATATTTTTAAAAACTTAAAAAAAAATTAAACAGTATAATATATAAATATCGTAAATTTTAAATATTGTAAATTGTAAAAATACAGTTTTTAAAAAATATATTTTTTAATTGAATTGATATTAATAGAGAAAACTATATATTTTATAAAGTAGTTGCATTAAATACGTGTTTTTTGTATTTTCTATATATAAACATTGTAAATATGTTACTTTTAAATAACCTTTAATATTGAATTAATATTTAATTTGTATAAAGTAGATTCTTTAAATGTTATTTGTATGTTCAATATATAAATACGTTACTTTCAGTCACCTTTTTAATATTGAATTCATATTGAATTTAATATACATTTTTAAAAACATAAAAAAATTTAGGCAGTATAATATATAAATATCGTAAATGTTAAATATTGTAAATTGTAAAAATACAGTGTTTCTAAATAGCTTTTAAAATTGAATTCATATTAATAGAGAAAATTAAATATTTTATAAAGTAGTTGCATTAAATACATGTTATTTGTATTTTCTATATATAAACATTGTAAATATGTTGCTTTTAAATAGCTAATAATTTTGAATTAATATTTAATAATTGTATAAAGTATGGATTAAATAGATGTTATTTTTGTGTTTAATATATAAATACTTTAGTTTTAAATACCTTTTTAATATTGAATTCATATCCAATTTAATATAGTTTTTAAAAACATTAAAAAAAAAGTATAAAGTATAATGTATAAATATTGTAAATGTTAAGTATTGTAAATTGTAAAAACACAGTGTTTTAAATGACTTTTAAAATTGAATTAATATTAATATAGTAAACAATGAGGTCTTTTTGTTTTGGGTGAACTATGCCTAAACTAAAAAGATTAAAGGCCATCCATCCTCACACTCTCCATATTTTTTGCTTGCAGTATTTCTAGTTATGTTATTTTCCAACAGTGTCCTCCTAATCCTGTCAGAATCGGCAGAGAGTCAGCTGAATCCGAATGCCCTTAATATGCACAATTTCTTCACAGTCTGTCACCATCTGTTTCTGCTAGCATAGAACACACCACTGTTCCCTGATGGCGAGAGCGATACTAAGCAGATCTCAGTGTGAAAGTACTTTTAAACACTTTTAAGGCTTCTTTTGGTGACGCGCGCACAGCAGGTGTCCTAAATGCACGACAAACCGCCTGCGTTTGTGTGTGTACGATTGTGAGTTTCCTTTGAGGCCTGCTATCAGCTCGTCCTGCTCGATAAAGCTCAACAAACATCTGATCTCTGCGGATGAAATGAAGTCGCTATTTTTTTTTCTCTCTTTGCAAGAATTAGCATATGAAGTAGATGATGGTGGGCATAACAAACAGGCTGAGACTGAAATAGATTAAAGGAGTTGATGGTTTAGATGTGCGCATGTTTGTACATCTCAGTTTGAGGAGAATAATTGAAGTCTTTTATTTAGATATCGGATTCCACACATTTGCACACTGAAGACATTCATAGTTTTACAACAGAAATTGACAGTTTTTGCTTAAATTAAGTTTTTTGTGGTAACAATTTAGCTTCATGTCATGACTGATTATTTTAATTATGCGTCGAATACATTTTAAAAAATTGTATATTTAAAAAAATGTCACATGTATTTATTATAGAGCTTGGAGTCACATTTATTTATTGGTCACATTTATTTTATTTTATTTTATTTTATACAGTGTATTTATAAGTTAAACAGGACATTTGATTTGTATTTAAGGACATATGATTTGTTTTTTGCTCCAAATCTGTGAATGTTTTTAATACTGGAAGAAAATCCTACATTTTAAATTGGGGGTGAAAAGATTTATTAAAATATTTATAAGGGAACCCATTGTGCTCAGAAATGTTTAGTTGAAGATTTCTTTTTTTCTTTCTTTCTTTTTTTAAGTGCAATTCTGGCTCATTGAAAATACATTTTTGTGAAACCTGAAATACGTTGCCCCAGGTACGTTTTGTTGGACGTTTCAGATGACAAATCCACTAGAGGGCGCTGTCTACATTTTTGCTAATTTGAAATACGGTAGTTAGGGTACATTTTGATGTACATTTCATATGCATGTTCTTCTTGTTCAGATCATTCATTCATTTATTTTCCTTCTGCTTAGTCCCTTATTTATCAGGGGTCACCACAGCGGAATGAACCACCAACTGTTCTGGCATAGGTTTTACACAGCGAATGCCCTTCCAGCCGCAACCCGGTACTGGGGAACACCCATACACTCTCACATTCACACACACACACACACACACATGGTACACTACGGAAATTTTTTTATTCAATAGTTTATTCAATTCACCTATAGCGCATGTGTTTGGACTGTGGGGGAAACCGGAGCACCCGGAGGAAACCCACGTGGGCACGGGGAGGACATGCAAACTCCACACAGAAATGCCAACTGACCCAGCCAGGACTCGAACCAGTGACCTTCTTGCTGTGAGGCGAACCACTTTTTTTACAGTGCATTTCTAAGTTAAACAGCACATATGATTAGATTGGATCATGAAAATTGGGAATTTACCAGAAGTGTGTTTTATTTCAATTTTGTAGTACAGTAATTTATTGCATTTTTATGGCAAGTTGGAAAGAGACATGCTAGAAAACATTTAAATAACAAAAACACAACAAAACCAGCAAACATTTACTGAAAATAAAAATATTAAATCTATTCCACAGTAATAGTAGTACAGTAATACCAAACATGAAGTTTAAGATTGACACAAATAAACAAACAAAAAGATGGATAGATAGATAGATAGATAGATAGACAGACAGACAGACAGACAGACAGACAGACAGACAGACACACATACAGTTGCAATCAGAATTATTAAACCCCCTTTGATTTTTTTTTTTCTTTTTTAAATATTTCCCAAATTATGTTTAACAGAGCAAGGAAATTTTCACAGTATGTCTGATAATGTTTTTTCTTCTGGAGAAAGTCTTATTTGTTTTATTTTGGCTAGACAAAAAGCAGTTTTTAATTTTTTCAAAACCATTTTAAGGTCAATATTATTAGCTCCCTTAAGCTATATATTTTTTTCGATAGTCTACAGAACAAACCATCATTATACAATGACTTGCCTAATTACCCTATCCTGCCTAGTTAACCTAATTAACCTAGTTAAACCTTTAAATGTCACTTTAAGCTGTATAAAAGTGTCTTGAAAAATGTCTAGTTTTATTTACTGTCATCATGGCAAAGATAAAATAATCAGTTATTAGAAATGAGTTATTAAAACTATTATGTTTAGAAATGTGTTGAAAAAAAATCTTCTCTCCGTTAAACAGAAATTGGGGAAAAAATAAACAGGGGGGCTAATAATTCAGGGGGTTTAATAATTCTGATTGCAACTACATGCATACAGATATAGACATACAAATAGTATTTTCTGGTATATGTTAAAGTTGACACACATACAGTATATATACATTTATTTGTTTATTTATTTATTTTACTCATCCTCATGTCATTTCTAAGCTGCATGGCTTTGTTTCTTGTGTGTAACATAAAAGCGGAATTTCTATCGTATATTTCAGTGGTTTTTTTCATGCTGTGAAAGTCAGTTAGGTCCAATGTTGTCTGATTGTGGTTTGTTGCAGAAAAAAAGTTACGCAGGTTTGAATCTATGCCAGAATTACTAAATGGTGATGACAGACTTTTCATTTCTAGTGTAAAAATTCAAGTCCACGTCTATTATGTTTAGTTTAAAGGGACAGTTCACCCAAAAATCTAAATTCCACCATCATTTACGCATCCTTCATCTGATCAAAACCTATTTGAGTTTCTTTCTTCTGCTGAACACAAAAGAAGATGCGTTAAAAAATGCTGATTGCTGGCACCCATTGACTTCCATAGGATTGTTTTCCTTCTACAGAAGTCAATGGGTGCCAGCAACCAGCATTCTTCAAAATATCTTCTTTTAAAGCCACGTGATGGAGTAATAAATGATGAGGTCATTTCATTTTTGGGTGAACTAAGTTTTCAAATGCTAAACAACAATTTTTTTTTCCAACTGTAGAGGAGTTATAAGCTTTTGTGATTCTAGTCTGGGTGTCTCTCTTTTGGTGATCTACATATTTAGTTGTACTTCCTCCATCTGCCCCGGGACGTGTCAATCAAGACATCTGTCGTCCTGAGTGTCTGTTTAACTCTCACTCTTTTGTCTTCTCTTTATGGTGCTCCATCATAGAAAGGTGTCGGTTTGCGTCCGAATGCTGTTTTGGTAATGTGAGCTGAAATCAAGCATGACGTGGCCGATGCGAACAGTAAAGGTCAACATGCATTTGTGTCCAGTTCCAGGTCAAAGGTCGGCGCTGATGAAGCTGTAAGTGCTTGACCTTTGCCGGGTGTAAGCGTGAGATGTGATGTGTGTTCGCTGGGATAAACGTACGTTATTGGTCATTTGCTGCTTTAGTGTGAAGTGATTTAGGGACTTTGTTTGAACAGGTGGATTCTGGGTACGATCAGTTTCCTTGCATGTCAGACTTACTCGAGGGTTTGAATGTTTCTCATGACTGATTAAAGCTAACGAAAGAGAATAAATAACATCTGTCTTTTATTCATTTGGATGCTGCAATATTGTCATATTTTCTGAATTTAAGCAACATTCTTAGTAGTAGAGATGCACAGATGGATCGGTCATAAATCGGCACTTGACAGTATTTTGCTCCAAACCCATGAATGTTTCTTTTAATACTGAGAGAAAATCCTTAACTTTAAATGTGGGATGGAAATGTTTATTAAAATATCTATAAGGGAACCCATATAGTCTTCAGAAATGTTTAGTTGAAGCTCTCTTCTCCTTTCTTTTTCTTTTTTTAAGCACAACCCAGGCTCATTGGAAATACATTTTTTTGTGAAACCTGAAATACATTGCTCCAGGTATGTTTTGTTGGACGTTTTAGATGGCAAATCCACTAGAGGGCGCTGTCTACATTTTTACTGAAATACAGTAGTTACGGTATATTTTGTTGTATGTTTCAGATACACGTCCTCCTTGTTTGCATCGCCAGAAGACAGGGTTTGTGGTACAGGATCCCCAAACCTAATTGATAGTGTTTTCATAAGCAAACAGGAGAGTAAAGTTTGCTGCGACCATGTTGTTTTACTTTGATTTCACATACAACAGCACACAAAGTGAGCTCCGAACAAACTGTCCACATCAGAAAAGTTGTCCATATGGAAAAAGATAGGTGAGGCAAATGTATTAGATTACAAATCAGAGACATTGTTAAAGTGTTTTGTGGTGCTTATTTGATGTTGTGCAAAGAACTGTGTAGATAAAATATCCCTGTAAATATCATTAGTGTGAAAAGGAACAAAAGTTACTGGCGTCAAACTGCTCCATAGTGTTAATTTTACATAGAAACTTTATTTAAATGTATGTTGAAGTGTTTTTTGCAAAAATGTAAGACTGTAGCAGGCATTTCCAGCATGTCTACTGTTTAGTTTTATGATTTCATTTTATATTTTGAAACCATACAATCTCATTTAAATCACTACCTATTTAGCTATTAATTTTGTAGATAATATGTCCCTGTAAATATCATTAATGGGAAAAGAACCAAAGTTATTGGCGTCAAACTGCTCCGTAGTGCTCCGTAGTGCTCCGTAGTGCTCCGTAGTGCTCCGTAGACTGTAGCAGGCATTTCCAAAGTTTTTTGGAAATTTTGTTGTTGTTCGGAAACGTTGCCAGAGTGAATGTGCACTTTTATTCAGCATGTCCACTGTTTATGTTTTCACATTATATTTTAAAATCACACAATCTCATTTATATCTCTACCTAACTACCTAAGCTAATGATTCTAGCTATTAAAAAATATGTGACAAAAATAATAATAAAAAAAATCTGAAATTTGTATCGGAATCAAACAATTTGCTAGTAAAAAATAGTTTTTTCTCAAAAAAATAAAACTTTGTAAGAAGCTTTAAAAATATTTTCATCGTTTTGTTTTCTTCCTCAGAATTTGTCATTTGAAGTCATTATGTTCAAATTTTTTATTGCAAAAAAACAAACAGACACTATTACAATAAAAATTGTTACATATCGTTATCTTTCTTGTTGTTGTTTTTTGACAAAAGGGAAGAGAAAAAAAAGTATTAAAATGGGAAAGGGAAAAAATAAATAAATAAAAGTAAGGGAAAGAGAATAATGGAAACAAGAGTTATAAAAGTGAGTAATTCATATATAAGAGTCAATCAACAATCACAATCAAATGTTGTGGTGTTACTTTAATAACAAAAAAACCTATTAAGAATGTTAGCAGAAGCACAATATCATTGGATGTCCGTGTCTCACAAGTGTCTGCATCTCCATCAGCTCGGGACACTCAGGGTGCCTCAGAATCCCTCATGAATGTTCGTGTCAGAGCCCCAGAAAGCCCATATGTCCCACCGCCCACTAACAGCTCGTCAGCAGGCACCTCTCCACCCCCAAAACCCCCCCCGAAAGGCAGATGATGGGGGTCTCCCAAAACAAAGAGGCCAGAGCCCCCGCATTGTCCACACATACTTGGGGTTTATTTTAGCATCCATTGAGAGCATGAATGGCGAGCGGAGGCTGTGATTCAAAGCTGTTGTTTTTTTAATGAGCTTGTTCTCCGCTGCCTGACACATGTAGCGTCCGCCACATTTCACTCGCCTCTACAGAAACACAATAAATCTGCTCACTTCTACAATGTGTTTTGCTAACACTCCGATTGAGTTTTAAAGAGCCAATTAGCTTTAGATGAGCCTGATTTACTGAGAAAACTGATATAAATCTTATGAGATGCGAGTCTTCTCTTGAAGGATTGGTGGAGAGTAATGTTTATTCATAATAAATAGCGTTATGAAATCCAATGTTAAAGAGGAACTACAAATTTGTGTTAGAAATGGCTTAATGGTTCTAGTGTTGTTATTAAAATTAAATTAAACTATTTAAAAAAAAGTATTTGTAATAAAAGTATTAACAAACCATTAGCTAACACTACTAGCTTAATAAACTAATTAGCTGTTTATTTATTGTTAATAAGGTAGAGGTTTGGTTTAGGTTTTGGGTAGGATTAAGGATGCAGAATGAGATCATACTTTATAACTACTAATGAACAGTTAATATTGCAATAATAGGCAGGTAATATGCTAGTAGTTATTAGCATGAGTTGTGACCTAAACTAAAGTCATATTAGAATACAAGACATTTAAATATATAAATATTTAAAATATATCTACATATGTACACTGTAAAAAGTGCTGGGTTCTACACAATTCCTTCAAGTTCTCCCAACACAAATCAATTAAGTTGACTTAGTCGATTTTGCAAATTTAAGTGGATTGAACATAAAACAGTTAAGTTGTCCCCCAAAAAATTTAAAAATTGTGTTCTTTCAACTCATTTTAAACAAGTAGTTGGCAGCAAAAGTCCTTCTTGGGGTGTATGTATAAAAAATTATTATCATTTAAATGATTCATAAAATTAAATAATTATATTAAAATATTACATTTTACATAACATGACATGCTCAAATGGAAGGAAAAATGTCCACCAAACTTTAAGCAATGGCTCATGGAACTTTTACACCACTTGGCCTTAAAAAAATACAATATACTGTAAGAGGCTGTACTGAAATGTTTTTTCTCACTTGGCAACCTGTTTTAGATCACGATGGACCCTTCAGTTATTTTAGAAGAGTAGAACCTTTCCTCATAATTTTTTATTATTTTTTTATATATATTTTTCTTTTTCTTTTCTTTTATATATAAAAGTAAAATATTGATTTCATTATTATTCATATATTTTTATAGAACCTAAATGTATGTGTGTGCTGTGCGACGGGTTTTGTTTGTTGTCTAAAAAAAAAAGAAAAAGTGAAAAGCTATTTGTACATATCTAACATGTTCAATAAAAACACCTTTGAGGAAAAACAAAACAAAATATAAGTGAATATATTTGTCCTGGCAAATATAACTGAAATAAAACAAGTGCTTAAATCTTGACTTTTGTTTTTACAACTTTTTAAGGCTTTGCTTAAGTTTTACTACTTAATTTTAAGTATAGCTTCTTCCGTGGCAAATGTCAGTTTCACTGTAGCTTTGCCAACCCCACTAAAATCCTGTCAGGCTCTAGTAACTCAGCTCTGTCAGTTCCTAAACATCTGCCTGAGTAAAGAAGCTCTGTGTGCGCAGTGTATTTTTAAAACAAGCTTTGTTCTGCAGCCTCTGGGCTTCTTTAGTGTGGGAATGGAGGCAGAAACTTGGGCGATGGTTTGGACATGGGGAAGACCTGGTGTGTGTCACCGCAGCTCCTGCCAGCGGTGTGTGCCACACACTCCTCCATCACCACAGAGCAGAACAGAGGCTGTGACTTGTGTGTTTGACAGGAGGTTTGATTTTTTATTTATTTTTTAAAGGTGTGTTTTTTCTTGTCTTCTTTTGTTTTCATTCATTCATTCATTTATTTTCCTTCAGCTGAGTCCCTAGTTTATCAGGTGTTGCTGCTTTGAGTCCCAGCTGGGCCAGTTGACATTTCTGTGTTGAGTTTGCATGTTCTCCCCATGTTCGTGTGGGTTTCCTTCGGGTGCTCCGGTTTCCCCAGGTGAATTGGATGAACTAAACTAGCGGTATGAATGTGTGTGTACATTAGAGAGTGTATGGGTGTTTCCCAGTACTGGGTTTCAGCTGGAAGGGCATCTGCTGCGTAAAACATATGCCAGAGTAGTTGGCAGTTCATTCCGCTGTGACGACCCCTGATAAATCAGGGAATAAGACAAAAGAAAATGAATGGATGAATGGTGAAACAACACTGAATGTATTGATCGCAATGACTGGATTGGAGTGTATTGAGTGCGTAAATTACAAAGGTATGAGGGAGCTAAGCCATGTAGTGATTTGAAGATAAGAGAATTAAGAATTGAATGCGATATGGTACTGGAAGCCAGTGGAGATTGTGTAATATTGGAGTGATATGAGCGGGACGTTTAGTATGGGGTAGGATTCTAGCAGCAGAGTTTTCATGGTTTCAAAGTTTTGATGACTTTCTTTTTTAGTATTTAGTCTTAGTTTATGTTTTTGATTTTTGATTTGCTCGTTGTGAGTAGCTTTCTTTAACAAACAAACATATTTAATTGGATTTGCATTGTAAACCTAACATTTTACAGCTCCTACACTCTTAAAGTCATTCTGTATAAATCCACAAACCTTTTACAAAATTCTGTGCAGAAATAGCAAAAGAAAGTCCGCAAATTTTGCCTGACCCTACTGATAACGTCTGAATAAAGCTTTCTGTTTTAACTTATTTCAGCTTTATTAATGAATCTGCTTATTGTTGATGATGAGTTTACTTGTGACTGGCTGGAGCTGTGTTCGGATGGAGATCTGATGTGGGGGAGGAACAGAGGGATTCCCCCATTCACAGCTGATGGAGATCTGCCTGTCCAGCTGCTCTCTCTCTCTCTCTCTCTCTCTCTCTCTCTCTCTCTCTCTCTCCTCCCCCTTCAGCAGTGTGTTTGAGAGCACACTCAGTCTCTCCTCCACATTAGAGATCTGCTTCTTCACTCACTGCTTCTGGTCTTCATCCACTCACCTTCAGTCTCCTCAAACTCTGCTCAGTTGAACAGTGATTCTCCGTCATCATGGATCTCTCAGTGTTTTCTCTCGCTCCTCTGAATGCTTGTGGATGGTGCTGATGGATGCTGTTCTCCTCCTCTGATGGAGTGTAGAGGGGATTTGTGTGTTCGCATCGGCGGCAGGTGAAGTGAGGAAGATGAGCATGATGTTGTGGCGCTGGGATCAAAACAATCACAGCATGAAACTGGTAAAATGAAATATATGCTTCCTTTGGTTGCTTGTTTGATGGATGAGTTGTTTTTGGGGTAGTTTGTTGATTGCTGTGTTTTTGTACTCTCTTTTTGTAACTTTCCTAATTGCTTTTTTATTAGAAGTTTTAATATTAATATTGATATTAATATTAATGCTATTTTTGAAACAGTAATATATGTGTTTTATTAAAATCAAATAATAATAAATTATTAAATAATACATTATAAATATTAAATATCTTTATAATAATATAGAAACTATGTATATAATACTGTAAAATTATATTTCTATAATATATATTTTATATTTTATTTGGATATTTATATAATTTCTAGAATTACATTTATAATAAATATCAAATAATAATCAGCTCTAAATAATAACACTGTAATGTTAATAATATAATATTATATAATATAATTCATTCATTCATTTTCTTTTCGGCTTAGTCCCTTTATTAATCTGGGGTCGCCACAGCGGGATGAACCGCCAACTTATCCAGCACATGTTTTATGCAGCGGATGCCCTTCCAGCTGCAACCCATCACTGGGAAATATATAATATAATATAATATTAATGTTATTTTTAAAACAGAAATATATATAAAAACAGTAATATATTAGATTAAATATCTTTACAATAATATAAAATGTTATTATTCATATAAAAAAATATATTTATTATAATATAATTTTATATTATTGTAAAGATATTTAATATATATTAAATGTATGTTTTATTTATTATTTATTTAATTATTGTTTGTAATTACATTTATTATAAAATATCAAATAGTAATTAGCTCTAAATAATAGCACTGTAATATTAATAATATAATATTATATAATCTAATATTAAAAATATATTATTAATATAAAGATATATATTTATTATAATAATATAATTTTTATATTATTGTAAAGATATTTAATATATATTAAAATATATTTTATTTTATTTTTTTAATTGATGTAATTACATTTATTATAAAATATCAAATAATAATCAGCTCTAAATAATAACCCTGTAATATTAATAATATAATATTATATGATATAATACTAATGTTTAAAAAAAAAAAAAATATATATATATATATATATATATATATATATATATATATATAAACAATAATATAATATTATAATACATATTTATTATAATAATATAATTTTTATATTATTGTAAAGATATTTAATATATATTAAATGTATTTATTTATTTAATTTATGTAATTACATTTATTATAAAATATTAAATAATACTTAGCTCTAAATTTAAATAAATTTTACACTATTTATATTGTCTGTTTGTTGTTTGAAAACATAACAATAAAAAACATTATTAACATTATTTTTCGCATATAGTTGGCATAATATTTCTCTGACTTAAAATACTTGCTGAAAGGTTTTGTTTTGGTGAAAGCCTTTTTATAGCTGCTGGTCATATTTTGTCAAGTTTTTGATCTTTAATTTGCTCTTTTTTAAAGGATTTAAGACTTGTTCATACTCTCACATGTTGTGCCAAATAGCTCCTGCTTGTTTTTCCATATAGTGCAAAACACATATAATGTTTTTTTTCCCTCAAAACTTTGCTTATTTTGCATTTAAGACCTGTTCAGACCCATGCACACATTAATGTCAATGCTCATGATATTGTTTTCTGTAAGCATAAATCTTGCTTTGCAGTATAGAGTCCACATTAGACTATCTGACAGGTAATAATATTAAAGCAACGGCTCAGCATATGAAGAATTGAGTTTGATTTCTGAAAACAACATTCATATTTTTTCTTTATTATCGTTTTCCTCAGCTTCGTCTGTCCTCTGGCTGGTGTGGTGGTCTGCATGTCAGAGCCACAAAGGCAGGGTCTTATTGCTTGTCTGGAGATGAGGTGATAAGGGGAGCTCTTTAATTATGTATTACATGTGGAGCCCAGCACAAGTGGCAGTGAACTGAATATGTTTAAGGATGAGGGAAGGGAAGGAGGCTGAAAAGTGGCGTCAGTGTGACTCGATAATATCAGAAGCGAATATTGCCGAGATGAAGGAATCAAAGGGACTCTCGTTCATTCATTCACTTCATGATTTGATGTTTAAATATCCTGCTCTGTGTGGCTTTGCGGGACTGCGATAAACATCTCGGCTACTTTTAATTAGTGCCGTTCAATCTAATCCGGACTTCATTTGGTATTCTCTGCAGGAGCCCGCCTGTGCAAATGAAAATGAGCGCATCCAAGTTATTTTATCAGCTGCGTTTGTGTATTGATTCTTACGACCTTATGAACTGTGGCGTTTATTGCAATATGGGGAGATTTTAAAAAGAGCATGTGATTTACTGTTGAGAGTCACCAAATGTTGACCTCCAGAGGGCAGAGATTCCTAAATCATCTCGGTTTTCATGGCACTTTCTCTACCGTTTTGTTTAATGGTTGAGTTTTGTTATGTTTGGTATTCACAATTTGTATTAAAGAATAAAATATATGTTCAAACATGAAAATAGTAAAAGTGTAATACAGCTTTTTACTCACTTTTCATTATTTTCCCCTTTTTTCATTCTTTTCCTCAGCTTTAATTTTTTTCCTCTCCATATGCACCAGACACCTTCTTAATAATAAAAAAAAACCTAAGACTTGTCATAGTATTTACAGTATATACTGCTACTTTCTGATTATTGAAGTGCTTCTTTGAAGTTATTGAACTTATTAAAGTCGCTTTGGAAAAATTAAAATTTAAATGTAATGTAAATTTTTTCCCCATCACATCCAAATATGTTTTGTCAGAGCAAAATATACTGACTATTAGTGACACTTGTATGTGCAGGCTCATTAGAAATACTTGCTTCAGCCTTTGTGCTTGTAAAAACGAACTTCTTCGTCTGACTGCAGTTTGTAGGTAAAATGAAAATGAACACTTATTATGTTTACAGGGACATATCGATGAATATAGGATTATTGTCATACAGTTCTTTGTATAACACCAAATAAATACCACAAAACAACTTAACAATGTTCATGGTTTTTAGTCAAATATTTTTGTGAGCTGTGTTTACATTTACCTTGCCAATTTACATGACATTTATACGAACACACAAGTGCTCTTCCAGCCTAGAGTGCCATCTACTGTAAAAAAAAAAAAAAAAAAAACTAACCTAGAGCGCCATCTGCTGTTTAAAAACTAGCTTAGAGCATCGTCTGCTGTTAAAAGAACTATGCTAGACTGCCATCTGCTGTTAAAAAACTAGCCTGGAGTGTCATCTACTGTTAAAAACTAGCCTAGAACGCAGATGCTGTTTAAAACTAGCCTAGAGCGCCATCTACTGTTAAAAAACTAGCTTAGAGCACCGTCTACTGTTAAAAGAACTATCCTAGAGCGCCATCTGCTGTTAAAAAAATAGCCTAGAGTGCCATCTGCTGTTAAAAACTAGCCTAGAACGCAGATGCTGTTTAAAACTAGCCTAGAGCATAATCTGCTGTAAAAAAAAAACTAGCTTAGAGCATCATCTGCTGTTAAAACTAGCCTAGAACACCATCTGCTGTAAAAAAAAACCTAACTTAGAGCGCCATCTGCTGTTCAAAGCTATAGAGCACCATCTGCTGTTTAAAACTATAGAGCACCATCTGCTGTTTATAAAAAAAACTAGCTTAGAGCGCCATCTACTGTTAAAAAACTAGCTTAGAGCGCCATCTGCCATTAAAAACTAAGGTCGGAATTGTTTAAAGAGAGAATATTTTGCAATCTCATGCATTTAGAAAAGCTCAGAAATGATTTTCCAAAACTGCTTTAGTGTTAAAATGAACACTCCATTGATACAGAGGTATAACACAAGTTTCAAAGGTTATAGCACAGTTATAAGACTCTAGAAAATGTCTACAAATCTTATTATTCATATTTCAGCATACCAAAAGGAAGCAATCATTTCTATCAGATCACTTATTATTCATAGAGCACAGTAGGAGTAGACAGCTGTCTAGTGGTTGAAGGTAAAGACTAGTTAATGGTGTTTAACATCCTGCTGAGACGTCAGACCCACATCAGCATGTCTGTCATCCACCTTTGTCCTTTGTCCCATGATGCTTTACACTAATTATGAAAGTAACTACGATTAAACTGTAAACAATCTGTAAATAGTTTTTAAAATCTGTGTACAATGAGGTGTCATTATTCCCCACACAGCTCATCCAAACAATATTAAAAGTCAACTTATTAGAATTAACAAATTACTTTCAGCAAGCCGTAAATAACCCCAAAATTGTGAAAAAACAACAATATTATGTACAGGTATTGAATTTACGTGCTGCAGAGAAATATTTGACGTAAAAAACAGATTCATTCTACGAAATGCTGGGTTATTTAAACCCGAATTGGGTCAAATATGGACAAAACGAGACTGTCACGATCACCAGCGATCCACTCCTGGCAGATCGCTGGTGAACTACACGTCACATTAATGAACTACAAATCCCATCATGCCATTTCACACACCAGTTTCCCATCACCCCTGATGACACACACACAGCTGAAACTTGTTATCGCTGATCATTCGGACTACTTATACACCACTGATACACCAGTTCATTGCTGAGTTTTTGTTTGCTGTCGCTGTTTGTTAGTGTTTGTGTTGCTATTTGTTTTGCCTGCCGTGTTTTTGATCATAGCCTTGTTTATTGTTATATTCTGTATCGCCGCCTATTTTGACCTCATGCCTGTTTGATGACTACGATTTGGATTGTCCATATGTACCAGCAACTCCTGTATTGACCATTGCCTGCTTGCACGACTGTTCTTATTAAATCTGCAATATGGAGTCTGGATTATAGTTGACCTGGAGCCGCAGTTTAATTATTATTATTGAACTATTTAAACAATTAAGACTGTTTAGTGTTATTTTAATTATATATTTGATTATATATTGTGTATGGCCATACACCCAAAGCGCTTCACAAGCATGAGGGGGGCCTCTCCACACCATCACCAGTGTGCAGCATCCACTTGGATGATGTGACAGCAGCCAAAGGACAATAGCATGAGTGCGCTCTCCACACACCAGCTATTGGTGGAGTGGAGAGACAGTCGTACAGCCAATTCGGTGGATGGGGATAATTGGGAGGCTGATGGAGGGAATTTGGCCAGGACGCATTTTTTTTTTTTTACGAAAAGTGCCATGGGATTTTTAGTGACCACGGAGAGTCGGTTTAACGTGTCTCATCCGAAAAACAACGCTCACTGACAGTATGGTGTCCCCTTCACTTTACTGGGGCATTAGGACTCACACAGACTGCAGGTTGAGCACCCCCTGCTGGCTTCACTAACACCACTTCCAACAGCAACCTAATTTTCCCATGTGGTCTCCCATCCAGGTACTGACCTGGCTCAGCCCTGCTTAGCTTCAGTGAGTAACTGGTCTTGGGCTGCAGGGTAATATGGCTGTGGCGTTTCACTTGTATCTTTGCTCTCTTGTATTCACCTAGGCTTGTAATTTGTTAACTATATTTTAATGCATTTTTTAAAAACATTCACTCCCCTACAAAATCACACAAATCAATCTAAAATTAATCAATTCTTTCCAAATAGCTCCATCTGGTCAAATTGTATTCATATTGCAATATAAATCCAATATCATGCAGCCTTTGAGTGTATGTGCCTATTATACATTTCATTATGTACATTTATTGTTTGAAGCACAACCTAATTATTATAACTGAAGTGATTTGTTTCAGTTCATTTAAACTTAAGTCCCCCAAACAGGAAGTTCAACCCATAATTTCAAAAACTAGTCATCACATGCTGAAAAACATGGATATCTGATGTCTCCGTTTCAGTCTGGATGTGTATCATAGCCTCATCCCTGCAGATGGCGTGCTTGTGTGTGTGTGTGTGTGTGTGTGTGTGAATATGCTGCAACTAAAAGTGTAGTGTTTATTTTGAGAAGCGCGGCTGGAGTGGCGCGTTCTGCTTATTGCGCAGATGGCATTGAGCTCTCGCTGGAGAAATGTGTCGAGTTCTTCATCTTGAAAGAAGCACTTGTGCGAAACGTTTCCTGTGTTCTGTTTGGTCTGAATGTGGCTCTTAATCCTGGCGGGTTGAGAGGTCGCATTTGGCGGTGCTCACATCAATCTAATGTTTGATGAACAGAAGTCAAGGGCTGCTCTTGTTAACACAAGGCCAGAGCCACTTCAAGTGCTTGTGCTGACGGCGGACACCAGCAGAAAAACACACACGCAAAACACTTGCCCAGTCCACTTGTGTTTCTAATTTTAACTTTGCGTTAACTCCTTTTTTTATAGTTCGATTATTTATTTTCTGTGTTTAATGAACTATTTGTTTCTTTTATCTTTACACTGTAAAAAAATGCTACAATCGATTTGTGATGGGACAGCATGAAGGGATTAAGTAAATTTTTTAAATATAAATTTTAGTAATATTATTTTATATATATATATTTTTTTTTGTTAAACAAAAGCATCTGTATATTCTGTCTAACTCTTTAGGTCAATATTAATAATTTTTTAATGTATTATGTTGTTTATTTAATTTTTTTTCTTTCTAATATTAGTATTCTGGCCAATAATTATGTTTGTAATTATTTTAGTGTTATGACTAATAACCAATAAACTAAATTGGTTTAAAAAAATACATAAAAAAAAAATATATATATATATAGTGTGTTGGCTTGAGGTCGCAGGCCGAGTGCTTTAGTGTCCCACCAGTGACGATATACAGCCATATCGC
This sequence comes from Danio jaintianensis, assembly GCA_903798115.1. NCBI lineage: Eukaryota > Metazoa > Chordata > Actinopteri > Cypriniformes > Danionidae > Danio > Danio jaintianensis. Next base: position 25,438,380 of record CAIGQV010000818.1, on the reverse strand, counting down.
ACTGATATGAGTGTGATGTTGCGTTTATACAACAGTTCGACGGCAAAATCGTGTGTATAAAGAAAATCAAACATGGAGAGTCTCAAAAATCCTTTCGTATGAGGAACTACTTCCTTCTGCCGTTCATACACATCTGCAGCTGACGTCAGAACAGCAGAAACCGTTGATACTTCACAAACATCACTTTAGAGCTATTTGAATGATTCTCTAGCGTAATGTCTAAAATGATGACAAAACAGGTGATTTTGCTGACATTTTAAGATTATAAGGCTGAACGGCCTGAAATGCCATCAGTCTACAGAGATCTCCCAGTATTTCTCTGTTGCAGTTGGGGTTATCACAATAATTAACCCCAAAAAAGTCAAAGCAAAGCAAACACAAAACACATAAATACAGCACTACAACATACAAAAGAGAGAGATCGACTTAGAATGTCACTTACCTGTTTTATAATGATTTGATCAGCTATGGTTTAAAATTTACCAAGTTTTTCCTCCCCTAATGACTTATGTGGTCTCTGTCGCCAAATTGTGGTGGAATGTCAATCGTCTTTGCTCTGCTCAGGCTGATGATAGGCTGATGGCCGCCAACGCACTGAATCTTTGAAATTATAAATATTTTAAATAGGCCCTATCCTTATAATTAATCTGAATAGTTGCAATCTAAACAACTACATTCTCGCCTAAAAAGCCTCAAAAGTACATTATGTTGTCCAACAGCTGCGATAATAATAATTGTCCAACTGTAGTGAGTTGTTTAGTCCCTCTTTAGCCCTAGTGTGAGCGGAGTAATACACAAAGGTGAAGAGGCTGATATTGCCTTAATATCTCACGGCTATCAGCCAGTCCGATTCGAGAACTGTTGTATATATATATATATATATATATATA
>CAIGQV010000818.1:25418949-25437390 GCA_903798115.1 Danio jaintianensis | reverse complement strand
GAGAACTGTTGTATATATATATATATATATATATATATATATATATATATATATATATATATATATATAAACATTCATTCATTCATTTTCTTTTCGGCTTAGTTTCTTTATTAATCTGGGGTTGCCACAGCGGAATGAACCGCCAACTTATCCAGCATATGTTTTACGCAGCGGATGCCCTTCCAGCCACAACCCATCACTGGGAAACACCCATACACTCCCATTCACACACATTTACGGACAATTTAGCTTTACCCAATTCACCTGTACCACATGTATTTGGACTTGTGGGGGAAACCGGAGCACCCGGAGGAAACCCTCGCCAACACGGGGAGAACATGCAAACTCCACACAGAAATGCCAACTGACCCAGCCAAGGCTCAAACCAGCGACCTTTTTGCTGTGAGGCTATCGTGCTACCCACTGCGCCACCGTGACACCTAATAATAATATTTTTAAACAATATATTATAATATATATAATAAATATACAATATAATTTGTAAAAACTATAGAATAAAATATAATATATACAAAATAAATAATAATTTTGAGATGAACAGTTGAGTAATCTAATCTTGAACAATCTAAATCCACTCTTTACTATTTTTTACCAATATGTAGTATGTCATGCAACCATTAAAAAAAGATTTTTGTGGGAAACATATATTTAGTCAAATTTTCATGTTGCCAGCTAACTATCAATCAGGTGTCACTTATAGAATGCTAATATGCTAGTTTAGCCTATTATAGTTCAGCACATTTTTAAGTGTCCATTTCTGAGTCTGGAGTAAATGCACTCGGCCATGTCTCTTTTCTCTGTCATCGTCAGGCTTTTGTGTGGTAACGGTCTAAAACGGTCCATTCTCCTCCAGGAATTGCGGTTTCCTTTCCCTTATGGGTGAGAGGACGGCTAATTTAACTAGACCGAAATCTGATCACAGGCTGAGGGAAAACACTTAAAAGCAGGGCACTTTTAGGTCACGTGGGGAGTATAATTATGGTTTAGGGGTCACAGCAGAAACGCAGAGAGCAGAGCATGAGAAAACTAAAGACAAACCTTTCTGCAGCATTTACAAAAAGCCTTCAGACTGATGAAGCATGTCTCTTTAAGTTTTCATAATGGGACTGTTGTTTTCTGTGCTCAGAAGATAATAATGTGTGTTTCTTTATTTTCACTGTTGGGATGAGAAGCTTTAATTGTCTGCAATTTCTTTCTGGGAGGAAACTGTGATTATGGTTGAATCCTGAAATTTCCTCCTGAAAATCTGCTTTGTTTCACTGCAATGAATCTGAATTACTGTATTCACTTTAGATGCAAAATGACAAACGATATAAAGTCTTGTTTTATGAATAAATGAAGTATAAATATGCTTAATTATGAAGTCAGTTCATGCTTTAAGGAAGAACAGAAATCACCCAGTGTGGTTAGAAAAATGCTACAACTACAGATTTTTGGCCATTAACAGAAGGATAATAACCAGGACAAAAGCAAAGATTTCCCACAGATCATCTGTGCTGTTAGTTTTCTACAGTATCTGCTTTGAGTAATAGATCCATTCATCTTTGTAACAATGACTGCCCTAGTTATGGATAATGACCAACACTGGTTTGTTCTTTATCAGTTTTATACACACGCACAACAGCAATGTGTGATAAATACACTCCCTCAAACCTCTGAGCAACCTTTTTATTTTAACTATTTTTTTATTATATTTGCTTACTAGTTGTTTATTAATTTTTTATACATTATTTAAACCCTTACAAAATCACCCCACTCAATCTAAATGAATGATTTTTTTTCCAAACGGAGCTATTCAAGCCATGAAAAGGTGAAATTATGTTCATATCTTTTTTATCTTTTTAATAATAATTTTTTCGGCGTTTTTCACCTTTAATGGACAGGACAGTAGAGAATATTGACAGGAAAGTGTGGGGAGCAGAGAGAGGGGAAGGATCGGCATAGGACCTCGAGGCGGGAATCGAACTCGGGTCACCGTGCGCACCGGAGTGCATGTGTCGACACACTAACCACCACACCAATGTCGTGTAGCCCTATTCATGTGTTTTAGTCAACCCAATCCAACGAGGAGCATAACTATTTTACATATTATCAGAAAATGCACAAATTTATGCAATTTTATTATTACAAACATTTTTAAGAGGAAGCGTGCCCCTCCAAACCCCACCCCTAAACCCAACCATCACTGGGAGATGAGCAAATCCTACAGAAATGTACCAATGACAATGTAAATTCATACAAAATTAATCACTAAATCAAAAAGTTACGAATTGCTGTGAGATTGCATTGGGGTTTTTTTGTGGGAAAGAAGAAAAATTCTACATACATGACAATATTTACTCAAATGATATGCAACGTTTTGCTGCATTTCAAGTTTTAAAAATACATTTAATGCGGAAAAATGTGTTTAATATGCACTGATCTTTCCGTTTTTATTATATGGTGAATGCAAAAGTTGAGCAATCAATCAAATCCAAGTGCTCTCCCACTGTAAAATAGTCCCAGATTTGGTCTTATTGTAAATAACCTAATTTTTACTTGTATTACTTTATTTTTATTTGTATTCAAATTACAGGTTCTAAGTTATGTTTGCTAAAATCAAAAGTGTCTTGCAGTAGCTTTTATTGTTTTTGTAATAAATGGAAAGCAAATTACATTTGTCTTCTCCCCTTTTTGCTGATCAGAAAAATGGTCTGATTCATGACTCAAAAATCGTGATGTTATCCGAACCGTGAAATTTGAATTTGAATTTATTAAATGGGATAGGCCCTTGAGATGAACCATCTCATTTTCGAGATACATAAATGAAAACAGAGTACAGCACATCAAAACAAACAGACAACTAAACAAAGCAAACAAGCATCAAAATTTACCTGAACCACCTCCCAAAAAGTACAAACAATTTGATATACAAATAATTAATAAACATTTCAATTGGAACTAAAATTAATAACAATTACTCAACCTGTTTAATCAAGTTGTTTCCAAAAAAGAAAATAAATTAGTCTTGAAAAGACTAAATGTCTTAATTGATCTAAAAGAAGAAGGGAGATTACTCCAGTCAAAAGGAGCTTTATATTGAAAGGATCTACAGCCAATTTCTGTTGTAATCTCTGGAACAATTCTGTTGCATATATCAAAGAGAATATGATGCGATAAATGTAACAAAAAACTGCTTTGAATAAGAAGGGTAACTAAAATAAACACATTTAAAAAGAACCAAATACCAATGATATTGTCTACGGAATTAGGTTGAAGCAAGTCAAGAGATCAATATGCAATGTTAAGTTCTGTAAGGACATCTTAAAACAAACCTACATAAAGAGTTGACAACAGTATTTAAAGGTTTTAAATTAATATCAGAAGTATTGTTGCTAATAATATCAGCATAATCAATAATAGGGAAAATTTGTGATCCGTTACATCACTACTAACACAATACCCACCAAATCTTCTATTTATGAGCTTTCTCCTCTTCCAAGTAAAACACAGTAATGCCGTATTGTAAAATAATGTACTTTAGTTTGAGAGTAGACATTATGATCTACACTATTTTACCAAGATTCACTTAGTTTAATATTTCTGTCCTTGTAAATATAAAATAATGATCAAATATAAAGATTTGATCTAAAATCTGTAGTCTCCCTTCTGTAATTTGAGCGAAATCTTGTGTGAAAACATTTTTGACCCCAGTCTTAAATAAAAATATTCATCTATGACATCCAAATGCTTTTATTACAATGTTTGTCTGGCTTCAGAAAAAAAAATATATATATGTAAAATAAAATATTGGTTTGCTGATTTGACAAGGCATGATCCATTACCATATAGTGCTGTTATTTTCATTGCTTTATTGTGTTGTCTTTATGTATAGAGAACTGGCAGAAAAATAAAGAGATCCAGATTTAGGCAATTTACATTTTTAATTATTCTGGTTAATTCAGGCATTTCTATTTCAAGTGATGTATCAAATACTTGATGGATGCATATCAGCCAATGGAAAGCGGTGTTCTCTCTGTCACCATGACAATATGATTGATTACACTCCTCACTTCAGCTTGACTCTCCTCCTTATGATGCTTGACCTTCAGAATCAATCAGAGCTCATTCACTTTCACTGCTGTCCACACCTTCACTTTATCATCCATATGAGCTCTCAGGAAAGCAGAATCATTATCCATATATCTCGGAACATTTATTGTTAATCTTTGTTTATGGTCAGACCAAAATATCCTAAAACCATCACAAAATTTGTCTATGGCATATGTAATAATAATATTAATAATAATAAATAAATAAAGAGGTTGAATTTAAGACATTTGAATACTTTCATGTTACAACAAGGCTGTAGTTATTAGATTAAATTAAAGAAATATGTTTGAAAATATTAAAAAGAAAATATTTGTAAAAAATTATATCATTTAAAAAAGTTATTTTCTATTTGAATTTATATTTTAATATAACTAAAAATATATTAAAAAAATTTTAAATTAATGTTAAATATATAAATTATAAAAAATAATAATAATAAATAAAAAAGAAGTTGAATTTAAGACATTTTGATGCTTTCATTTTACAACAAGGCTGTAGTTATTGAATTAAATTAAAGAAATATGTTTGAAAATATTTTTAAAAAGAATTAAATCATTTTTAAAAAGTTATTTTCTATTTGAATTGAACTATTTTAAAAATATATAATTAAATATTTTTACAATTTTAAAGTTTAAATTTTAAATCTATTAATTATTATTTTTTTAAATATAATTTATTCCTGTGACACAAATCTGAATTGTTGGCATCATTTCTTCAGAAATCATTTTAATATGATGATCCTTTTGTAGCTCAAGAACCACTTCTTATTTCTATCAACTTTGAAAACAAAACATTTTTTTTATTTTATTTCCTTTGCTAGAAAGTTACTGAATAGAAACTGAATTTCTAACAATGTAAAAGTCTTTATTGTCACTTTTTATTGGGTATGTCCTTGCTGAATTAAAATGGCAATTTATTTTATTTGTTTTCTTTATCTGACCTCCAACTTTTGATTGGCGCTGTAGTATGTATTTAATTTATGGATGGATTGATGGATTTCAGATAGATTGTTCTTGATGATAAGCCAGGGTCCAGCATGTGGAGTCTTTTTCACTTAAGATAAAGAACATTAAGGTCAAGTTGGAGTGACCCGGAAAGCTTAGCTGAGGGAAAGAATACATTTGCTTTAGAAATCGAATTTGTTGGCCGGTTAAGATGAGAGGAGCGTAAAATAAATGAGGCATCTGCGATCCGTGTGTCTGGCCATGTGCATTATTAGATTAGAGCTCTAATGGAGACACTCCAGAGAAGAGTTTCTCACTTTACACCACTGCTGACACAACACAGACTGAGCTACAACTTTATACTTTAGTATGGTCAATTTGATTTTGTATGGGATAGGGCTATCTGTTCAGTGGTATTTGTATGAGAAAGACCACCAAATGCTGCTTATTTTATTCAAATGTATTTTTTTCCACTTAAGAATGGTTTTAATGGTTAAACAATTTTTTTGTATAGAGTGCATTGATTCAATGTGTTAAATTATTCTCTGATATTTAAATAGTAGGTATGTTGCTTAGGAAAGCGTGAAGCTCTCCAGAAATTGTTGTGTATGCTCATTTATTACCCCTCTTATAACCTCTAGAATGAAAAGCTCAGTTTTGACCATATTTAGAAGGGTCATGAATATTAATGAGCCCTGCTCTGATGCCCCAGTGTCTGACATTAGCCCCTTTCACACAGTGATACTGGTAAATATGCAGAAAATTACCGGAACTGCTTTACTGGTAAACTCAAATATGTGCTGTTCACACAGGCAAGGACGTTCCGGAATTTTTCTGGAAAGGACCATTCACAAATCCATTCCAAAATACCGGTAAATTCTGACATCATTAAGGGGTCAGTCTTTCTCTTGATAGTTTCACTTTTATTTAAAACATTAGCATTCATGTAGCTGCTTTTGTCACAGAGACAGACCTAATAACTAGGAAAAATCCGCTAACGTTACCATCCGAAGTCAGAAGCGCTAACTGCAGCTAAAAACAGCTTTGTTTACACATTTGACGACATTACATATTCAGATGGATATTGTGAACAACATATAAGAAATGGAGGAACACTTTCACATATCGAGATGTACATTTGAGTTTGTGCTGCAGCTTGTGAAATATTTTTTTAAATAAAAGACTACCGGTGTTGTAGGCTACTCAAATCTGACTGACAGGAGCACTCCTTCACATGCATGCGCGTCACGCAGCTGAACGCAGAGCTTCCAGGTAAACTCACAACGATTTATCATAAAAATTTTATCAAACAATTTTTCCACAGTTGACACTAAGGAGGAACATAGAAACGTTATCTGACTAACAAGCAGCAGCTAAATGTGTCTGGAGAAGGATTTAAAGCCGTTTATTTTCATAAACAGTGCAGATATGAATGCGTCTGATTGGTCGGAGTAGATGTCTCACGTCAGCCCATTCTAAGCGTGAGCGCGCTCTTTCCGGCAATTTTCTTTCAGCGTTCACACAGAGCAGCATTCCGGGTAATTACCGGTAATGTTACAACTTCTCTTTCCGGAAAAATGCCAGAACGAATTTACCGGTATTTTCAAAAAAGGGCCCAATCACACATGATCCCTTTCCGCAAAATTTAAATCTATTACCTTAAAATCTATCTATATATCTATTTAAAAAAAAAAAAAAAAAAAATAATTAAATATATATATATATATATATATATATATATATATATATTAGGGTTGTCACGATACTGGAATTCGGTACCAAACGATACTGAAGTGACACCGGAGTGTTTCAAAATCACGTCGATCAGCTGGTTTGTCTATAAGCTGACATACGAGCAATCTGCTGATGAATCGCAGTTTTAAAATGCTCCAGTGTCCCTGTATCTGTGGTTACACTCAGTAAACAGCAGTGAGTTTGGTGAACTGATGACCTTCACGGCCATCACAGTCATTTCTGTTGAGCACGTGAACACAATGGCAAATCAGCGCTGTTTAAGAACGTGCTCAGTAGCGCTCAAATGTTAGTGGGAACTGGATGTTTTTAAAATTTCAGTATCGATTGGTACCGAATTCCAGTACTGTGCAACCCTAATATATATATTAATATATATGTAAATATTTCCAAAGTATACATGTATATGTGTGCATTTATATATACATAATAAACACACACAGAACACCCATATGTTATTTAATTACAAACTTATTTAGCCCGCGATTAATCCTTAATGATTAATTGTTAAACAGCACTAGCTTAAATGTATTATACAACTCTAGTTTATTCAAACAGATGCTCAGATCATGTACAATTCTTATTTAAATAATGTTTTTGTGGTTTAAGTTTAACAATTTTTATGCTTTCCTCCAAAATTTTCCAAATTGTGTGACATTTCTGTAATTCATGAATTCATCTTAATTTTCTGCATTGTTCAGCTGTGGTCAACACACTTACTCGAGGGTCTTGCAGCTATGGATGGTTTCTCATGGTTAGTTTGGTGTGTGTGTGTGTGTGCGAGTGCATGTGTGTGTGTGTGTGTGTGTGTGTGTGTGTGCGTGCATGTGTGTGTGTGTGTAAAGGGGGGTGGAGAAGTGTGATGTGGACCATCCGTCACTCTTCTCACCACTCAAACACACATTCCTGCTTGTTGTCAGCAGCTCTCGAACAGCCGTCAGACCTCACACATACTCAGTGGGTATGTGTGTGTATATACACTCTGTATGTGTGTGTGAACAGGACAGTTTTTTTTACTTTAGAGGCTGACATCAGCTACAAGTGTTTTTAGTGAGTGAAGCAGGAATAGAAGCATTGGTCTTGACTATAATATCTGTGTTTTGGCTACAAAGTTTGCACTTGTTGGTATTTTGGTCAGTCATAAGATCATAAGACGATCATTAAGAAGATATAATTGTTCAAATAAAAGGAATTGGGAACGATTTCTGAGACACTAAAAGGAATATATAGGGAAGGAAATTAAGGAATAACTTGTATTATTCATATTGTATTATTCATATAAATACAGATTTTGGATTATTATTGATGTAATAAAAAAAAATAATTATACAATGTCAAAAATACTGGTTTATTTCAACCAAATTTGGGTCAAATATGGCCCAAATGCAACCGTTGGGCTATTTTAAAATGATTTTAAAATTACATTTTTAACCCAACATATGATTCTGGCTATATTGAACTCCCTCCAAAATGCTTTAAGACAATCCAGTGTTTTTTAAAGTGCACATTAAGACACTAAGAGGACTATATAGGGAAATAAATGAAGGATTTACTTGTTACAATAATAATGTTTTCACTAATACCAAAGGATTTGGAAAAAAAATATGGAACTATTATTATAAATACAGATATTTGATTATTATTGATGTAATATAAAAACAAGTTTATACAATGTCCAAAAATCTGGGTACCAAATTTGGGTCAAATATGGACAAACGCAACCGTTGGGCTATTTTAAAATCATTTAAAATTACATTTTTAACCCATGATTCTGGCTATATTAACCCCCACACCCCCCAAAAAATGCTTTAAAACAATCCAGTGTTTTTTTTTTTAAAGTGCATATTGAGACACTAAGATGAATATATAGGGATGGAAATTAAGGAATTACTTGTTACAATAATAATATTTTCACTAACACCAAAGAATATGGAACTATTATTATAAATACAGATTTTTGATTCTTATTGATGTAATAAAAAAATACGTTTATACAATGTCAAAAATACTGGTTTGTTTTAATCAAATTTGGGTTAAATATGGACAAATACAACCCAAACTAATTTTTTTAATCTTTTTTTTTTTTAAGTGCACATTTTATAGTCTGAAATTAAGTTTGTTCAGTAAAATCATATTTAATTTTTAGAGAATATCATTTATTCATACATTATTTATATCAATACATTTATTTGCAATCATTAATTCCTATCGAAGTCGTAATATACCGAAGTTTTGTAATCGTTTTAATAATCTTTACAATAAAAAGTAATAAATCCTAAAGCATAACAATGATTATTTATGATTTATTCCGAATTTTAGTTTATTCATAAGAATCATATTTTATTCTTGTAGCATTACCATTTTAGTACTTATTTTAAATAAGGTTGTGTGCAAATTATTATTCATATGAAATTAAGAAATAAATGTTAATTCAAAGTTTACTCTTTCTTTATTTTATTTTTATTTATTTATTATTATCATTATTATTATTTCTAATTCCTATTCCATAGAAATTGCATTTTGACACACTGTAAAACGTTGTAAAACTTACAAACTCAAGTTCACCAGCTGCCTTGGAAATGTGTCAACTCAACTTAGAGAGATTCTTTCAACTTAAGATGTCGAGTTTCACAATATATTTAACTAATGTTCATTTATTGTTTCAAATGAATTCTCTGAGTTAAAACAACTTACTATGTTACATTATCAGTTCAAGAAAACTCATAATGTTGAGTTCAATATCCAAAACTTATAAAGATAATTTGAGTTAAAGAGAAATGTTTATTTATTTGGGCTATAATGTTTTATACATTCATTTTTCTTTCATTTATTTTTTCACCAGCCAAAGCAGTAACAATCTGATGTATTTGTGTCTCGGCATTTGACACTTAAAGCGAGGTGTATCTTAAGCAAGAGTTTCTCTGTGATCCTCCAGAATGCATTGCACAGCTAAAATTATCCTGCACTCGGCTGACTTGATTACAGGCGTGAATGTTGCATGCAGGCCGTCCTCAGGGCTTCAGTGTTTTATGAGCTCACTTCACCTGTGAAAGCCTTGTTATGGCTCTGAATCTGCGGATGTTCATCCCAGAGAGGCGCCACAGCAGGATGTCCTGCGAGAACTACAGAACGGTAAGAGTGAAGAACAGGCTGAAAATGTTCCTGTGGTTATCTGTGGCCAGGCAGGTTTAGCAAGGGGGATCATTTTAGTTTAGACTCTTGCAGCAGGTAGAAACGGTGCAGATTTACTGCGCACTACACTGCACACTGAGCTGGTGGTCTTTTAAAACGTTTTTTGGGGGGAATGGATTTGAGGAAAGTTACTGCAGTTGTACTTCCCCACAGTTGATTATTTCATTAAGAACTGCAAACATTTTTTTGTCAAATTTTATATTTAATATTTATATTTAATATTTTTATATTTAATATAATTACACTGTAAAAAAATATATGTAAATTAGCAGTTTTTTTCTGTATTTTGGGATTCATGCTTTGATTTTTGGATTTTTTCCCCATTTATTTATGCTTTTGAATTGCTTTATGGGACTTTGATCTTTACTCCAACAAATTTTAACCTTCAAAAGTTTGAAAAAGTGACTTTTATTAACATTTTTAATAGTTTAAAGTGATATATTGTCTGGGTTGCTGTTGTATAACATGATACAAAAACCTTGTAATAAACTGCCAGTACATTTTCTGTTATTTTACAGACCTTTTTCTCTATATAATTTTTTTTATACATTATATTATTTCAAACTACTAAAATGTCAAAATAAAAGTCACTTTGTTAAACTGTAGAGTTGAATTTTTAACATCAAACATTGACAGAGCAGAGATCAACATCCCATAATGCAATTCACAACCGTAAATAAGCAGAAAACACAAAATATGGAAACTGTTAATTAACTTCTTTTTTTTTACAGTGTAGTAAAGTATCAGTATAGTAAATATATCAATATCGGCTAATAGATGCTAATTTTAATATTATCATTATTGGTTCGAGTTATCGTTATTAGCATTCAAAGTTAGCACCAAAATACTAATGTTGTGTGTAACAGTCCAGTTTTAGTTGAAATCTGTGTCATGCAAGCATACAGCTGTTAGCAGAGTAGAAATCTGACCTAACATTCACCTCAGCAAATGATCTGTCGTAATTACCTTCAAGTGCCATATTACTTAAAGGCCTGAATGGACGTTGTGTAGCTTCTGCCTGTCGTGCCTGTGGGAACAATTCTGTGTCTGTGACTAACACGGGTTGCCCTGTTATTAGTGTTTGACATGAGAGCCTTTGTAGTTGAACGGCATTCATCTTCCCCACTTTGACTTTAAAAATATGAGTTCGAGCAGCAGCTGTTGGTGAATCGATGAAAAGTCACTACACTCAGGAAGCCCCCGTTTGATTTTCCCCATCTTACTCATACAGTAGGTAGTCAAACACACTCGTTAAGAAATGATGCAAAAGAGCCACCTGTTCATTTCTTCAGAGCCTTAAGACACTTCTGAACTCAGAACAGCTCATACTCAGGTCAAGAGTGGATTAGGGATTAAATTTCATATAACGATATAAATGATCTCATATCTTGATAATGATGTACAGTTGAAGTCAGAATTATTAACCCTCCTGAATTATTAGCCTCCTTGTATATTTTTCCCCCAATTTCTGTTTAACGGAGAGAAGATTTTTTCAGCACATTTCTAAACATAATAGTTGTAATAACTAATTTCTAATAACTGATTTCTTTTATCTTTGCCATGATGACAGTACATAATATTTTACTAGATATTTTTCAGAATACTATTATTCAGCCTAAAATCACATTTAAAGGCTTAACTAGGTTAATTAGGCAATTTGGGGTAATTAGGCAAGTCATTGTATAACAGTGGTTTGTTCTATGGACAATCGAAAAAATATTGCTTAAGGGGGCTACTAATATTGACGTTAAAATGCTTTAAAAAAATTTAAAACTGCTTTTATTCTTGCCGAAATAAAACAAATAAGACTTTCTCCAGATTAAAAAATATTATAGGAAATACTGTGAAAAATTCCTTGCTCTGTTAATCATCATTTAGGAAATATTTGAAAAAGAAATTCACAGGAGGGCTAATAATTTCGACTTCAACTATATCGCACACACCGTTTTTGTAAATTCAATCCGTTAATAATATATATTGACCACATGTAAAGGACTATTTACTTTTTTTTTACATTTTAAAGTATATACTCTAAAATTTACTCATTCATATGTGATAATATTTTTTTATTTTATTTAGAACTTCAGGGCAAATGTTTGATTAAAAATGTAGAAATATAAAATAAATTTGAATCAAATATAAAGCACTTTGCAAAAACTAATGATTACGAACATAAAGTCGAACATAAAAATAACGTTAAATAAAATGCATGAGAGCAATTCCAGTGTTATGGATGTGACATTTCACAGAGAAGGTATATGTTAACATTATATTGAGACATGTTAATATTTTCCAAACAACTAACCACAGAGTTATGGGATCAGAAAAATATAAATCTGTAAACATTTTTTAGATATTAAATGAGGAATACAAACATGCGCTATGGATGTGACCAAAAAAGTTTGTAGAAATTATGTGAATTAAACTGCAGAGCCCAAAAGAAATAATGCTAATCAAAAGTATAAAAGTTACTTCATTATGGATGTGACGCCTCTCTGTTATGGATGTGACAGATGTGAAATTGGTAAATCAAATATAATTGTTTGAAAACACTGAGTCATTTTTGAGTATTTTTACAGTACTGTAAAATACTTGCTTATACAAAAAACTTGAACGGTTTCGATATTTTGCTGAAAACTAAATTTTTTCATGGCAAGGTTGACATTTGCATGGAATTGCTCACAAACATTATAAAATGTAAACATTGTACTTTCAAGATCGAAGCAAGATGTTGTTATTCATGTTTCTGACTGCATCCCAGTAATGGTGTGTAATATTGCGCTCATAAATTATGAAAAAATATTACTGTAAACATAGTAGTTTGTGACACATGCATAAATGCATTAAAGCATAATATGAAACGACTTTTTATTTTGTCCGTACGATATACAGTAGTCAACAGTTGAAGTGGATCACAACTTTTCTTCAAAGTTGTCTTAAAAAACTATTGAACAACACCCATTCTTGTCTTAGGACAATTTTGAAAAACATTTTTGATCTACTTCAAATGTTGACTGCTATATATCATCTTATTGCACAGCCCTAGTGTGAAGCATCGAAATAATAGACGCTAGTGTGACGTTCGCATACAACAAAGCAGGATTTATGTAGGGGTAATTTTCTAAGTGCTGCTTTTGTGTGTGTCTTGAAGGATTGACAGTGTTTTCTTGCAGACTGAATGGTTTTGCCTCAATGACTCAGAATAGAAAGGTCAGTTCATCTCACAGCACAACTGTCATCAGAAGTGCTGATTCAGATGGCATGTGGAATATGGGTGTCTGTGAGTAATCAATTGGCTTTTTTGCTATAGAGGCCAATATGGAGGATTCACACTCGGCACTCGATTCTGAGAAATCCTGCATGTATTGATGAAACTGATGATGTTAATCAAGTCGATGAGGAATGTTAAATTATTCATTTGCCATGCTCATCATAAAATGTTACCTGGGCGCTTGATGAAATGTCAAAACAGGACTCCAGCAGAGACAACTGCATAAAACTCATTAAACCAACCAATGCTTTTGCTCCTGAAAATGTATGGCCATGATTTGTTTTAAACACAGTCATTATTCAAAGCCTACAACATTTCAATTCAGATTGTTTTTTAGTACCATTTCCAGACCCGACTGCTGTTTTAGAAAGAGAGGTTGATATCGATATTCTCTTTAAGTTTTGAATCTATGCTACAATTTGTTTTTATTGAAAACTACAACATTTTACATTTGGTAAAAGCTGTTGGTACATAGTAGACCAGGATACCAGAACTATTATTTTTAACGTTTTTTTTAAAATAACACATGTGAACACAATGGCCAATCAGCGATGTTTCAGTCCGCGCACAACAGAACTCAAATGTTAGGTGAAAATATATGATTTTAAAATTTCAGTACCGTTTGGTAGGGCTGCACAATATATTGTTTCAGCATCGATATCGCAGTTTGTGAATCTTCAATAGTCACATCGCAGGATGTCAAGCAATTTCAAGTGCATTTAAACCATTTGGACACAAGAAATGATACAGTTTGCCACTTTAACAAAGATTAATTGTGTTTATTTATACAACAAAGACTATAGAAATTATTGAATATTATTGAATCTGTACCTCAATACTGTTAGACTCCACCATAAAGCTCTGTTTATTTATTTTTAATCTTTGTTCTATTGATTTCATTTGTGCTTTAAATTTTTTTTTATATTTTTTTAATAGTTTTGAACATTTTATGCAGATGCACTCGCCTAATAAAATCATCCCAATCAATGTAAAATTCTGAATACTTTCCAAATAAAATAATCTTATGAAATGATATTTATATCGCAATATTTAAATCGCAGAAAAACAAAACATTACAATGTCATTTTCTCCCAATATCATGCAGCCCTACCATTTGGTACCATTTTACCAAACTCAATATTTTTGACAACACTGTATACTGGTATTTAAAATACTTAATTTGATTTCTCTTTAGTAGCTGATTGTCTAAAGGCGCTTTTCCTTTGCATGATTCAGTTTGGTATGACTCACTTTTGTGGGCTTTTCCATTGCGTTTTGCACCTAGTAACTGGTACTTTTTTTAATACCACCTTGGGTGAGGTTCCAAGTGAGCCATACTGTTACCAAAACGTGACATATACACACTGCTGATCACCAATTGGTCAGGGTGAATCGTCACTATAAGCATCACTGGATTTGTGACACAAGACACCAAATGCTTTATATTATAGTCATCAGCAGTCATTTCTGTATTGTTGATTTTCATGACTAAATCTTTTTTTTTACCACCGCAGTAAAAAGACACCTGAAGTGGTAGCATTGTGGTCAGTAGAGAAACAGTGGGAAAAACGGCATAATTTCACAAAATAATAACCAATAACCATTTATGTGTACTTACAAGGCCACAATCTATAAAACAGTCACCAAAGATCTATATAAGGTTAATAGCTTTTATATTTAGCTTTTCCCAAATACATAATTATAGGATATAAAATGGTAAAGAAACAACTTCTTCTCAAGAACCTTGCTAGCTGTCATTTAAAGATCATATTTAACAAGATTTATTTACAATTGCATACTAGTCTTATATAATAATAAAAACAATTAAGCCAAAATTACACTGAAAGTATACTCTCGATGACTGTTAAATGGGGGGTTTATTCAAGATGATTTATTTCACAATTAAGTTGTCAACATGCATTATTAATTCAGTAGAAGTTTATCCATTTTTATGTTGTGCTGTTTCAGTTCTAACTCAGTTCTAACACCAGTGGGTTACATTTTATTGCTTTTATTCTGCCATGTCTGGTAGACTATTGCACTGAGCGACAATTTACCCGAAAACAGCAACATTAAATTCTAACATTAAATCCACTCCAGTTCCTTCCAAATGTGCGTTTTGTACATTCATTTAATCTCAGCGTTGGTAATATAAGGTGTAATGTGTGAGCATGTGAATAAGCTGTAATGTGTTTCTCTCACAGTGAATGCATGAGACTTGAGAGCCCTGGTTATTTGTAATTTCACAATGGTTTATGAGATTGCAGTTCTTTCTTTCTTTATTGAAGCTAGCTAGATTTAGATACACAGTCTTGTACTTTTGTCTTTTTACCTGATTTTCTTATACTTCTTTGCTTTAAATTAAAGTTTATATTGTTGTGATTCTTCATAAATGGTTGGTTTATTGCTAATAACGCTTTAACAAAAAGTTCCTTATTGGGAAAATAGGTTCAGAACCATCGCTGCTGAAATTGTCATTACAAAAATTACATGTCAAAAATAACATTTGTCTTTTGGTTGCCACCATTCGAGTCATACATCTAAAACCTGCACGGAAATCAACAGCGCAACTGGACTGTAACCTATGTTGCCAGATTGAGGTAAAAAATGCTTTGAGATTTGAATATTTTGTCAATTGTGTGAGGTGATGAGCTTCATAAAAGATCTGGCAACTTGACAAACATGGACAAAAAGTGATTTTTCATAACTAGATTGGGCCATACAAATTATGGGAGTTTCCCAAGAAACTTAACAAAATGGGAAGAGCCAATATGGGATACTGAAATATGGGAGACTCCTGGGAAAAAAGGAGGTGTTGGCGAGTATGGGTCAGGCAGTAATGCACTCTATACCACAAAGGAATAATTACCTTATAATAAATATAACCTCACTTCTCTTGACATGAAAAGATGCTGTAGTGTTTGCACTGTGGTGACCCGGTTCAGTCTGACAGACAAGTGTCATCTGTAATTTCCTCAGCATTACATCTTGAAGTCATGTTTACCCTTACCTTCACTTCCCTGTCTTCACCTCACCTTTAATTACATTTGACTCATTTTGCCCACAAAACTTCAAAGCCCGAGCTGGATTCGTACATTTCTCCACTGGCTTTGGTTGTCTGTAATTATAAGGGCTTTGTGTGCCGTTTTAGGTCTAAGTGACTCTAGCGAGAGCGGTTTGAGTGAGAGCGTGTGTTTATTTTGATGGTGCATGGACTCGTGGTGCACCTGTTATTTCCCATCTAAGCTGATTTCTCACATGAGTAACACTGCAGTAATATCATTGGTCTTTATTTACTCATGAAACACCACACAAGCTCTCCAGCCCCCCATGTGGGAAGGTGTTTGACCACTGCCTGGCCTTTGATTGTTTATGTAAAGCCTGCAACTCTCCAGCCTTTAAGTAAACTGTGATGTTTATGGGATGCTATTTTTATTTAAAACTGTGGAGTCCAGGTGGAAAACACTGGTATTTGTAAAATAAACCTGCAACACAAAAGCAACTTATCATTTATTTATTAGCTGCTATATGAAAATAACTACAAAAATTAAAATAATATTACAACAAATATCTTTATCAGTAATATAAAAAAGCATGGACTGTTACAGGTGAAAATAACTGAAAGGGATTCAAGTTATTCAAGTTATAAATGTATAAATGGTTTACGCCATTGAGTAAACAATGAATAAAAATGGACACCTCACAATTCAGACTTTTCTTTTGAAAGGTTTATGCTTGAAAGTGTGGCTTATAAACTTGAAGCTGCAAATTTAGATCTTGCCATTCAGAGAAAAGCAAGAGATCTTTAAAACAAATTGAGATATGTTGCAATTCTGATGAAAAAAGTCAACTAATTTCTGAAAAGTTTATAAACACATTTTAAATTGAACTGAAATCTTGGGAAAAGGTTAGAATTGTGAGATAAACTATAAGATATTTTCCTTACATTTGTATGTAGCTCATAATTCTGAGAGAAAAAATGTCAGATGCGTTAAAAGCTCACAGTTCAGACTTTCCCCCTTAGAATTGTGAGCTATACACTCAGTATTTTGAGGAAAAATATCAGAATTTAAAGATTTTGATGGGGAAAACATGAGATATTTTAACTGAGAGAAAATATATTAACATCTCACAATTCTGACTTTCTCCCCTCAAAATAGTTATCAGCTCACAACTCTGAGGGACAAAGTGAAGTCAGAATTGAGAGATACAAACTCACATTTAGGATTTTGTCCCACTCTGTAGCCTATTTGAGGAAAACTAATCAGAAATGACTGATGTTAACTCGAAATTTTAAGCGATACTTGTGAGGAGAATAATGTCAGAATCCTGAGGTCACCATTACCACTTTTTAACAAGCTTTTTTAAATAACCATTTGAATGTTTTTTGTTACGAAGTAATGCTTACATTACGTTAATTTTCGAGGTTTCCTCGCTGTTTTCAACCAAAAAAAAGTATTTCACGGAATCAGTCAATGCCTGTTGTACAGCATGTTTGCCGCTTTTCTTCCCTCGTAACGTGACGCGGGAGTGTTTTTGGACAGAGCCGCTCCAAACAGCAAACAACACATGACTCCTTTCAAACCCATTCAGAGGTTTAATTTAAGCTCCCCGGGGTCTACCTCCTCCCCCTGCCCCACTGAAGGGGCTTTTCTGTGATGTCAGACGGGAGAATCTGAGCATTATTGGTGCTGAATAACCAGAATAAAGGCACAATGGGGTTGATTTGAATAGAGCGCGGACCCGGCGTACAGACGCGGTGCTGCTCCAGAGACGTGCTTAAGTGCGTGTCGCGGATGCAACTTGTTTGAAACTTTTCTTGATGGATAGATGGATTTATAAGAGACTTTTTATTTTCTCTCTCGCGTTGACAGATCTACACGGACTGGGCGAATCACTACTTGGCCAAATCGGGACACAAGCGTCTGATTAAAGACCTGCAGCAGGATGTGAGCGATGGCGTGCTGCTGGCGGAGATCATCCAGGTTATCGGTGAGCGATTCACTCTCTCTTAACACAAGTTGATCAATGATTTACTTGCACATAGCCTGCATTACATAAATAATGTCTATATTAAAGGTTTTAATTATAGAGTAATTTTATAGCCTACATAATTGCATTTTCAAACATGCATATTAAGTTATGTATTGTATTAAGTGTATATTTAAA
>CAIGQV010000818.1:25407930-25418549 GCA_903798115.1 Danio jaintianensis | reverse complement strand
GGTTTGTGTCCCAGGCCCCGTCGGGATGCAGGGTGGAGAGCAGACACCCTCAGGAAAGCCCCAGAGCAGTCACATCCCAGCAGGCCCTGCCACACAGTTGCTCAAGCTGGATCTAGTTTCCACATTAGGGGTCAAAATCTGTCCGGCAAAGAGACTCACAAAGGACATACTGCACTTGAGGCTTACTACTAAGGACATTTTCTTTTTTTGTGAGGAATTAATTTGTTTCCTTTTCTCTACCACAGCAAATGAGAAGATTGAGGATATTAATGGATGCCCTAAGAGTCGTTCTCAGATGGTAAGGACTTTTTTAATTGTATTATAGCAGAAATGGAAAATTTGACTGCATTTCTGAAATATAAGCCAAGTTTTTTTTGTATCAAAAGAAACATGTTTAGCCTGACTTATATTTTTGAGTAACTTATATAATGCAAACAATGCTAAGCGAGCTAAACATGCATATTTATATTGGTTTTGTGTAGTTTTGTGCCAGTTTGGTGTTTGCATCAAATTGAACGTACAAATGTTATTTTATATACATAGAAGCAATATTAAAGTAGTTGAATCATTTTTCGGCATAACGGATATATTTATGTAAATATTAAAATACTGTCATCATTTACTCACTACATTCACTATTATTTCACACATTACACATTACATTCACTCACTAGTATTCACTACAAAAGAAAGAACAGCATGCTAATTTAGAATGACACAAGTTGTAATGTTTAGCCTGACTTATATTTTAGAGTAACTTATATAACGCAAACAATGCTGAGTGACAATGCTAAACAATACTAGTTGAATAATCTTTCTGCATAACAGATATATTTATGTAAATATTAAACAGCTTATTCTAATGCATACTTATTGTAATAAAGCCTATTTTAAAAACAGTGATCAAACTAAATGTTATACTGTATTTTAAATGATAAAAACATCTTGTGGACAAATGGGTAAAAATGTAAAAAATTTAAATTACATTTAATTTTATATTGGATAATGTATGCAAAATGTAACTATGCATAACTTTTATATATTTAAATACAAATAATGACTTTAAGTTCAGTGAGTAAGATTCATTCATTCAGTATGATTCATTTAGTAACCACTCTTATTCAATTGTTTTGATTCACCAATAAATGAACAGGCTCATAAGAATCCTTCAATCACAAATCAGACTTTGTAAATTAGCACCAAATCACAAGTTTTTAATAGACAAAAGTGCTGTGCAAACATACTCTTTTTAATCAGGTGTGACTTGTTTTCTCGAAAATATGGGAATATACACAGGGCTTGACATTAACACCCACCAACCCGCCAAATGCATGTAGGTTTCAGCTGTGGCGGGTTAGACAGACACACCCACTAGCCATTTTGGCTCGTTGAAAATCATTTTTAAATTGTAGTTTTCTTAAAAGCAGGGTTCAACAATAAGGACGGCCCAATATTCGTGCAAATGTGATCTTAGAATCGGGAAGCAGCACGACAAAAATAATTGTGTTTACGCAAGCAAAAGAAAGCAGGTGAATACTGAATGAGAGGATGATCACTCGCGCACACAGGTGAAAAAAACTGATTAAAACGTGTGCGCACTCCCATTTACTTGCGCAAAGCAACCGTTCCTAGAGGAAACAACTGGTGCGATCGGTTCTTTTTGAAATAGACTGGACAAAAAGCGATGATCGTCAGCGAGGATATATATATATATCCTTTTGTATATCCTTATATATTGCTTTAACTATTCTTTGAACAGATTATTGGCCTAACATTAACTGTGTGCGCATGATCATCCTTTCATTATCACACATGGCATGTTTTTACCTGCTTTCTGTTGCTTACAGTTATTTTTGTTAATATGGTTTAATTATTATTCTTTTACAATAACATTGCTTTAATAGGAGATTAACTCCCCATTTATGTGTAGTTAACTGGTGATCTGGGACCTTTAGCCAGGACAGATTACTGTGCATATTTTACAAAGAAATAATTATTTATTTTTGGTGTGGATAAATTTGGTAAATCCTTAATATTGAGCCCTGAAAAGTCATGTGAAATAAAAACTAATTGCAATGTGACACTATGAAAGCACAACCCATTTGCTCATGCTCATTGAGCAAGCTCATACACAACACACAAAAAAGTGAAATGAACGAGGAGGCATGTGGACATAACACAAAATCTAAATCATTTTAGCATGTCAAAGTCAAATTAATGCATATAAAATATATTTTTCCAACAACAAAATTGTGGCCAGTGAAAATGGCGAGTGGCTAGTAATGTTGGAAATAGCCACAGTGGCTGGTGATCAAAAAAGTTAATGTCAAGCCCTGGATATACAGTATATTATAGAGCATTGCATTTACATTTACCAGTATTGCTATATTTGTCCAGGCAAACACTAATACGTTGGATGTTCACAAGCACTTTCTCACAGCATGCTTGGCTTACAGTATGGACTTGCACTTTAATACTGTTATTTTTGCTCCTCTTGCGGTCCCTCTTTATAAACATCTGGTTTAAGGGGGATAGTTTGGCAGAAACTTTAAAAAAAGTTTCAAAACCATCATCAAATGTATAGGTTTGGAGGGAGCACAAGCCAGATTATAGACATAAAGAGCTACTCGAGCCAAGCCAGAGCTAAGCAAAACAAACTCTAGAGGTCTGAGTATCGCTGACTGCAGTATCACACATGATCCAGAGGCAGCGGTTGCTTTGGACTTGTCTCAGTTACAAAGGCGGCTGTCAGGCCTGATTGGATGAAACAAAGGAATTCTTTTCAAAGGGCTTTTTTTTAGGGTAGACTGATCAATGAGGTCTTTTACGTGTGTTTTTTGTTGTTATTAGAGGGTTCGGTTGTAATGGTGGTCTGTTGAGGTATTGCTCTTTTTTTGACAGTGATGAAACCCAGCTGAATCCAGTGTATTTGGGAATGGAGGTTGGTGGGCTGCGGCCTTTGGCCAGTAAGATTCAATAGAAAGAGAAGGTTGCTGTAGTTGATAAGGATGAAAAGATTCATGGCTCGTATTCCAGTTTTAGTTCTTTTACAAAGAAAACTTTGGGAAAATATGTATAGGGACTTCAGGTTTTTGAAAGTCGACTTTTATGTTACCAAAGTCGAGTCAACGTCGACCAGTCGCTGGTGAAGTCATCAATAAAACACAAGATGCAAATGTTTTCCAACATCTCACAATTTGCTAATTATTTGCAGGAAATATATACACATAACACGTTGCAAAAACAATGCAACATTACCAATGACTAATTGTAGTGCAAAACATATAACAGTTATATACATATAACAGTAGTTAATAATGCAACATTAGCGCTGGCTAATTTTACTGCTAAATAAATGCAGTCAACACATTGATCACTGCAGGTTCTAGTAAGAATTTAACAATAACAGATATTTTAGTGTAGAAGAAATGCAAACGTCGTCAACACACAGATTCATGTGAAGTTATTTCCTAACAAAATACTGCACGAAAGACAAAGGCTATAACGTTAAGCCTTATTACGCTGTCAGAGACTTGCTCAGACGCATATTTTACCGCTATGATAGTGCGTGATAGAAAGCTGCTCAAAATCTTGCTTAAGTCAGGCATTTTTTGCAGTTACTGCTCATCGTGGTTATCAGAAGTCTCCTCACTGCACATCTTCACCACGTTTACCGGGGATGATGTTTACACATGCTATGAAGTTTTCCACACCTCTGCGGCTGTGCGCTTCACGGTACATTCATAAAATACGTCACAGCATCTATGCTTCGCAGAGGACAACAACCAATCACATGACTTTTCCATCGATCCATAAACGTGATTGGCTATCATCTGCTCTGGGGTATTTGCATGGAGCGACCTAACTGCCATCTGTTTTACAATTTAAAGTTCACATGAATCTTTGACGCTGACATAAGAAAAATAACATTTTAAAAATTACTTCAAATAATCCAAGGGCGGTTTTATTCAGTAAACCTACCTTCGTGTGTAAAGCTGTCATGTAGTTCAGGTCAAACCACGTGATTTGTGCAGCTCGACTAGTCCACGTCAATCAAAAAGCGTCACAGCAGAGCATTAAAGTCGACTAGTCTATTAGTCGACTAGTCGGTGCAACCCTTAATGTACAGTTGAAGTCAGAATTATTAGCCCCCCGTATATATATATTTTCCCCCAATTTCTGTTCAACGGAAAGAAGATTTTTTTTTCAACACATTTCTAAACATTAATAACTAATTTCTAATAACTGATTTCTTTTGGGTGGCGACGCGGTGGCGCAGTGGGTAGCACGTTCGCCTCACAGCAAGAAGGTCGCTGGTTCGAGCCTCGGCTGGGTCAGTTGGCATTTCTGTGTGGAGTTTGCATGTTCTCCCCGTGTTCGCGTGGGTTTCCTCCGGGTGCTCCGGTTTCCCCCACAAGTCCAAAGACATGCGGTATAGGTGAATTGGGTAAGCTAAAATTGTCCGTAGTGTATGTGTGTGAATGAGTGTGTATGAATGTTTCCCAGTGATGGGTTGCGGCTGGAAGGGCATCCGCTGCGTAAAACATATGCTGGATAAGTTGGCGGTTCATCCCGCTGTGGCGACCCCAGATTAATAAAGGGACTAAGCCGAAAAGAAAATGAATGATTTCTTTTGTCTTTGCCATGATGACAGTACATAATATTTTACTAGATATTTTTCAAGATACTAGTATTCAGCTTAAAGTGACATTTAAAGGCTTAACTATGTTAATTGGGTTAACTAGGCAAGTTAGGGTAATTGGGCAAGTCATTGTATAAAAGTGGTTTGTTCTGTAGGCAGAACAAAAAAAAATTGCTTAAGTGGGCTAATAATATTGACCTTAAAATGTTTTTAAAAAAATTAAAAACTGCTTTTATTGTAGCCGAAATAAAACAAATAAGACTTTCTCCAGAAGAAAATAATATTATAGGAAATACTGTGAAAAATATCTTTCTCTGTTAATCATTGTTTGGGAAATATTTGAAAAAGAAAAAAAATCAGAGGAGGGTTAATAATTGTGACTTCAACTGTATGTAAGTAACAGTTCAGGGTTTTTCCGACTTATATTATGCTGCATGTCCACCGAAGTGTTTTTGCGCTGCAGAAACGTGAGAACAACTGTAAGCATTTTTGCAGCGCATCGATTTTGTCAGTCAGTTGCTATGATACAGTATCCTTGCTCAAGTGTTACAAGTTAAAAGTCTTCAGCAGATTGTTTGTTGACACTTGCGTGATTATTCTGCCCCTTCTCCACTGTGATTGGACGGCTAGCTCAAAAGTGATACTCATGGGAGCTGACAACAACCATTGACATTGACATCGAAAAAAACACACCTTAAAATTAATCCCATATAAAGGAAAAATTGTTTTATGTTTCTCATATGCTTTCCTAGGCTGCGTTGATTTGATTCAAAATACACTAATATTATTAAAATGTAAAATAACTGAAATATTATTACAATTTAGAATGAACAGTTTTATTGTTTATTTCTGTGATGTCAAAGCAGAATTTCAGTATCATTGTTCCAGTCTTCAGTGTCACACGGACCTTCAGAAATCATTTTAACTTACTAACCACAAAGTTATTTTTATCTTATTGTGAAAGGACCTTTTACACCAAATATTAAATTACTTCTGTCAGACTTCTTAAATGTGGCATGTAACCTTTCTTAAATGCTGTTTTCTTACCACCGTAATTATAATTATATGCTTATTTTGTGTATTTTGGAGTCCCCAACTGTTGAAGTCCCATAACTGTACATTAAATAATAATGTTTTACCACAGCCTACAGTAATAACATAATGTTTATCTTTAATTACACTGAAAAAAGTAATGGCTTGACAGAAATGAGTCGGTAACCACTCTGACTCAGGTGTTTTGATTCATCCAAAAAGTGGTTGTTTTGAATGTTTTGAATTTAATATGTTAGCCTTAAGATTATCTATATGCTAGCATTCAATTTTATTTTATTCTATTCTGTTGCTAGCAAACAGATTTCACATTTAGAAGATATGCATTAAAAAATGATTGGTTCACACCAGATGCGAGGCATTGCATCACTTGCTCTAGATTACTCATGGGATGTTTTTTGCCTCGCGTAAATCTTGCGATCAAGTTGAAATTTTTTAAGTTGCGTGGAAGACTTGATTGAGGTGAATTTTGCGCATTCCACATTATCCATGCTAGCTGGCTGAAATACGACTCTCTTCACGCATTTGCATTGACTTTGTCTGTAATCTACTTGCATTCAGTTTGATCAGGGATTTTGAAGACACACTCGGCACTTCAGCTTTTCTTCAGAAATTCTGTCCAATCAAATGCTCACTAGAACCTGAATGGGGAGGGACTGCTCTGTACACCCCACCCTATCAGGGCTGCGCCCGGTCAGTACCTGGATGGGAGACCACATGGGAAAGCTAGGTTGCTGCCGGAAGTGGTGTTAGTGAGGCCAGTAGGGGGGCGCTCAACCTGCGGTCTGTGTGGGTCCTAATGCCCCAGTATAGTGAAGGGGACACTATACTGCTCAGTGAGCTCCGTCTTTCGGATGAGATGTTAAACCGAGGTCCTGACTCTCTGTGGTCGTTAAAAATCCCAGGATGTCCTTCGAAAAAGAATTTTAACCCCAGCACCCTGGCCAAATTTGTCCACTGGCCTCTGTCCATCATGGCCTCCTAACCATCCCCATATCATAATTGGTTTCATCACCCTGTCTCCTCTCCACCAATCAGCTGGTGTGTGGTGTTCAGTCTGGTGCAATATGGCTGCCGTCGCGTCATCCAGGTGGATGGTGCTCACTGGTGGTGGATGAGGAGATTCCCCCAATGTGTAAAGTGCTTTAAGTGTCCAGAAAAGTGCTATATAAATGTAAGGAATTATTATTATTATTATTATTATTATTATTATTATTATTATTATTATTATTATTATTATTATTATTATTATCTTTCTGTTTAAGATGAAATTAACACATGGAAAAATGCCTTGTGCCAAATTTAAAGCACCAGACACTTCTTCAGGTTTTGACAGATCAGTGTGTTTGTCATGCATCAATAGATGTGGATAGTTTAGATTTCTTGATGACTTTCTAGTTCAAACTAGTTCTCATTTAATAAAGATCGACCACCTTCACAAAGAAAGTTTTGCTGGTAAAACAGCATGAGTGTGCTGGCCTTTTGAGATGTGAGAGATTCGAGGGTTTGTGGTTTAGTTGAATAGCAGGGGTCTGATTGTCAAGCCACAGGAGCTGATCTCTCTTTTTACACTATCTCTTCCTCTTTCTCCGCTTCCATCAATTAACTCTGTCCCCTTAGCAGCAAATTGCAGTGTAATTTACTACTTTTAGACACACAGCCTTTGTGTTCCTGTTTTCTTTGCTCACAGTTTGGTTGAATACTGTAGTTTCTTTTCTTCTGTAACTCAGTCGGTGTTCACTGTATGAGCTTCTCCACAGGCTTTCTGAATTTATGCATCTCAATGCTGTTTTCCTGTATGTGAGTCACTCTTGGTTTGAATTTCAGCATGTGTGTTTGTTTGTGTGTGTGTGTGTGTGTGTGTGTGTGTGTTTGAAAGCAAAGCAAATCTCTGCTGGAAGCAGGTGCAAGCAAAGCCATTATGCAAATATCATCATTGTGTGTTTTTATCAAAAGCGGGAATTGCACAATCGCTCAGTGAATGGGCCTCCAGCAACAGATTATGCTGGACCTAAAGCACTCGTGTTGATTAGAATAAAGATGCATTCGGCAGAAAAAAATATCGCTGTTAACGCTAATTGCTGACATGATACTTAACCTCAGCATTCAGATGGGTAAATATGTAAACACATTAAGCTTATCAATGGAGGGGTTTTGGCTTATAGTGTAAACTGAGGAGAAGAATTTGAATAAATTGTCACAATAGCTTTCAAGGACCAGAATAATGATGCAGCTAAGTGTGTGCTCACTTTTTTGGATTGATTTTGATTGCTCAGCTTTTAATGTGGTACATGCACAGGCCAGTAATGCATAAAGCAAGATGATTAGTCATTGGTAAAGCCAGCGATTGCTCCATATTTTACATTTCTGCACAGAGAGGTCACGTTTTGATCTTCTATTGGATCACGCAATCCTGTAATGTGATTTTGCAGGTCAGTGTTCACCAAGCTTGAACTTTTGAATGCAGAAACGTGCAAATGAATGGAAGTCTATGGAGCGAAGTGCAGTCTGTTAAATTGAAAAAATGTAAGAAGTGTGTCAAAATGTTGCTCCAGGTATGTTTCGTTGCACTTTTCAGATGACAAATCTATTAGATTGCGCTGTTAAGTTTTTATTATTATTATTATTATTTTTTTTTTTTTTCGAAACCTGAAATACGTTGCTCCGGATGGGTCTTGTTGTACATTTCTGATGACCAATCCACTAGAGGGCGCTGTCTACATTTTACCCAATACCTGAAATTGCGATTAACAGCCAAAATGTAAAATACAGTATGTTGCTCTGAGTATGTTTTGTTGTACATTTCAGATAACGAATCCACTAGAGGGTGCCGTCTACATTTCCCCAATTCCTGAAATTGTGATTAATCACACCCAAAATAAAAACTTGCTTTGGCATAATTTAAGTGAGTGCACTTGTATGCACATGTATATTTATGTATATGTATTATGTATATATTAATACACACAGGCATGCATATATTTGAGAAAATGTTTATTTCTATTTAGGTATAAAATATGTATATGATACAAATTACATATAAATTTAAATATCTATGTAACAAAATTGTTGTGTATAGTTTTGCTTCTATGTGTGTGTGTGTGTCACATTTACATAAAAAAAAATATATATATATTTAATTAACACACATGCATTATCGCAAAACAAGCTTTTATTTCTGATTAATATTTGCCCAGCACTAATTTATAGATATATACAACACAATTTCACGTCAATTCATAACTTTTGGATTTAGTGGCTAATTCGTATGAATTTGTACGATCTCATTCGTACAATTTAGTATGATTTGCTTGTCCCCCAATGACGGTTGGGTTTAGGGGCGGGGTTGGGTGCCACGCCTCCTTTTTAAAATCGTACATTTTCATATGACTGAACTCGTATACGATTCAATAATTAATACTTAATAAATTCAATAGATGATAGATTTAGAATTTAATGTAATAGATTCAATAAATTCGATAATTCACGAATTTGTATTTTGAAACTGACAAAATGTAAAATAGTTATGTTTCCTTATGAGATCAGGCTGATGTATATGAACATATTTTAATGACAAAAAATTAGTTTTTATTTCATTTATGACATTAATTGATCATTGATAAAATCCTTTGTTAATTAATAATTATATCACAGTTTATCTGGAGAAAATATTCAAATAAAAAAAGAGAACGAAATATCATGTTTAATTGTATTTATACTTCCATTCCTATGCATGTTTTTTGTGACAAGTACTGTAATAAATGTGGCCTACTACACTGTATATTAGTTTCCACTAAAGCAGTATATCTGATCCCCCCTGGATATTATGTGTTCATTCGATAGCTGGCTTAGCATCAGACTGTTTTTACACCTGCTGGTTTTGTCTGATGTCGTTTAGAGCATCTCCTCCCAGCAGTGCAGACAAAGCAAAGCAAACTGCTCACGATTTCATTTCAAGGGTTGTTGACACAAGACTGACAAAACACTCAGGAAATCTCTGTGTCATAACTCCAATTTACCTCCCTAGTGCTGTGTATCGACACACAGACGCTTGCTTCAGCTAAGTTATAAATTAGGCGGAAGTCAGCAAAGCAACTAGCATTGTTTCTCACAGAAATAAGTTTATTTGAGGACAGAAAGGGATGGGAGAGGAGTTAAACATTTTTCAACATTCCTTCTCGATGGCTTGACTGAACAGTTTCTGCTTGTGAATGCATATCATCTTTATTTTTTTTTATTTGGGAATTGTATGTTCTTTGAAACAAAATTTGGCACATATACATGCATAAAGTGTTTTACTAAATACTCGTCTTTTGTTGTTTTAGTTCAAAGGAAAAAATGATTTGCATGTTAATTTAATTTGGTTGCATGTCAATCATCACGGGAGGGTTTTTTGTGTGTGATTTGTGCTCAGGATGTGGAAGAAATCATAACAAACCACATTCTTCTGCAGAGGCGTCTGTCACTGCCTCTGTTTTCTCTTAAACATTTGTTGTTCTTGACTTTCTTCAATGGAGTTGTTAAGTGATGAATGAAAGTCAAGTTGAGCAAGATGCATTATTTTTTTTATCATTTTCAAAAGTTTAGGTCAAGACTCGAACTGCCAGAAATCCATAAGTGCTAGAATGGCCATTGCGGTCATTCTGGTCGTTCATATAGAGTAAGGCTGTACTGAATTACATTTATAGAGCACTTTCAAAACAGCTAGGGCTGACAAAAGTGCTGTACATAAAATGCAAACTAGAACAATAAGAGGTGAAGGAAATACTTTGTACTTTGTTTAAAATATTTTGTTCTGTTTTTATTAATATGGCATTTTCTGGACTATTTATTCCATATTTAAGGTCAGTCCATAAAACACTTACTGTCACATGACCGAACGCCCTGTCAATCATCAGCTTTAAATACATACATTCTCTCTCTCTCT
>CAIGQV010000818.1:25389967-25402720 GCA_903798115.1 Danio jaintianensis | reverse complement strand
TTGTTGTTGTTACACTTCAGCACTTGAGCCACTTTTAAAAATGTGTAATAATTAGTTGTTATTGTTGTTGTTTTTGTTATTTTTATTGTTATTATTATTATTAATATTATTACTGTTTTGTTTTGGTATTATGCTTCAGACACTTAAAAAATGTGTAATAATTAGTTGTTGTTGTTGTTTTTGTTATTTGTATTGCTATTATTATTATTAATATTATTACTGTTTTGTTTTGTTTTGTTATTATGCTTCAGACACTTAAAAATGTGTAATAATTTGTTATTGTTGTTGTTTTTATTATTATACATTTTTAAAAGTGTCTCAAGTAATAACAAAATAAATACTATTATTATTATTGTTACTATTTTGTTTTGTTATTGTGCTTTAGACACTTAAAAATGTGTAATAATTTGTTATTATTATTGTTATTGTTGTTATTATTATTATTATTGTTATTATTTGTATTACACTGTGTAATAACTAAAAATATATGTATTATTGTTTTTTATTATTATTATTTTTATTATTGTTGTTGTTATTTATTATTATTTTTATTAGTTGTTTTACACTTCAGCACTTGAGCTACTTTAAAAAATGTGTAATAATTTGTTGTTGTTTTTGTTATTATTATTATTATTATTATTAATATTGTTACTGTTTTGGTTTGTTATTGTGCTTCAGACATTTAAAATGTATAATAATTTGTTATTACTATTATTATTGTTGTTGTTGTTGTTGTTGTTACTATTACTATTTTTATTATACATTTTTAAGTGTCTCAAGTAATAACTAACAAAATGAATAGTATTATTAGTATTATTTTGTTTTACACTGTGTAATAACTAACAAAATAAAAAATAATATTATTGTTTATTATTATTATTTATTTTTATTTGTTGTTTTACACTTCAGCACTTGAGCTACTTTTAAAAATGTGTAATCATTTATTATTTTTGTTGTTGTTGTTGTTTCATTGTTATACATTTTTAAGTGTCTTAAGTCTAATAATAACTCCCAAAATAAATAATAATAATATTGTTTATTATTATTATTGACATTGTTTTATCATTGTATTAAAACTAACATTTTAATTTCCTTTAATTATTGAACAATATTTCAAACCAAAAAAAAAATTGTTCAACTTTTTTGCTGTGTTCTCTTTAAATTAATTAAACTTTTTAAACATTTTGTCATTTTAGTGTGACTACAGTGTGACGACCGTGATTTGACACGTGCTGACAGTAAAATATACTTTTAATATTTGAAAGTCTAGAATATTTATTAAAGTGAAGAACTATTTTGAAAAACAATGATACTGCATTTATGTACAGCCTGCTAGTGGTGTGATTATTGCCCATATACATTAATTAAATTAAATGCTAATATACAGTATGATAACAATATAATAAATCATTAGTTGCACAAACAGAGCACATACAGCCATGATTATGCATAACCTCAACACTTGAGTATGGTAAATATAATGAACATATATCCTAGTGGAGTTCACATGACCTTCACGTGCAACCTGTGACATCACCCGCCCCTCAGCCAATCAGAAATCCTCCCGTACTGAACTGAGTGACTCTGGTATATGGCCGGGTCAGTGTCGTGCCCTCGACAACGTTTCCTAGCAACAGAGCGTATGTGACGCCCTCAGCGATTGGCAGGGAAGGCTTTGCATACTGCTTTGACTGAGCAGCCAATCTATGCTCTCTGACAGCACTAAACTACTAGAGAGGGAATGTCCAGTCACGCATTCATTCAGAAATACTGCAGGTGCCAGGCAGTCTTACATTGCCACATTAAACGCCTGTTTGTTTCAGGTGATAGTGACTGCTTTCTGTTTATTTCCTGTGATTTCTACAGTGCTTATCAGCTTCATTTCTGTCTTTTTTTCTCTCCAGATTGAGAACATTGATGCCTGTCTGAGCTTTCTAGCAGCCAAAGGTGTGAACATACAGGGACTATCAGCTGAAGGTAAAAACACTGTTAAAAATATTTTATTTCATTTTTGATTTCATTTCGACTGACTCGAGTCAGATACTGTGCAAAATACAAGTTAAAATACACTTTTTTTGTATTCTTGTTAACACACTCTAGGTTATAATGCATCAATTATGACATAATGGCTACATCTTAAAAAAATATTGCTTCTCACCTCTTCTGGACTATAGCAGGGTGTCCTCGGGGTCTTTAAAAAGTCTTAAATTTCAAAACATTAATTTAAGGACAGTATGAAAAAGTCTTAAGTCTTAAATTTACTGAAATATGCTGTTGTAGGTCTTAAATACTTTTAAACAAGTCTTAATTTTTCTTGAATTAGCATGCTTAATATTGCTACCCAATCGGTACAACCAACAAATCTGTTTAAAAAAATAGGTTTAACAAAAGTAAAATGTATTAACTATTTAGCGATACACTCACCGGCCACTTTATTAGTTACACCTTACTAGTACCGGGTTGGACCCCCTTTTGATTTCAGAACTGCATTAATCCTTCTTGGCATAGATTCAACAAGGTACTGTAAATATTCCTCAGAGATTTTGGTCCAAATTGACATAATAGCATCACGCAGTTGCTGCAGATTTGTGTGGTCTTCTGCTGCTGTAGCCATCCGCCTCAAGGTTGGACATGTTGTGCGTTCAGAGATGCTCATCTGTACACCTCGGTTGTAACAAGTGGATATTTAGTTACTGTTGCCTTTCTATCAGCTTAAACCAGTCTGGCAAATCCACATTCAAAGTCACTTAAATCACCTTTCTTCGCCATTCTGATGCTCGGTTTGAACTGCAGCAAATTGTCTTGACCATGTCTACATGCCTAAATGCATTGAGTTGCTGCCATGTGATTGGCTGATTAGAAGTATGACTTCTTGTGCATATTGCCTCTTTATGGAATGTTGCTTAAAGAAAAAATTCATCATTTATTCTGCATCATTTGGTTTTAAACCTTTGGGAATTTCTTTCGTCTGTTGAACACAAATGAAGATATTTTGAAGAATGCTGATTGGTGGCACCCATTGACTTCCATAGTAGGAAAAAAATTACTATGGAAGTCAGTGGTTGCCATCAACCAGCATTCTTCAAAATATCTTCCTTTGTGTTTAAGACAAGAAAGAAACTCATAAAGTTTTTGAACAAGGGAATGGTGAGTAAATGATGGCTGAATTTTCATTTTTGAGTGCCCTTTAATGCCTTGCTTATTTGTAAGTGATTTGGATGTAAAGTGTCTGATAAACAGAAATGTAAATAATGTGCATACTTAATCCTGGGTTAGTAAGTTTGGGTTAGGAACAGGATTAGGCATAATGTTGTTATTTTTTAGCTGATCAAGTTTGAGTGATTCAAAGCTCCAAAAATTGTTCCTTCACTTTTTGTAACCTTTATGCCTCAATTTGTAGACACCAAAATATACAGTTGAAGACAATATTATTAGCCTTCCAGTAAAATTGTAATTTTTTTTTAAATAACATAAGTATTTAAAAAAGTGAAATAAGTATTTATTATTATATGTTTAATAATAGAGAAACTTGGTCTTATTTCTTTTAGTTTGGCTGGATTAAAAGCAGTTTTTAATTAAAAAAAAGTAATTGAACAAAATTGAATAATACAAACCCCTGTCTTGCCTAATTAAAGTTAACCTAATTAACCTAGTTAAGCCTTTAAATTGCGCTTTTAGTTGAATATTAGTGAATTGCAAAATAACTAGTAAAATATCATGTGCTGTCATCTTGGCAAAGACAAAATAAATTAGTTATTAGACATGAGTAATTAAAACTATTGTTTACAAATGTGTTGAAAAATAATATTCTCAAGAAGCAAGAGTGAGATGCTCAGCCCCATCATGCATCGCTGTGCTAGTAATTAGCATCTTACTAATTTCTCCTGAGAGAAAAGTGTCTGCAGAATTATATACTAAACAGTGACCTCTTGTCTGTTCCTCACAGAGATCCGGAATGGGAATCTGAAAGCCATCTTGGGGCTTTTCTTTAGCCTGTCTCGATACAAGCAGCAGCAGCAGACGAGCAGACAGACACACGCACAGCACACACACTCACACTCTCACACTCCTCTAATCCAGCAGAGCAGCGCTCCAGCCCAGCTGATCTCCCCCCCGCATGGGCCACACTCACACAAAACACAGACAGACATGCAGTCCAGGTAAAACATCACTCTATCAGTCCTGCTTTCTGTTTAGCAATCTGTCATTCTCTCGATCATTCTAGCTTTCTATCTGATGTTCTGTTCATTGATTGTTTTATCTACCCATGCATGCATCCATCCATCCATTTATTACCATCCATTCATCCATCAACTCCCATCCATCAATCTATCCATTTATCATCCTTCCATCCATCCATCCATCCATCCATTCATCCAATTCCGACCATCCATCCATTCCCCTCAATCAGTCAATCAATCCATCCATCTATGCACACATCCATTCATCCATCCATCCATCCATCCATCCATCCATCCATCCATCTATCCAATTCATCATTCATCCATCCATTCCCATCCATCAACCTATACATTTATCCAATCTCATCCATCCATCCATCCATCCATCCATCCATCCATCCATCCATCCATCCATCCATCCATCCATCCATCCATCCATCCATCCATTCATCCATCCATTCCCGTTAATCAATCCATCCATCCACACATCCATCTATCCAATCCATCATCCATCCATCCATTCCCATCCATCAATCAATTTATCCAATCTCATCCATCTATCCAATTCCATCCATAATCCATCCATTCATTCCCATCCATCAATCTATCCATTTATCCAATCCCATCCATCATCCATCCATCCATTTCCATCCATCAATCTATCCATTTATCCAATCTCATCTATCCATCCAATCCAATCCATCCATTTATTCATTCCCATCAATCAGTCAATCAATCCATCCACACATCCATCCATCCATCCATCCATCCATCCATCCCTCCATCCATCTATCCAATCCATCATCCATCCATCCACAGATCCATCCATCTATCCAATCCCATTC
Source organism: Danio jaintianensis (assembly GCA_903798115.1). NCBI lineage: Eukaryota > Metazoa > Chordata > Actinopteri > Cypriniformes > Danionidae > Danio > Danio jaintianensis. Next base: position 25,397,694 of record CAIGQV010000818.1, on the reverse strand, counting down.
ATCCATTCCTCTATCCATCAATCTATCCATTTATCCAATCTCATCCATCCATCCATTCATCCATCCAATCCCATCCATCTATCCATTCCCATCAATCAGTCCATCTACATATCCATCCATCCATCCATCCATCCATCCATCCATCCAATCCCATCCATCCACAGATACATCTATCCCATCCTATCCATCCAATCCAATCCCATCCCATCCCATTCATCCATTCTCATCAATCAATCCCATCCATCTATCTATCCTATCCATCTATCCTACATCCATTGTTTTATTGATCTATTTATCTATCTATCTACTGTATACATTGTATGCTTTCTTTGTGGTTTAATGGGAATTTTTGTGTTCATTCTCTTAGTTTTGTGTTGTTGTGTTAGTCATCACTGTCTGTGTATGTCTCTCTCTCTCTCTCTCTCTCTCTCTCTCTCGCATTCTCTTTATCTCTCTCTCTCTTCTCGTTTCTCTTCTTCTTCTGATCTAGGGATGGCTCTCAGAGTAAACTCAAGTTTTCCATTGGTCAGAAAAAGTCTTCTAGGTAGCGCTTTCTCTCTCGTGTGGTTTCTCCCTACAGTCAACCTGCTTGTCATCACCCTCCTCTTCCTCACTCAATGTCTGCATGATGCTATAACTTTATACATGTATCTGTGAAACTAACGCAAATATTAGAACTGCCTTACAATGTCTCAACTACAAGCACTAACCAGTATTAATGTTCAATTATTATATGCCTTTATATACAGTTGAAGTCAGAATTATTAGCCCCCCTCTATATTTTTTTCCCCAATTTCTGTTCAACGGAAAGAATATATTTTTCAACACATTTGTAAACATTAATAACTAATTTCTAATAACTGATTTCTTTTATCTTTACCATGATGACAGTACATCATATTTTACTAGATATTTTTTTAAGATACTAGTATTCAGCTTAAAGTGACATTTAAAGGCGTAACTAGGTTAATTAGGTTAACTAGGCAAGTATAAGCATTGTATAACAGTGGTTTGTTCTGTAGACAATCTAAAAAAATATTGCTAAAGAGGGCTAATAATACTGACTTTACAATGGTTTTTAAAAATTAAAAACTACTTATATTCTAGCCGAAATTAAACAAATAAGACTTTCTCTAGAAGAAAAAATATTATAGGAAATACTGTGAAAACTTCCTTGCTCTGTTAAACATCATTTGGGAAATATTTGAAAAAGAAAAGAAAATTCAGAGGAGGGTTAATAATTTTTAATCAACTGTATATTTATTTCATTATAATGTATTCTAAAATATCCATCCTTGCATCATAAACACCTTATTTTACAGTCTCATAAATAACTGTGACTATAATCAATAATATCCTGCATTTTAATAAAACACGTGATTTTTATGCACTTGAATGAGTGTTATAAAATATAAAGCTATTTAACTGTAGCCACAGCTATTTATGAATATATATGACCGTTTTTGCAATTAATAAAGAATTACGAACTGCTGCATAATTCATAAATCACAAACTGACCTATTCTGGTGAAGCTTTCTTTGAAAATATTGGTCTAGACAGAATACGTGGATTCTGTCAGGAGACGTTACCCAAAAACACGTCCCAGCGGAGATGTCTGCTCAGTGAGCTGTGCTAACTTTAAAATAACCCACTCTGTGTGATGCCTGTTGGAGTAGCAGATTAATTATTAACTATGGAGTGTGACAGAAAGCTTGAGGTTGTAATTTTGCCTTGAATGAATGATGCGGTCGTGCCCTCGGTCACCTGCTGCAAATGCATTTCACTCACTTGTGTAATAGGCTTGAAATAACTACTCTAAAAATACTCTCGGTCACCTGATTTAAAATTCCCGTTTTGAAAATTGGCCCAGTCTAATAATCCGCTGTTTATTTATTTATTTTGCGACACGTGGCGCAATTTTGCCACCTATTGGTTGATAAGTATAACTGCACGTAAGACTTCCTCAGGTTTGAGATGTATGTTAGTTGAACAAAAAAAAAAAGAAGAAGAAAGAAATAAAGAAAGGGGAAAGCTATTTTACATTTTTATGAGGGAATGTGTGACAGCAATGTGATTAGTATAGGTCACGACAGATGTTACTGTATTTTACATGACACTGACGTGGCATTTACCTGGACTGATTGTTTAGGGAGATTAGTCTGTCTGTCAATCACCTTTAAAGATTGGAACGATGGAGAAATGCCACATTATAATGACAAATCTCCATCACAGAGGTGGATTCCTGGGTATTTATTGAAATGTTAATGTAATCTTAGCTTTTATCAACTTATTAAGCAATATGTTGCTTATTATTAAATAAAAATTTTGTTACCAATTCTCACTATTAACTAGTAGCTTGTTATTTGCCTATTGTTAAGATATTGGTTGTTTATTAGATCTTATGAAGTATTATTCTATTCTTCATGATCTTATTCTACATCTCTAATGCTGCCTAATACCTAAACCCAACTACTACTTTAATAAATATTAATTAATAAAGCAGTTAATTAGCTGTTTCTTGAGCTAAAAGTAATAGTTCATGTTTTTTAAATAGTGAGAATTGTACCTTTAAATAAAGTGGGTCATCAGTTTTAGTTGTTTTTGCAGATTTGTTTGACATTTGTTTATGAATATTGTCAAAAACTCAAAGATTAAATGTTTCTGTTTTGTAAATTGTTGCCTGTAAATGTACCATTAGCAAACAGTAACATAGTAAATAGTAACATACCCATATTGTCTAGAGATTCAGAAAATAGAATGTTTTCTTGATATTTGCATAACAAAGAAAAAAAATTGTGTGAAATGCTTTCATTACTTGATGGGAAGGTTAGCAAAATATCATAACATACAATAAACACTGTTGTTGTGTAATTTAAACTGACAAAATGCATCTGTTTATTGTTTGTTTATTTTAAAGTGATGTTTTGTAAAAAAATATATATAGAATAATAATTATATATATATACACATATATATAAAGCTGACACTAAAGAAATTAAAGGGAGTAAATGATGACAAGAAGGTGTTATTTTATTTAATTTATTTTTTTTACTGCTGACAGTAGATGTTTCTAGGAACTAGGAAATAATTAAATAAGCAAAAGCAAAAGACCCAGAAAGGTTTTATAGAGTAATAATAATAAAAAAGTATATATATATATCTTAGTGACAGTTCACCAAAAAGTGAAAGTTCTGTCATCATTTTCTCACCCTTTACTTGTTTCAAACCTTTATGATTGTCTTTCTTCATTTTGAAAACAAAACAAAATTTTTTTAAATGTACTCACTATTTATACCATCAAGTAGTTCCAAAGCTTTAAGCCTTTCTTTCTTCTGTTAAACTCAAAGAAGATATTTTGAAGAATGTTGGAAACCTCTAACCATTGACTTCCATAGTATTTGTTTTTTCTACAATGAAAATCAATAGACACAAGATTTCAGCTTTCTTCCAAATATGCTTCTTTAGTGTTCAACAGAAGAAAGAAACTCATAAAGCTTTGGAATCAGTGAGTAAATAGTCAGTACATTTTCAATTTTGCGTGAACTATCCCTTTTAAGGCATTAAGCGACCTCTCTGGATATTTGATAAAACACTCTAACATCCACATACAGTACAGCAGCAGCACCTAAAACATAGAACACAATATCGGCACACAGCACCTGAGCATGGTATCAAACACGCAGATATTCTTCAGAGATAGTGCTATTAATGCTGTTTTTGTCTTTCTGTCACAGATTGCCTGGGCCGACCTCGAGGATGTCCACTGCGGGCAGTGAGAGCTCTCCTCGAGGCTCCATCAGTTCAGCAGGGAATCGCCGCAGTCTGGTGTTCAGCGATAAAGCCAAACCTGCAGCAGCTCAGGCCAAAGGTAAACACAGCTAAATTACTGTCTTCAGCTGAACACTGCACTTGCAGATTCATTCAAGTCCAGCCGCGTTACTTTATATCAGAATATGTCTCTATCTGTCATTTGATCACGCAAGGGCAAAACGAGTTCGCTTTCTGTGTTTTATAAATTCAAGGAAATAATAAAATGCTGACTATCTAAAGCCCCTGGCAATGTTCTTTGTTTGAATTGAATAAGGAAAAATTAATCATGAAAAAAGATGTACTGGAAGAAAATTGCAGGCTACATGGTAAAAAAATATCCGTAAATAAGCAGTTTTTTGTGATTCATGTTTTTATTTTTTATTTTTCCCTGTTTATTTATGCTTTTGAATTGCATTAAGGGTCCTTGATCTTTCTTCCAACAACTTTCAATCTTGCAAAAGTGACTTTTATTAACATTTTTAATAGTTTAAAGTCATATATTGTCTGGGTTGGTGTTGTGTATTACTGTACAAAAATCTTGCCAGTACATTTTCTGTTATTTTACAGACTTCTCTATATATTGTTTCTTATAAATAATATTATTTCAAACGACTAAAATGTCAATAAAAGTCACTTTGTTAAACTAATAAACTTAATAAACAGATAACAATTGTGAATCACAAAGTACGGAAACTGTTGTTTAACAGATATTTTTTACAGTGTATGTAGGGCAAGATTTGTAATCCAGTATATTTATGATTTGTGTGTGTACAGGTATATGTGGTTGTTTAATGAAAGTTGTACAATGACATGGGTATGACTTAGTTGTACTCTACTAAGGTGGTCCTCGTGTCCCTGTAATTCAAAAAGCTTAAAAATCAGACTTAACAGGGTGTTTTGAAATTCTACATTTGCCACAGGTTTCCTGTGAGGGTTGGGTTTAGAGGCAGGGCCATATAATAATCAGTTTTTGCCTATTGCTTACACACTTTTTGCAGAATTTGGCTCATTGTAACAAAACTCTACACACAAGCCAATCAGACATAACGCTTGGAGATTAACAACTCGCATCAACGCAAAATAAAACACTGCAATCAAAACTTAACACTGGTTTCTAAAAAGGAAATTCTTGCAACAAAATCATACACACAAGTACCATTTGTTCTGTTTTCTGTGTAGGTGTTTTCAGGTGTCTATGTAAGTGCATACAATTGCTAGATGAGTTTTGCTTGAGTGTTTTCCCAGTGACAACAGGTGATTTCGTTTTTGAACAAAGTGTCTAATGTACAAAAATGTGTGTGTGTTACTGAATTGTAAACAAATTGCAAAGTTGATAATGTGTTTAAGCTATAATTACACTGTGTTTAATGTATGCTACAATGCGCTTGGGTATTGAGGCTTTGCTCTAAGAATTCAGTTTTAGTGTGTAAGCAATAGGCAAAAACTCCAACAAGAACTAACAATGAATGACTGTTTTCAATAACTAACGTTAACGAAGATCAATAAATTCTGTGATAAATGTATTGTTAGTAATAAATTAACAATAGTGTATATGCTATTAATACATTAACTAATGGAACATTATTGTAAAGTGTTACCAGTGAGAATTTTCTTTTTTTATTTATACAAATCAGCGCGTTTATTCATCAAGGATGCATTCAAATTGAACTGAAATTTGAGTCAAAATAATGTTACAAAATATATTTTACATATATGTTATTTTGAACTGTAAAGTCATTATGGAAAGTCATTATAATAAAGATTCTTTCAGTTTTTAGCACTGATAATAACAGCGCTTTCTTGAGCATATTAGAAGGATTTTGTGAAGGATCTCTCTTAAAGTTCGAAGTTTTGAAATTCGGCTTTGCATCACATGGATGAATTGCATTTTAAAATATACTGCAATAAAAACATAAAATAAAATCGTCCAAATATTTCACAAATTTATAGTTCTTACTAGGGCTGCACGATATTGGAAAAATCGGACATTGCGATATTTTATTTTTATTCGATATATATTGCAATATGCTGTATCTATACAATTTCACCAAATGATGAAATAGCGCTATTTGAAAAGAATTTATATAGTCACACTTCAATTCTCGCTATTAGCAAACCATTAACTATGAATTTGCTTTAATAAACTCCTAAAAGTTAAATGCAGAGCACAAATTCCAAGTATGGGACACCATACTTGGCCACACTACACTTCACTTCACTTCACTAATTTGCTCCTTATTAATAGATATTAAGGTTTAATTATTGGGTTAGGGATGTAGAATAAGATCAGGCAGAACATGTAGATTATAAGTACTAATAAGCAGCCAGTATCTCAATAACATGCATGCTAATAAGCATCTAGTGAGAAGTGTTATCAAACGTGTTAATTTTGATTGATTGGGATGATTCTGTAGGGGAGTGAATCGTGCATAAAATGTAATAAACAAACTACAAGCACAGATGAACGCAATAAAACAAAGATAAAAGTGAACTAAACAGTGCATGCTTTATGGTTTTGTATATTTAAATGTAAAAAATACACTGCAAAGTAAACTCAACATATCATGCATATTTTGTATGTGACTATTGCGGATGCACACATTGCGATATCGATGCTGAAACGATATATTGTGCAGCCCTAGTTTTTACTATATTTTTTTAATAAACAAATGTAGTCATGGTAGACAGAAAATACTTCTTTCAAAACATTTAAACATCTTATTAAACCCTAACTTTGAATAGTACTCTACTGTAACTACTTTTTAACTCAAATTTACATGAACAATATCTAAATATATAGTCTCACTCTGGGTTAGCGTTATCCAGAAACCCACATGCATTCTGTAGGTGAAGTCAGCAGAAAACAAAAGTTGACTTTCAGCAGAATCTGCGTGCCTTTTCAACATTTCTCTTGAATAACGTGCACTGATGAATTATGCACAAAAGAAGATAAGCCGGGTCAGTTTTGAGTTCATGTTGACTTAAAGCGTTCAAAACGTGCCAGCCGTGGTTCTGTCTCTGACGGATCTGTGCTGCATTTAATGAAGCAGTCAGTGCTGGAAATAACTGCTCATAATGACCTTGAGTGAAGCTATAGTCACACAAACCCTGGAGGACAAGCTGAAAACATAGTGCAAATGTACTGTGTGTGTGCGCGTGTGTGTGTGTGCACGTGTGTGTGTGTGTGTGTGTGTGTGTGTGTGTGTGTGTGTGTGCGTGCGTGCGTGCGCGTGTGTGTGTGTGTGTGTGTGTGTGTGTCTGTGTGTACGCATTTGTATGTGTGTGTGCCTGTGTGTTTTCATGTGTATGTGTGTGTGTCTGTGCATTTGTGTATATTTGTGCATGTGTGTGTGTGTGCAGACTGTGCACGCATGTGTGTGCCTATGTGTGCGTCTGCCTGTGTGTGCGTTAATGTTTGTATTTCCGTGTGCCCGTGTGTGTGTGTGCATTCATGTGTGTTTTAATGTGCCCTTGTGTGTGTGTGTTCATGTCTGTGACTGAGTGTGTGAGTGTTTTCATGTGTGTCTGTGTGTGCGCGCGTGTGTGTGTGTTCATGTGTATTTTCATGTGCCTGTGTGTTTATGTGTGTGTGCGCCTGTGTGTCTGTGTGCGCATTTGTGTATATTTGTGAATGTGTGTGCCGTTGTGTGTGTGTGTGCTTGTGTGCCTGTGTGTGCGTTAATGTGTGTTTCCATCTGTTTGTCAGTGTCTGTGTGTGTATGGGTGAGCATGCATTTGTGTGTGTGTGCACCTGTCTGTATGTGCATTCATGTGTTTTTATGTGCCCTTGTGTGTGTTCATGTCTGTGACTGTGTGTGTGTGTCTGTATGTGTGTGTGTATGCGTTTGTGTGTTCATTTGAGTGATTATCTGTGTGTGTGTGCCTGTGTGTGTTCATGTGCCCTTGCATGTGGGTTT
>CAIGQV010000818.1:25362624-25384967 GCA_903798115.1 Danio jaintianensis | reverse complement strand
AGACAGACAGACAGACAGACAGACAGACAGACAGACAGACAGACAGACAGACAGACGGACGGATGGATGTGCCGGCTGCTAGCTCTCTGCAACTCTCACATGATCGCCCACTGAAGCTAAGCCGGGCTGCGCCCGGTCAGTACCTGGATGGGAGACCTCCCTTTTGCTAGGTTGCTGCCGGAAGTGGTGTTAGTGAGGCCAGCAGGGGGCGCTCAGCCTGTAGTCTGTGTGGGTCCTAATGCCCCAGTATAGTGATGGGGACTCTGTAGTGCTGACTGAGCACTGTCTTTCGGATGAAACGTTAAACCAAGGTCCTGACTCTCTGTGGTCGTTAAAAATCCCAGGATGTCCTTCGAAAAAGAGTAGGGGTTTAACCCTGGGATCCTGGCCAAATTTGTCCACTGGCCTCTGTCCATCATGGCCTCCTAACCATCCCCATATCATAATTGGCTTCATCACTCTGTCTCCTCTCCACCAATCAGCTGGTGTGTGGTGTGCGGTCTGACGCAATATGACTGCCGTCGCGTCAACCAGGTAGATGCTGCACACTGGTGCTGGATGAGGAGATTCCCCCCTAAAATGTGTAAAGCGCTTTGAGTGTCCAGAAAAGCTCTATATAAATGTAAGGAATTATTATTATTATTATAGATAGATAGATAGATAGATAGATAGATAGATAGATAGATAGATAGATAGATAGATAGATAGATAGATAGATAGATAGATAGATAGATAGATAGATAGATAGATAGATAGATTTTTCCCCTTTTTTTTATTTGTTGGTGGTACACAATTTCTGTAAAGAGTTCTGTTGTATTTATGTAGAAGTGCATTTATGAGCTTTTATACAGTTTTATGCATTTTCATATATTTATTTTTAAGCGTTTATCTTACATATTATTTTAGTCAGAGAAAAGGGTGTAATATGACAGGAGCATGAACCGTCGTCGTGTGTTCTCCTGTGTGGTCATCTGAGACTAATGATAGCTGTTATTCCACCATGGAGGAATAATCACTTAAATATGGACGTCAAGAGGAACTTTAAGGGGCCTCAAAGCCTGAGGGCAGAAAGTTCCTCCAGAGTTTCCTCATGATATGAATCCGACAGCAAGACTATTTCAGCTCTTCATGTGCAAATGATTGACAGTTTAGCAGTTCATTGTTTTGGGACAGTAACTGATTTCCCTTTTGCATCTTTTTATCTATTTATTTCTGAGCTTTCGTTTCTGATAAATAAGCTGGGTCATTCTTGTTTTTTTTTTTTTTGGGCATGTACCCCTCTCGGCCCCTCTCTTTCCTTTCTCTACCTATTGGAAGTCATTAGTGGTCTGACCCACTTCTCTCAGGCTGGCATGGCTAATTGGACCTTAATCACTTCCTAATTGCTGCTTTGTTTCTGTGCCGCTCATTAAATACCAAACTGAATGGGATGGGAACTGTGTTTTTGTCCATGTCAGATAGAGGAGTAAGATATACAGATTTTAAAATTCAACAAATAAATAAAATTGAGTTTAATATGTTGTTTTTGTAGAAAATTTACCAGCAGCAACTTAACTTAAAGCTAAAGTTCACCCAAGACAGGAAAAATGACTATTTACTCACCCTGAAGAAGTTACAAACTTTTATGAGTTTCCTTTTTCTGTCGAACACAAAATAAGTCATTTTGAAAAATGTTGGAAACCGGTAACCACTGACTTCCATAGTATTTGTTTTTTCTACTATGGAAGTCAAATTTCCAAGATTTTTCAAGAGAACTTCTTTTGTGTTCAACAGAAAAGAAAACTCAAAGGTTTGTAACTACTTCAGGGTGAGTATTTTTTTTGGGGGGGTGGGGGGGGGGGGTGAACCATCCCTTTAAAAGTACACCCAAAAATGAAAATTGTGATCATTTGGTAATCCTCACGTGGGTTCAAAACATTGTTTATTTTTTTTACTAGTCAGCACACAGGCAAACAAAATTTTTGAAGATTTTTGGAAAGTGGCTATTAACATCCACAGTAGGAAAAACAAATACATATGGATACAAGTTTCCAACATTTTTCAAAACATCTCTTTTTTTTTTTGTTAAACAGATGAAACAATCTCATGGTTTAGAAGAAATTGAAGAGTTTAGGTAAATAATGAGATGAACCGTCCCTTTAAGTGCTTGCCAAATATTGTAAGCTATGTCATGTCAGGTAGTATTTCAGTGGGTTTAAAATGATATAGATTATAATAAACAACACAATGTCTCTGCAAGCAAAATAGAGCTCTCACTTGAGGCATTCATTGAAGTAAATCTTTAGCTTTTACAGTTCTTCTCTGTAATGTGTAGCAGTATAGCATATGCACAATGTGAGTGTTTTCAGTGTGATAGAGAGTGATTTTTTTTTTTAGAAAACTTTATTTTACATAAACATTTAAATTCTTAACAATTTAACCTATTATTTCACCTTAAATTATTAACACATTTTAAAAGCTTATTTTCAACTTTGCACAATTCTCCACAAGCACATCTCTAGCACATTTTTCATACCAAAATAAAAAGGAAAATCACATCTAATTCTTGTTCTTGTCAACCTTTTAAAAACATTGACTGTATTTCACTCATTATGGAATTCAAATTTTTGTTTCATTGACATTTTTGCCTGCCCAAGAATGAAATTTAACAAACGTCCTATACTTATTTTCTTAGATTTAGACACCTTAAAAATGTAAATAAATACAGGCATGCTGAAACTCTTATTAAAATCATGAAAACAACAGTCCAAACAATGGTTGCAACCTTTCACAATATTAAAAAAAACAGTTTCAGTCTGACCACAAAAAAAACAACTATTTTTTACTAGTGAATTTAACATAGAAATAAAATCATTAACTGCAATAGTGCCATGCAAGAGAGAGAGAGAGAGTGAGAGAGAGAGAGAGTGAGAGAGTGCAAGAGAGAGAGAGAGAGAGAGAGATCCTGTGCACGAACTCTCCAGTGTTGGAGTTTTATTTGCAGTGAACTGGACTACTGAGACGCTTCATGCTGGACTGACTGTGAAACCAACACACTTTAACAAATGGACCTGCCAGGTGAAGGAGAGCTATTGAATTTATTAGGGGGTTTTCACCCTCATGATTGTAATTACACTTTTGGACTATTTCTTTTGGGGGAGATGTCGATGTCATTCTGTAAGGTTTGTCTAATTTTGCTGTGTGACTTTAAAGACTATGTTTGGTTCTGTGTTGTAGAAATACATCTGTTGTTTGCTTTATCAGTTAAAGGGATAGTTCATCCAAAAAAAAATTTTTTAGCACTATTTATTCACCCTTAAGAACCTTTATGAGTTTTTTTTTCTTCTGTTAAACACTAAAGAATATATTTTGAAGATACTGAAAACCTGTAACTATGGACTTCTATAGTAAAGAAATACCGTGGAAGTCAATGGTTACAGGTTTCCAGCTGTCTTCAAAATATCTTCTCTTGTGTTTAACAGCAGAAAGAAACTCATAAAGGTTTGAAACAACTCAAGGGTGAGTAAACGATGACAGCATTTTCATGTTTTTGTGTGAACTATCCCTTTAACTATACCTAATTGTATGTGTTCATTCAATGCACTGCACATGTAGTTTTAATAGTATTACAAGTTTTAAGGAAAAAATAATAATAAGAAAAAAACATTCTATAACAATTCCTTTGCCTGATATTCTGGAATGTTTCCACAATCTGAAATACTTGTATGGCTTTTTTATTCTGTGTTCTTCATCTATGAAGTTTAAGACGATTAATTATTACTGATTAATGACTTATTAATTGTAGTTATTTATTTATTTAAAATTTTTTACATGTTCGAAATGAAGTCTAAAAAAAGTCAAAGTCAAAAAGATCTAACACAAACTATTACATTGTAATAGTGCTATAGAAATAAAAATTAAAAACAAAACCGAAATTGCAACAGCCGCATCTTATAGTGGTGCAGATCATGTCAAATTCACAACTAATATGACTTATTAACAACAAAAAAATACAGTAATTACATTACTCCTTTAATATATTTAGTGCATTAATGATATCAGAAAATTATACTGAATATTGAATATCCCACATTTCTGCCAGTGGTTCACCTTTAAGTGTTACTATGGTAAAGCAGATCTACACCATTTATAAGCTCTTCTCTTGTTTTCAGCTGATACAAATATCAGAAAATGTGTAAATATACTGTGAACATGTTTACACAGCATTTTTGGGGGAATTTTGTGAAATTTCTTCACAGAAAAATAATAACCCCATACCCTTTTTTAGTATCTTTAGGTTACAACTGTACTAATGTACATTTTGTTGTCTCTAAATTGTTTAAAAACTGTGCAAAAACAAAATGTACTTTGTTTATTTTGCTAGTGCATATTAATATTCTTTAGGTGAACAATGAATCTGGATGTTAACCCAGCAAAAAAAACAAAAAACAAATGTTTTGGTAATCTTCAATCAAAACCTGATCATTTGCGTCTGAATTTGAAGTGATGGTATTTCTTGTTGATATCAGTTTGACGGCTTTAGCCACAATATTCTTTACCACACCCCCTTTACAGTTAGTTTGCTATGAGTGAATGATGCACAAAAAGAAAGCCCCACCCCCTACTCAATATTCCGTTTCAGTTGGAAGTGCATCAACATAGTGTAATAAAAGTCTTGCAGACTTTAACATGATTTCCTTTTTTGGTCCAAACCAAAAAAAAACATAGAGAAGTGACACGTGTAGAATGTGTCTTAAAATGTCTATTTTTGTATGGCCTGTGTTTGTGTCTTCATGTCAGTTATTTAGTTTCACACAGTGCACAATTGCTAAACTTGTCCTCCAGTGTTTGAATGGGTTTTACAGTCTTACTTTCTGTGTTAGTGTAAACAGTTTAGAGTGGATCTCAGACCTGCTCACTATTAGAATAACATTAGCTGTTGGGTCACTAGCCTTTTATGGCCAGGGAGAAGTGTTTTAGTATTCATCTCGGGTTAAACTTTCAAGCTTTTTTCCTTCTGCATGCCATACTTAGCATTAGATTTACATTTATTTTGTTTATACGTTCTGTTCTTCAAATCTGCTAATTAACTATAATATCCTGTTGTATTTTGTAGATCCCGCTTTTTAATGTCTGTCATCACTGTTGTTGCTTTGGTTGGTGTAGGAATAATGCATGCATCAGCACTAAGATACTTTTATGATGAAATCTGATCAGATTATTCAGTCTGTTTGCAACAATGAGATTACAGTTGGTTTTCAAAATGTATATCAATGTGGTATGGATAGGGACCGTTCCAGCGTGTTCCAGCAAAAAAAAAAATAAGAAGAAGAAAATGAAAAGTTGCACAATTTTAAAAGTCAAAAGTATATAAAATATTACCGTATTGTTTATTATCTTACTATATTATCTTGTGTATTTTGCTGTTAACTCATTTTCCAACTTTTTTGGCAATTGAAAGAATGCTGAAATACAATAAAATATAAATAGTATGTGATAAATGTAAATCTGAAATATTGCCTTGTCAACTCAATGAAGTTCTAAAAACGGTAAAGTTTAAATAAAAGTAAATCGAAGCTAAACAAAAATTTCTAAAGGAAAACTACATTTGAAGTTATTTCTGAAAACTATCTATCTAAACAAATCTATTGCAATATGAATAAATATACTTTAATATTACATAAGCAATACTAAAATTACACTGAACAGCAAAAACAAACAAATTTTGAAATAAAAAAAATGGATGTTCATTCAATTAGGTGACACATCTGAATGTGGTTTTTTGATGTAAAAATCAAGTTTTCATTAAAAACAAACATCCATCACACACAGAAAAAATAGTACAAAATCTGTGACTGGGACAGTATTCAAAACGTACACTTTTGAAGCATATACATGGACATTAGTACCTTTAGAGTACACTTTTCTACCTTTAAGGTTCACTTTTGTACCCTTTAAGGTACTATGAGGTACACATTTGTATTTGTTAGGTATTAATATCTACCTTTCAGAACCTGTTAGGAACAAAATTGTACCATTTAAAAAAGTTACCTGATTTTGTACCTTTATTTCTGAGAGTGATTATTTAACAAGAATATCCATTATTTATCTTTTTTCCTTTTCTCTCTGATTCTCACCTTTACCTCTTGTATGGTTTCCTCTCCAGAATCATCAGAGAGTGTGACTGATCCCGCTCTGTCATCCGCCTGCACCTCTATAAGCACCAGCACTGTGGCATCTTCATCATCATCATCAGCCATCCCTCAGCCCAACTCGAGTAGCAAACCCTGGAGAATCAAATCCCAGAGCAGCAAGCACACCTCCGCTACCTCCACGGTGCTTTCCACCAAGCCAGATCTCCAAGCCAAGCAGCCTGTACCTGCAGAACCACCACCCAAAGCTGTGCCTCAGAAATCCATGCTGGAGAAACTCAAGCTTTTTAATAGCAAAGGAGGATCCAAATCATCCGCGCAGGCAGATGGCGCCGTTACGCCCACAGGAGGGAAAGATGCCAGTTTGGTTTTGGAGAGAGTCGAGACCGGTTCCAATACCAAACCCATTGAGGAAATGGATGGCAACGTGAGACCCACGAATGGGGCTGTTAGCATGACAACAAGCAGCCCAAAAATTGCGCTAAAAGGCATCGCACAGCGGACGTTTAGTCGTGCTCTTACAGCGAAAAAAGCATCAGCAAAATCTTCAGAGAAAGAAAAGGAAAAGGGCAAAGACAAAAATGCATCCAAGCGAGGCTCTCCTTCGGAAAAGGTAGAGGAAGTCAAGGAGGAAGTGGTTTCTTCAAGCGTTGTTGCTGCTCCCTCAGAACCAGAGCCCAGAAAAGCCTCTAAAATCGCCAGTTTTATACCTAAAGGTGGCAAAGTGGGTGGGGCCAAGAAGGATGGCCCCGCCCCTGTCCAAAGTGGAATTCCAAAACCAGGGAGTAAAAGTGCTGGAAATGGAGCGGTGAAGAGCTCAGCGCTGCCCATCGGTGGTAAAGACAATGAGAGGCCGCGGAGCATGCGTTTGGGGGCAGGTTTGGGGCTTCATCGGGACAGCCGGCATTCCTCGTCCTCTTCCAGCCTGGCTTCCACTGAGGGTAAAGGACACCCGATGCACAGCGCCACCCCGGTGGCCAACGGGACTCAATCCACCGCCAGCAACACTGTCAGTGTGCAGCTTCCTCAACCCCAGCAGCAGTACAACCATCCCAACACAGCCACCGTAGCACCCTTTATGTACCGGTGAGAAGCTTTCTTGGATTTGTTTTATTTGGAAGTTGATAAATTGTCATAGATTTAGACTGAAGGAGAGGCTTAAGCCATATAAAAAAAAAGGGATCGTTTCATTTGGTCCAGAGAATTTAGTTTAGTTTAGTTTAAAGCTTTATAAATCCCCTTGGGGCAATTCATACTGACATGGTGCTTCACATATAACAAAAATTACACACTTAACACAATAAATACCAAAACGACATCAATTACACAAGCAAAAACAAAAATAATAACTAATAATAATAAAAATAATAGTAATACTAAAATAATAATAATAATAACAAGCTATTAATAAACTACATTTATTACATAAACGAATTATTCAGGCACAAAAGTAAATTTACAACGATTTGTGGAACATCTAACTGTCCTTAGACGTTGCCCAAGGGGCATCCACTCAGAATAATAGTTTAATGGGTATTATAAATAAAGGGGAATTATTGTTAACTGATAACTTCAAAAAATGAAAACTAGAAATAAAATAAGTTGGATTGCTTATATGTATTTTCGTTTTAATTTGTTCAATTATTTTAATTATTGAAACAAATAGAAGGAAACATTAAAGACGGTTTCAAAGCATGAATAAATATTGTACAATTACTAAAACTAAAATTGGAAATTAAAAGTAAATAACTGTAGAAATGTAGAAAATTGTAATTAAAATGACAAAATTGCTATTCTTCAAAAAATTCATGGAAAATATTCAAATAAAGATCAATTCAAAGTAGTATTTGCTAATAAATATAATTGATAAAAATTACAATGAGAACTAGAAATATTCAAATAAAAGCTAATTACTAAAACTACGATTATTAAATAGTTTTATTTAAATTTTAAATTTATGTAATTAAATAGTTTAAATTAATATTGCTACTATGAATAAAACTAAACCCCATAATATTGTTTAATCAGTATAATTAAATGGAAAACTAAAAGATACTTTAAAGTATTTAAAGTGCTATAGTATTTAAAATAAAAAAACAACACTGGATTTCTCAAACCTATTTCTTAAGATATTTCTAAAATGTTTGAATTTTAATTGGATTTTTTTCTAATATCCAGATGTTGTGTGGTTTTTGATGTTAACTAAAATTAATAGTTTCTTTGTCTTTTCAATTTCAGATACTATACCTAAACTTTAGTACTAAAACTAAACTACTGTAAACAAATACTAGTAAATAAGTACGACGAGAATGACATTAAAATGCAAATACTATCATTGGACTTTGAAAAAGCACACTGTAAAAACATTACTGTATAATTTACAGTAACTTACTGGCAACTAAATTTTACAAGCACGCTGTAAATAAATAATTATAATTGTGCTTTATTTTTATAAATTACAATTATAATTTTTAATGTACAGTGTGCTTGTAAATTTACAGTCTTACTGGCAACCAAAATTGCCAGTAAGTTACTGTAAATTTGACAGTATTTTTTTAACAGTGCAAACAAACTTTTAAAACTTTAAAAACATTTGAATAAAAAAACAACAACAGACTTGTATGTTAAAAACCATGCAGCCTTGAGTTGTTATTTTTGTACTTTTAAAATAGGAAAAATGAGTGCAGAATTAGTTTATTGAATTGGAGTTTAATGCTCTTTGGATACACGGATAAAGGTTCATGCCAAAACAGAAGTGTAGTAAGTTTATATGCATTCTGTAGTTAAGTGACAGATTGCTAAACTAGTTATAGCAACATATAGCAACATGTTCATGCGTGCTCATAGATGTGTGTGACTCCCTGTCAGGCTCAGCTGTGAAGCGTTTGACTGGTATTTCCTCTAAAACAGACTCTTCACCCTGTGTTTGTTTTCTATAAAGGATTCCTCTAGTCAGGCCTTGACTTCTGCTGACTAGAATGTCACATAAAAAAAAAAAAGTTAATAAAAAATAAAAAAATGTTTAACTCTTGTGATTTTAGGACTCAGAACGAGGCAGATGGAAACATGGGCACAAATCTGAGCTCTGGATGTCGCAGCAGTGACTCTGGCAGCTTCAGTAAAACCAACCAGTCTTCTACCGAGGATCTGTCAGGTAACACCTTCTTTCATTTCTCATTCTGCATCAATCTGGTAGAAGTAATTGTTCATCTGATAGTTCTGATGTTTTTTACACCAATATATTAAGGTTTATAGAATTTTATATATAAAAATATATATATTTTTAAAGCGATATCTTATCTCAGACTGCATTTATGTGATTAGAAATACAGTAAAACAGTTATAATTTGAACTAGTATTACAATTGACTGTATTACAAATGAATGTTTTATATATACATACTTCATACACACACACACACACACACACACACACACACACACACACACACACATATATATATACGCTTTTTAGATTTTTATTTAGATTTTTATTTAATATTATACTTTTTTTTGTATTTTATAGGATTCTTTGATGAACACAAAGTTCAGCATTTAACATTGAAATCTTTTGTGACATTATAAATATCTTTACCACTACTTTAGATCAATTATATAAAATCATTTTTTAAAAACTTTAATTTCTTTAAAATAAAATCTTTCTCATCCCAAACATTTTGAATATTGTAGCTGAAATATTAATATGTGATATCAAATGTGAACAACTTATTTTCAGGTGAAGATCCGGAGACCAGACGACAGAGGACTGTCAAAAACATCGCTGACCTGAGGCAGAATCTAGAAGAGACCATGTCCAGTTTGCGGGGGACACAAATCACACACAGGTAAACATTTTCTGATCTGAAGAACTGTATGCTGTAGCCATCATAAGAAGCACATCCAGTGGCTAATGCTGGCTTCTCACTATACATTTTTCTTTTCTGTTGCAATTTTCATGATGCAATTTGAACACCTAAAAACTTGCTGTGTTGTGGACAAGAAACATGTCATCGAGTGTCATGTGTGATGTCATTGAAAAGGCGGAACTATTTGGAAAAAGTATAAACAAACCTCATAAAGCAGGAGTTTTGTTATCATAGCTGCACAAAAGTTGCCTAATAGTTACATAATTCCACCAAACCAAAAAAATTAAACCTGTTCGTCTTTCTGTCAGGACGTTATAAAAAGAGATACAAAAAAAATTCTTACATCTTGACATTGTCATTGACAAATCACCTCAAAAAAACTTTTATCAGTATGAAAATCAGACTGATGTTTCAGTCTCAGTTCAGCTTAAAAAGGAGAAGACAGCTCTTTAGTGTACTTAAAGGGATAGTTCACCCAAAAATGCTAATTTACTAACTATTTACTCACCCTCAAGTGGTTTCAAACCTTTGAATTTCTTTCTTTTTGTAGAAAAAACTAATACTATGGATGTCAATGGTTATAGGTTTCCAACATTCTTCAAAATATCTTCTTTTTTTTAAAATAAGGTTTGAAATAAGAGTAAATGGTGAGTAAATGATGACATAATTGTCATTTTTTGGGTGAACTGTACCTTTAAACTGACAAAGACCCAAGGACACTTAATCTCCTGGCTTTTTATACAATAACAAGCACCAATCCTTCCTCAGCTTTATTCTTTTTACTGTAAATTTTCTAAATAAATGATGAAATATCTCTATTGGCTCCCCAGTGCTCTTTCCACCTCAGTCTATTCTTAAAACCTGCTTTCTTTCTCATTTTGAACTTTTGTCTAATTGACCAGGACTGCATTGCTATGTTGGCGTTCTACAGTAATTGTGAAAAGTCCATTTTAGGGTAAAACAAGAGAAGCAGGGCATTTTTCTTTCCTGAGGTGTTGGGATATTTGTTACAGTTACTCATTTCTATGAATAAAAGCTCTCCTCATATTAACAGTTAGGTCAATATTGAAATGTAACGCTGTTTGGTGAAAAATACCATGGCAACTATAATTTTCAAAACAATACTGCAGTATAAGATAATTCGGTATTAGCTACAGTGCCATTGTAATCAAAATAAAAAAAACCTATAGTAGTTTTGAAGAAACTATAGATACCATTGTGCAATTTTGTTTTAGAAGGTCATTTTTGTTTTTATTTATCCTTTATATGTTTTCACGTCAGGCGACACAGTGGCTCAGTGGTTAGCACTGTCGTCGCATAGCAAGAAGGTCGCTGGTTCGAGTCCCAACTGGCTCATTTCTGTGTGGAGTTTGCATGTTCTCCCCATGTTGGCGTGGGTTTCCTTCGGGTGCTCCGGTTTCCCCCCACAGTCCAAAGACATGCGCTATAGGTGAATTGATTAAGCTAAATTGGCCGTAGTGTATGAGTGTGTGAATGAGTGTGTATGGGTGTTTCCCAGTACTGGGTTGCAGCGGGAGGGGCATCCGCTGTGTAAAACATATGCTGAATAAGGTCGCAGTTCATTCCTTTTTGCTGCTTAATATTTTTGTGGAACATTAAAAGGGCAAAGCTTGAGATGAACTGATAACACTGATAACACTTTTATTCTGCAAGGATGCATTAAATTGATCAAAAGTAAAATTAGAGGCATTTACATGCAAAGACAATAATATGTGTTAATAGCCAATTAATAATAATTAAGCATCAGCATTGAAGCACTGAAACCTGGAGTAATGATTGTTTTTATATGTTTTAAATCTTATAGATTTTAAAACATAAAATGGTTATCTTAAACTGTAAATATTCATTCATTTTCTTTTCGGCTTAGTCCCTTTATTAATCTGGGGTCGCCACAGCGGAATGAACCGACAACTTATCCAGCATATGTTTTACGTAGCGGATGCCCTTCCAGCCGCAACCCATCACTGGGAAACACCCATACACACTCATTCATGCACTACGGACAATTTTAGTTTACCTAATTCACCTATACATGTCTTTGGAGTTGTGGGGGAAACCGGAGCACCCGGAGGAAACCCACGCGAACACGGGGAGAACATGCAAACTCCCCACAGAAATGCCAACTGACTCAGCCGAGGCTCGAACCAGCGACCTTCTTGCTGTGAGGCGACAGTGCTACCCACTGTGCCACCACGTCGCCACTGTAAATAATATTATCATTTAACTGTAACTTGAATCAAATAAATGCAGCTGTGTTGAGCGTAAGAGACTTTGAAATGATCAAAACAAAATCTTAATTTTTGATTGAAGTGGAGGACAGGTCATGAATTCATTTTCATTTCATTTCATCTTAAATTGTATTTTAAAGAGCTGCACGATTTTGGGAAAATATGCAGTATTGTTGTTGAGTGTTGCGATAATTATATTTTTTAGATACAACTCACTTGCATAATGCTATTTTATCAGCAATTAAAAAAAATAATTAGTATTGTAGCGACCGCGATGCAGACACTGACAATTTGATATCGGTTCAGTAATAGATCATAACCGGTTATTATGTACTGATGTCATTTATCTCCTATGCGCTATGTCGCAGTAGAATACTATGGCGAAAAAGGCGAGGGCGAGTAAATAAAATGCTCCAACTACTTAAAAAGCAGATAATTGTGTAGAATTCACTGCTTATAAGTTTGCTGGACAGTTTTTTACTGACACTGAAAAAGGTACAGCACACGAGCTGCTATTTCACTACTAGAGAGAAAATAAAAGCTGTAAAACTCCATCTCTGCCTCTCTATCTCTCTATTTCTCTCACTTTGGACATTTGACCCGCTGGCGTATTCGTGAGGTAACTTTTCCTCTCCCCATCGGCTGTAAAGTGATAAAAAGCGATCAGCGTGTCTGTAGTGCGAGTTTTCTCCACCACATCTATTATGAATTACCTGTGATAACCGTGCATTATGCACATATAGATTGTAACTGCGGCTGTTCTTCCCGCGTCACTCATCGGTGAACAGCGCTGACAGTTTTAGACCCAATCGCAGCCCTTTCTGTTGAGCAGGTGAGGACAATGGCCAATCATAGGAGTGTAAGAACTCGCTCGACGTCGCTCAAAAAGCAAGCGGGATAATATTTACATTTGTTTATTTGCTATAAATGCTCATGTTGTCTTCTGTGCATGTATTTGAGTTTTGTTTAAAGCATTCAAAAAGAGTGTTTTTTTTTGAGCAGGTAAACTTGCAGGTACAATTCATATATGTGACTGCTTGTATTAAAGGACAATATTGTATTACAAATAATATATAGATATAAATATATTTATAGATTTTAATTTAAAAACATTCTTGTGTTGTGAAGAAAAAAATCAAATTGTGTATGGAAAGCATTGTCTATGCACCGTGATGCATCGAGATATCAAATTGAACCGAATCGATGGCATGATAATCGTAACCGAACCAAACCTTGAGACCAGTGTAGGTTCACACCCCTAAAAATAATGATTTTAAATTTTTATTTAGTTTAATTTAAAATTCAATTTGTGATTAAAAAATATAATTTATTTATATAATGATCATACTAAAATAAACAGGTAATAGATAATTTTCTGAGCTAATTAAATCTAAAAAAAAACGGTCAACCCTATCACTCCATGTGATAATCACTGGCCATGTCCATCTAGAATGGAAGAAAACAAAACAAAAAAATACCAACAGCACATAAAATTAGCTTAATGTATTGCACTTCTCTGCGATATGAATATTGCATATACTATTATCGTGATTAACAGTATTTTTTTCTGATATATTGTGCAGGCCTAATTTTAAATCTTTTTTTTCTCTCTATCAGCACACTGGAAACCACTTTTGATGGTGGCGTGACTACTGAAATGAGCAGTCGCAACATCCTCAGCATGGCGTCTCGACCTTCGCCTCTGTCCTGGGCCAGTCGCATGGGTCAGTCCAGCCCCCGTCTGCAAGCAGGAGATGCTCCCTCTGTTGGTAATGGGTATCAGTCACGCAGCGGAGGGGTGGCGTCCGGACAGGGCCGCTATCTGTATCAGGCTCCCCTACGGAAGCAGCTGGCAGCGCGGGGCAGTGGTCTCTGTGGTCTGGAGCTGGGGGATCGAGTGGAGGATCTGGAGCTGGCAGGAGTGGGTCTGGAAATGAGTGGATACATGAGTGATGGAGACGTGCTTTCTAAAAACGCCCGCAGTGATGAGCTGAGCAGTGGGTGAGTGAGAAAGAGGGTTGTCTTTGGTTAAAGGGTCCTGTTATGTTATTTCGAACTTATGAGCATTGTTTAAAGGTCCCGTGAAATTTAAATAAAGTTTCAGTCTGTTCCAGTCTGTCAGTTTTAAGGAATTCGTGTTTAGAAAATATAAAACTGATATAATCCAAAGCTTATAGTTTGTCACTTCCGCCTAAATGGATCAACATTTTTTGTCATGTCACCACATACTTTAGTTTCTCATCAAATCTTCTGACCAATCAAATGCTCTCTAGTATCTGACATACCCCGCCTCCTTCTAGATGCTTCTCATTTGCTTTTCATTTGATGCGCTTGAGCTCAACCACTCTCACCGGCAGAGCTGTGATCAAAACGAAACGCCATTGGCTGTTTTTTTTTAAAGGGGAGGAGCTACTCTGCCCCACCCTCTCTTAATTTTTCAGTTGAAATTACGTCAGTCATCGAATTAAAAATACACATTTTGAAGCACTTCACGGGACATTTAAAGAAACACAACAATATATTCTGATATATTCTTATACACCTGATGTCTTGTAAAAAGGGGCATAACAGGAAGTATTTAACTAGGATGACAAGTGGATTTTTTTGCAATGGCTGGTAAGTATGTTTTGCGACAAGGATCTATTCTGATGGTATTTAAATAAATTTGCCGAACAAACTAAACAAACTGTTCACTCCTCATTCATTCATTCATTTTCTTTTCGGCTTAGTCCCTTTATTAATCTGGGGTCGCCACAGCGGGATGAACCGCCAACTTATCCAGCATGTGTTTTACGCAGCGGATGCCCTTCCAGCTGCAACCCATCACTGGGAAACATTCATACACACTCATACACTACGGACAATTTTTTAGCTTACCCAATTCACCTATACCGCATGTCTTTGGACTTGTGGGGGAAACCGGAGCACCCGGAGGAAACCCACGCGAACACGGGGAGAACATGCAAACTCCACACAGAAATGCCAACTGACCCAGCCGAGGCTCGAACCAGCGACCTTCTTGCTGTGAGGCGAACGTGCTACCCACTGCGCCACCGCGTCGCCCTCATGTTACATGTTACATGTAAATAAGCTAAAAAGGTACAGCCATTGTATTTGCATGTAGTCTTAAAGTGCTGACAATAGATTTTCTGTCTGTGAATTTGGCTGACTGTATTAAAATAAAATAAGCTGTATAAATAGTAAACAAGTGTAAAGGATTAATGGATTAAATATGCCAATTAGCACATGATATCATTTAGACGTTTAGTGAATTTTCAAGTAGGCTTTATAAAAAAAACAGGCTTTAGCAACATTTTAATGAAATGGTTTGGCAACACTGTTTGTATTGATTTTGTGGGCTGTATTACAGGAGTGTAGCCACTAGAGGGCGGTGTGGTCCTTTAAATAGGAAATCACAGGCTCTTTTTCATCTAAACTAGACTAAACATCTAACCTTTTAGTTTTTGTTAGGATTCTGAATCAGTGTGTGACTTGTAAGGTCTAAAATGAACCTTTTCTATATTATAATATATTATATTATATTATATTATATATTTACATATATATTTCTATATATTCCTATATTTAGGAAAATGTAGAACTTAAGTATTTTTTGCCAATGTTAAAAATGGATATGCTGCATAATATTTCAGTTTATATGTTTTTTTTTAACATTTATTTATTTATTTATTTTTTATTTGTAACATTGCAAACGTTTGTAATGTCACTGATCAGTTTCTTAACCAAAATAATTTTTTATCATGGAAAAACATACAGATGGCAGATTTTTGGACAGTATTACATTTTACTTACATTTCATTACATTTTGGCTCTTACAATCTGAAATAGATCTATTTTTGTCTTTCTTCTTTGCTGCTTTTTCATCATAGTTTAGGATTAATGGTAGAAAAAAAGTTGGGACTGTGCTTACTGTTGTAATGGATTCAGCAAATTCAATTCTCCCAGGTAAATCTGAATTCAGATGTGTGTTAGATACAATGTTCAGTGACTCAGATGAGCACATTAAATTCAATAAATACTTTTACCTCGCAGCTCTGGCCCTTTGGGCAGGAATAAAGGTGTATTTTGTGCATCTGCCTTCTCGGTACTGAGTGTACAGATTGAAGGGTCGATTTAACACCCCCTTCATGCTGAAACAAGCTCTCTGCATACCTTGGCTGTGCTAATATGCAATTTAAACCTCTTGTGTTATTATTTCTCTGCAATCCCATGTCGTCCTGTGTGGTTTGAGCTCTACAAACTGTTCTAGTGCTTCGAAAACTAGCAGATTATAGAGAGCAGGTCAGGTGACAAGCTGCAATCACATCTGGCCAAAAGCCCGACGTCTGAACGCAAGATATCACTTAATTAATACAGACTTGAAATCTCCAACAAAATCAAAATGTAGTCACTGATCTGTTAAATTTTACTGTATATTGTAGTGTGTGATATAGTTTCTGTAGACTATTATTTCACTACACTCAAAAAAGGATGTTTTCTGTTTGTTCAAACTACTTATTTAAAATGAGCTGAAAATCTTAAATGTTCAATCCACTTAAATTTGTAAAAACTAATAAGTTAACTTAATTCCTTCATGTTGTTCATTCATTCATTTTCTTTTCGGCTTAGTCCCTTTATTAATCAGGGGTCGCCACAGCGGAATGAACCGCCAACTTATCCAGCATATGTTTCACGCAGTGGATGCCCTTCCAGCCGCAACTCAACACTGGGAAACACCCATACACTCTCATTCACACACATACACTATGGCCAATTTCATTCATTCATTCATTTTCTTTTTGGCTTAGTCCCTTTATTAATCTGGGGTCGCCACAGCGGGATGAACCGCCAACTTATCCAGCATATGTTTTACGCAGCGGATGCCCTTCCAGCTGCAACCCATCACTGGGAAACATTCATACACACTCATTCACACACATACACTACGGACAATTTAGCCTACCCAATTCACCTATACCGCATGTCTTTGGACTGTTGGGGAAACCGGAGCACCCGGAGGAAACCCACGCGAACATGGGGAGAACATAGAAACTCCACACAGAAATGCCAACTGACCCAGCCGGGGCTCGAACCAGCGACCTTCTTGCTGTGAGGCGATCGTGCTACCCACTGCGCCACCGTGATGCCCCCTTCATGTTGTCCCAGCATAAATTGATTGTGTGTAACTCACAAAAGTTGACAGGACCAAATGCTGACCGTTTTTGCGGATATGTGTAAATGTGGATCATTTTGAAAACATTGTAGTTTAGATGTGTAATGTTTCAAGATGGAAGGTACAAACTTTGTTTTGTTTTTTTGGCTACATCGTTATAGTGTACACGTAGCCTGTATGGTTGGAGGGGTGTGGCTTTGATCTTGAGAGTCCTTTGCCACATATAGGATATAAAACACACAGGATCCCTGTCCTTAAACAGCAATGTATATAAACCAATATTTTATCAAATATAAAGCAAATATTTATATAATTGTAATTAATATTACAAAGTAGGCTAAATGAACAAAACACCACGACAGTTTCGGTTTACTTTCTCGCTAAAAAGCGCTTGTTTTTCCATCAATAACTTTCTTTGACCTTTGAAAATATCTTTTGAGGGATTTATTTTTACATGCACAAACAACAGCAGCCTAAACAACAGAACATCATTGTCTAATTGTACCTGCAGTGCTTCTGTGAGAGGAGTACATTCATTTATATACAATCAACAAACACAAATATGTTTCACTTAGCATCAAAATAAATAACCTCGTCATGTAGCCTATCATTTTTCTATTCGCTCTATAAGATCAAGATGATGACATTAAGGACAGCATATGCTTTTTTATTTTACATAGGGCTAGAGAATTTCATGGGATCTCACTTTCACTCCGGTAAAACATAATTGCGAATTGGAAAATGAAAAAAAACACCATTGAAAGGGGTTCTGTTTTGTCAAGTTTACCTGCTTTCAGCTTAATTGTCCAACATGTTTACTACAGCAATGTCAAGGTGTTTAAAAAAAGAACATTGTATTGGCCTACTGTATGAAGCAAATAAAACGAAACACAACGAATAAGCAGTGTCAACGTCCATATGAAAGCATCTGGCTGTCAGTCTTTGACATGAATGGACTTTGCTCCTCAGCTCCCCCACAACTTGATGCTCATGACAAGAATAGCATGTGTAGTTATCTTTTATTTAAGTGAGGTATAAATCGCCGTGGGCGACGCGGTGGCGCAGTGGGTAGCACGTTCGCCTCACAGCAAGAAGGTCGCTGGTTCGAGCCTCGGCTGGGTCAGTTAGCATTTCTGTGTGGAGTTTGCATGTTCTCCCCGTGTTCGGGTTTCCTCCGGGTGCTCCGGTTTCCCCCACAAGTCCAAAGACATGCGGTATAGGTGAATTGGGTAAGCTAAAATTGTCCGTAGTGTATGAGTGTGTATGAATGTTTCCCAGTGATGGGTTGCAGCTGGAAGGGCATCCGCTGTGTAAAACATATGCTGGATAAGTTGTCGGTTCATCCCGCTGTGGCGACCCCAGATTAATAAAGGGACTAAGCCGAAAAGAAAATGAATGAATGAATAAATCGCCGTCATGCATGAATGAATGATATTTTTGCACTTTTACACATAATAATCCATGATCACATTCCACAATACTGAAACCGCACGTCAAAATAACACATTGTCAATATTTTTTGAGACCCCCCAAAATTTCACAAATCATGTTTTCAGGGGAGCCCATGCCTTATTTAGGGGAGCCGAGCTCCCCCTAACTCCCCCGTAGTTCGCACCCTGCTTGATACTGATTGTAGGTATGGCATGCTGTCTGGGAGAGAACCCTGAGCTCGGAGATACTTGAGCCCAGGGCTCCCTCCTAGTTATTTAGCATAGAAGGGGGTCTGAGATCAGGTAGGAAAAAAGGGGGAGATGGGGTGGATGGGGGGGATTCTTCAAAAACAAAGATAAGGGAGGTAAGAAAAACGGGCTATTTATGTAGGCTTGAATTCCTCTGATTGGTTTATCGTTGATTGTTGATGTGAGACTAGCCGTGGTCAATCATAGCACGTGATCCTCTCGAAGTGAAGTTTTATAAACTAATTTCGAGAGGAGCATGTGATATGATTGAGCATGGCTGGATTCTCATCCGTAATCAGTAATAATCCAATCAGATTGTTCCAAGCTTTCAATAAATAGACCCATTTTACCCTACTGCCTTATCTTCGTGTAGGAAGAATCCCCCCTTCCACCCCATCTCCTCCTTTTCCTCCCATTTCTAAGAGGAGCTCTCGAGACCTACCTGATCTCGGACCCCCTTTATATGCTTATTGACCAGGCGGGAGCCTTGGGCTCAATTATCTCGGAGCTCAGGGTTCTCTCCCGGGACAGCATGCCAAACCTGCTATTAATGCTAAGAATATATAAGTGTGAACTCTTGAAATTAGCAGTGGGTGAGAAATAGTTTATAAAACTTCACTAAGAGTGTGTGTTGCACTGCATAAACTCAAAGCATTTTAAAAACGATGTGTACTCAGCACTGAGTGTAAACGCATGTTCAGCGCCTGGCTACATCGGCAGTTTAAAACATGGTGCTTGTATTGAAAACAACAACAACAAAAAACGCATCGGTGGACACACACCCTTAGACTAACAATGTGCTCTTGCTAAATAAACATTTTAATTTTTTTATTTTGTTTACTTTAATACAACAAAAATGTGCACTACACTACACTTCACTATTTTGAAGCTTTCTAAACACCAGATTCATGGGGTCACCTGCTGGTCAAAACCATGAAAATGGCAAAAAAAAACTCCAAAGGCCAAAAAACAAGCGAACAAAACATGCATATAAACAGATTTTCTAACTCATGGCAAATGTTTTATTTTGGGCTGGAGGATAAAACTATAATAAAATGATCACAATATAATTTTCCCTAGGTAAAACAAGAATTTGTATTCTTTTTTTTCAAGGCACAATTATATTGCATTAAGTATATTTATTGTTATACTTATTTACGTCATCATGCAATAAATGTTTTAACAAAGTGAGTGGAAAAATCAATAATACCAGCTCGCACATTAAAAAACAACTGCGATATTATCCTATATATTTTTGTAGAGCTTTGGGTTGTGAGAAAGAACCTCAAAAATGTAAATAGTATTATTAATTATTATTAATATTAATTATTATTATTATTAACATTTGTTGTTGTTGTTGTTGTTGTTATTATTATTATTTTCATTATTATTATCATTATCATTATTATTAATATTATTATCATCATCACAAACCCTAGTATTGTACTACTGTAATTGTGACATTTTGAAAGCGAAGTCCTTAACACTGACACTTGACTGAAAGGCCAATCCAGACTCAAAGGGATCACCCGTGTGCTTTGATTAAAGTCTCTTAACCTGAAGGATCTCCTGCACAATAGACAATGTCATACAAGCACCGAGGGAAGTTATGCTGCGTAGATCATGAAGTGCACTAACATGTTTGAAACACTGAAAAAGACTCCTATAATACAGCTGCTGGATCTGATTTCTCATGTCTCGAACTGCTTATTTTTACTTAGGACTCACGGCTTAAGAGACTTATTGTAGAAATACACCTCAGGCTGCTGTATGTGTGAACACATACACTGAGCAAATAGGATCTGCTTTCTCTATTCATGGCAGCACTTTGATAATGGAGCGACAGGTTTGTCACATGACGTCATGGGTGTCGTGATGAAATTAATATGATCTTTGCTCAAAAGAAGCTTTTATTTCTGCATATTGTGACTGTGAGGCATAGACAAATATGCTTTGTATTTAAGATATAAATACTGGCAATGGTGTAATACTGTATGTGGAGGAGGTTTTGCAAAGGTGAAGCTATTTGTTTTAGCTTAAAGTTTAGTTTTTATATATAGTTGAGTCAGTTGGCATTTCTGTGTGGAGTTTGCATGTTCTCCCTGTTTTCGCGTGAGTTTCCTCCAGGTGCTCCGGTTTCCCCCACAGTCTAAAGACATGTGCTATAGGTGAATTGAGTAAGCTAAATTGTCCGTTCATTCTGCTGTGGCGACAGCTGATTAATAAAGGGACTAAGCCGAAAAGAAAATGAGTGAATGAATGTTTGTGTATTTATTTTTATTTTTTTCACAAATGAATACACTTGGCTTCAGTAGATCAGAAAAAATTTACAAATTTCTTGTTGTTGCTCTCTAAAATACAGATTATACAGTATAGCTCAAAGGTCATATAAACACACACGGTCATTAGGTTTTAAAGTGTAAATTTATGAATTTGTTTTGTGTGAATAAAAATGTTAGAGGACTAACAGACTGTGTTCAAATATTTGGGATGTTTTTATATTTTTATATATAAAATGATACTTAAATAGCTCTCTATAGAGTGATGTTGTAATTAAGTGTAATAGCTGATGCTGTAACAGAATTAGCATGAAACGGACACAAACATTAACCCTAAATAGCGAAAACTCAACTTATATTGCAGGCTATCAGTCGGCCACCTTTATCAAACATTGAGCTTGAAAATAAATATTCACAATAACTACATATTTTGAAATCAGGTTTTTTAGCTTAGTTTACCACACCATAAAAAGGTGAAATATTTAAGAGAAAATGCTTCAGACTGCCTTTTAATGATGTTGAAAGACTCTTTTTTACTCCCTTCTTGATTCTATTATTCTGAATGACCTCAGACAAACTACGTGTTCAGGACAAAAAGGTTATTTCAGTACTTAAGAAACATAGTAAAGTTCATTACAAGCTTAATCGGAAATTTTCATCGGAAATTTTTGCATGTAAACAAATTTTATTCAACCTTATTCAACTTTATTCAACCTATCAAGCACATTTTAAGGTCTTTGCATAGTGAGTCAGAAATTTTCATATGGCTTTTATGATATTCATTATTCATCACGCACAGAAACTTTGCACTCTGATGTGTGTTAATGAATCCGTTGCGAAATAAAACAAAAAACGCTAAACAATACAAAGCGAAATCATTGTGCATCAGGCATTGAAACCAGCATACAGTACGCTAGAGCAATGGTTCTCAACCATCCACCACAATCTATCTTTATACGACGGGGGG
>CAIGQV010000818.1:25325448-25344269 GCA_903798115.1 Danio jaintianensis | reverse complement strand
TTTGCGAAAGTGAAGGAAAAAAAACCTCGAGAGAAACCAGGCTCAGTTGGGCACGACCATTTCTCCTATGGCCAAACGTCTTGTGCAGAGCTGCAGTCTAGGCGCCGGAGGCTGGTGAACGCTGGACGTCAGTGAAGACTCGTCTTTCACTGGGGTCTCACAGGAATCAGTCCTTTTCTCTCCACTCCTCCATGACCACCACAGCAGCTCCTCAGGATACGGCCCGGTCTGGGATTATGGAAACCTTGGGGTCATCTCTTCACAGGTCTTGGATTGCATTAGTGGCACTGCATAGTCTCTGGGGGCCTCGGGATGAGTATCCCCAGGTGGAAATAGAGAATAAGGAGAATAATTAGCGTAGCTGCTGTTCATAGTGTATATAAACGAGATGCAAAAACCTGCGTGGAGCACATTCATGCATCATACCGTTATGCAATGCATTGAGTGTATGCTTTACTAAAAAGATAGGTCTTTAATCTAGTTTTGAACAGAGAGAGTGTGTCTGAGCCTCTGACATTATCAGGAAGGCTATTCCAGAGTTTAGGAGCCATAAATGAAAAGGCTCGACCACCTTTACTCGACTTTGCTATTCTAGGTACTACCAGCAGCCCTGAGTTTAGGGATCTTAAAGAGGTGGCTGATTTATTTTACAATGAATTGGGTGCATGTATTTAAGAATGGATCACTAAATCATTGACTCACTCGACTCATTCAAGAATGCTGAATCGTTCAATAAAGAAACACTGTTGTATTCTTCAGAGATGTGCAGCTGTTTCTATGTTGGACTATTTTCAATAATGAAATAAAGTTTACAATTTTGTGTAAACAATTATTAATGAAAACTACTTGAACTCTTATGTCAATGTCAAATTTGCAATCATATTGATTTTCATGAAAACAGCACTCTAGGCTTGTCATGTTGACAAACCTGGCAAAATGCATCTAGAAGTGCTTTTTTTAGAAGTTAAGAGATGCTTAATGAGATCTGTGAGAAGGATTTTCAATACATTTACGAAGAAAATGCCAACATATAGAAAAAAAAAGTGTTTGTCAAATTTACTGGCATTTGTGTGTGTGTGTGTGTGTGTGTCTGTAGAAATGTTTCTACACCCTTTTTCAGTGGACAGTACCACCAAAAAAAAGTGCAAACATTTTTTTATTTTTGTAACTATTTTTGTTTTTATGTCAGTGAATTGACAATTTAAATCAACCATTTAATTGATTGGCTTGTTAAATT
Organism: Danio jaintianensis; assembly: GCA_903798115.1. Classification (NCBI taxonomy): domain Eukaryota; kingdom Metazoa; phylum Chordata; class Actinopteri; order Cypriniformes; family Danionidae; genus Danio; species Danio jaintianensis. Next base: position 25,343,032 of record CAIGQV010000818.1, on the reverse strand, counting down.
AATTGAACCAGACTCAAATGGCAAAAGAGAACTGCATATATGAAGTGAATTGGTGAAATAGTCCATGTAAGAAGGGGGAAAAACGATAATCGCAGTGGACAGAATAGAAAGCCTGTTGACCTCTCATATGTTTTGTGGTCAGTGAGCTTTGTCATTCCTGTACCACAGAGCTCAACATGGAAAGGTCTGGAATGCCCCAAACTGTTTGGGAACGTAACGGTCTTCGTAAAAGCCTGCCAGTTAACCTACTCCACACACACACACACACACACACACACACACACTCTAGCCTGGTTTAACCCCAAATCCCTCTGTTCCTGTGCTTAAAATTTCTTTCCCTACATCTTGCTTTATTTGTTGAAAAGTAAATAATTAAAAAAACAAAGTAAATCTATAAGAAAAAACATGGTGGTGATATTGCACCACTTTTTTAAAGCAAGCGCAGAATCTTGTAAAAATATTTGAGACTTATTTTGTTATTTGTTGATCTATTTTATACTATATTATATTCATATCTGTCAAGTATTTTTATTTTTACCATATGGAATGGCTCGGTAATGCATTACGTCACATAATGCACGAGGCACTTTGTAAGAAACACTTCTATTTTTTCAACGTTTGTTTGTGTAGCTTTTTTATATATTTTCTATTTTTTTCTATTTTTAGTAGCTAAATTATTCATATCTAACGTTTTAAATATTTAATATTCTATATTCTTGTCTGTGTTTTTACCTCTTATTATACTCCATAATTTAGATTCTTATTGATATTTTTGAAGGTCACAGACAGTTGTATAAGCATTTCACTGCATATCGTATGTGTTTGTGACATTAAATTAGAATTGTTGTATGTTTTATGAACCAGAGATTTTCAAAGTATAAAACGGTGCTAGTCTATTGAAGTATACAGGGATGAATAATTGCAATGAATGAATAGAAAAATGCTGAGTGTGCCTCACACAGGTGAGTGGGCTTGACAAACCACTTGTAGAAAACACACTTATTCATCTCTCTGACACTTTAACTGACACTTGCACCAGTTTTCAGTTTTCACAGGTGAGTGGGCTTGACAAACCACCTGTAGAAAAAAATACTTACCCTTACTCTAGCACCTAATTCTCTGAGCACAAACAGTTCCTTTGTATAGCACTTCTTGTGTGTATTGTCTCTTCTTGTTGAATTGCTGAATGCCTCCTCAATTGTAAGTTGATTTGAACAAATGCGTCAGCTAAATGACAATGTAAATGTAAAAAAGACATCAAATTAACCAGTAAAAAAACTGTAGCTGCAAATTGAAAATACCAATAAATTTGTCAATTGATAAATGTGAAAAATGTAGCATTTATAACAGTTTTATTTTTGCATCTTTATTGAGTGTTAATTATTGAAATAAATTTACAGTGTAGCTGATATTTTATTTTTAGAACAGTGTCATAATTTTTATATGAACCCTAAAGCAAGAAAATCCTTGTTATACTGAAATGCATTATAGGTAATAACAGAATTCAGAATCTAAAATTTTATCCAGAAACGAAGCAATATACTGAAGATACAGAATGATATCAGCTCCCCTTCTTTAATATTTTTCATACTCATCAAGTGTATTTAGCCTATAGATTATATGTGTATATGTGCATACTGAAGAAACTGACGTCAGCCTTGCAGGTTTTTAGCGCAGGATTGAGTTCTCATGCAGAAACGCAGGCTGCGGTGGGCCAATGCGGAGGTGCTGTTTAAAGCAGGATGGCTAGTTGGCCTGCTGGGCCGCTGGAGACGCTAATGGCAGGGTATCGAGCCAGAGAAAAGCCCTCATTCAAGCTACACTCAAAACGCTGATCTCTAATTAGCATCCTAGACCCAGTAGGGTGGTTCCAGTATGCGCAAGTGTGTGAAAGAGAGAAAACGAGCGTGTGCTTGTGTAAATGTGTCTTTGGGAGCACTATTGTCTCTCTGTCTTTGTCCTCCTACGCTCTGTGTGGATGTGAATGAGTGTTTCTCTGGGTTCTCGGTCTATGGCGACTCCAACAAACACTAGGGCTGAAATATCTCTTTTAAGGATCAAATTACTAAAATAGAAAAGCAGACATATGGACTGACAGGACAAGGCAGGAGATTTGAGGGACTGCATGGACTGGTGTGGAAGAAACAGCTTTTTTTTTGTGTGAGCGTTTTGAGTTTAAGATCATGAGGCATTTTTTCTCGGAGATAAATCTCCTTATTTCCGCTCCGGCTACTGGTATCATTGGCGGCCACAGACATCGAGTCAGGTAGAGAGTGTTTATGTGTATTATGTTTGAGATTTTTAATGGGAAAAAATGAAAATCTGTCATCGTTTACTCATTCTCAAACCTCAAAGGAGAATATATTGAAAAATGTTGGATAAAAAGCAGTCATTAACTTCCATAGTATGTTTTGTTCCTACTATGGTTTTTTTTCCCCTCAACATTCTTCAGAATGTCTTGTTTTTTGTTCAAAAGGAGAAAGAAATTCATAAAACCACTAGAGTGTGAGAAAATGTTCATTTTTGAGTGGATTATTCACTTTAATGTGTGTTTTTCAATACTTGAATACTTGACTTCAAATTTTGTTCGACAAAAACCTAGACAGAAGGATGTGTACCTTCTGTCTAGGTGTTTGTCGAACAAAATTTGATAAAGGTTTGTGGTTTGAACTTCCTCAGCAAGTACTTTTCTTGTTTATTGGAGATTTTATTTAATAATTACACCAAGCTGATGTAAATTCAATTGTTTTTTGGTCCCACTTTATATTAGGTGGCCTTATCGTCTATGTACCTGCATCAAAAAATAAATACAATGTACTTACTGTGTTAATAATGTCTTCTAGAAGATTTCTGGAAGAAAAGATTCTCTTGAGGTGGGATATGAGTAGGTTTAGGGTCAAGGTGTAAGGGATGGTCAATAGTGTAATTTCAAATGTATTTACAGAAATTAATTACCGATGTAATTACATGCAAGTATTTAATCAATCATAAGTACAATGTAAAAACATATATTTACACAATAAGTACATACAAACATAGTAATGATTAATTTCAGTGTAATACATATTAGTTAAGGCCACTTAATATAAAGTGGGACTGATTTTTCAATAACAATAACATGGGCTTAATTTAGATAGATTTGTCCCTTCATAGACTTCACTTTTCTGTCTAATGTTCTTCATATGTATTAGATTTTTTTTGTCAAATTTACCCGATAAAGGCATTTCTACATTGAGATATACTACAAATATCTACAAATACATTATAGAGGTTTTTTTTTGCCCCAACTTTTCTCCATTTCTTCTCTGTCTTCTGTTTATGATAAATTGGGGTTAAAGGTCAAACAGGTCACTTGTTTCTTTGTGTGTCTGGCGTGTTTGCGCTGGTTTGTGTGTGTGTTTGTTTGTGTTTTCTTCTGTTGTCATAGTACGGTCTGAATGAATATGGCCACCCGTAAGCAAGTGGATGATATTAAACACAGTGATCAGTCACTCTGGTTAACCACTGTGACCCTGAGCAGAGCCAAAAGTGGAGAGTTAAGCGTATCATATTGTGTGTTCTTCATATAACTCTATAATGTGGTTCAAAAATCACTAATGCTCCTTTTGAGACCAAATGTGTGCTGATGAAATGTTTCCAGACTCCACTTTTTCTGAAGTCTCTCTCTCTCTCGTTCTGTCTTTCAGTTGGGATGACAGTAGCTCAGTCAGCAGTGGGATCAGTGATGCGATTGATACTGATGACATCAACACCAGCTCCTCCATAAGCTCTTACGCCAACACCCCAGCTGCATCCCGCAAGGGCCTGAATGGACAGGTATGACCTGCAGACATTTGTATACACATACACATACAAAATTATTAGCCCTCCTGTGATTTTTTTTGTTTTTGTTTTTCTTTTTCAAATATTTCCCAAATGATGTTTAACAGAGCAAGGAATTTTCACAGTGTTTCCTATAATATTTTTTCTTCTGGAGAAAGTATTAATGAAATTAATTAAGCACTTATTTGTTTATTTTGGCTACAATAAAAACAGTTGTTGTTTTTTTTAAAAACCATTTTAAGGTCAATATTATTAGCCCCCTTGAGCAATATATTTTTCGATCATCTACAGAAGAAACCATCCTTATACAATGACTTGCCTAATTACCCTAACTTGCCTAATTAACCTACTTAAACCTTTAAATGTTACCTTAGGCTGAATACTAGTATCTTGAAAAATATCAAGTAAAATATTATGTACTGTCATCATTATTAGAAATGATTTATTAAAACTATTATGTTTATGTGTTGAAAAAATCTTCCCTCTGTTAAACAGAAATTGGGGAAAAATACAGTGGGGCTAATAATTCAGGAGGGCTAATAATAATTCTGACATCAACTGTACAGTCGTGGCCAAAAGTTTTGAGAATTACATAAATATTGGAAATTGGAAAAGTTGCTGCTTAAGTTTTTATGAAAATTATGAAAATGAACTTAATCCTGAAAAAAGATCATTTCAGTAATCGTCTTGTTAACTCAGGTGAGAATGTTGACGAGCACAAGGCTGGAGATCATTATGTCAGGCTGATTGGGTTAGAATGGCAGACTTGACATTATGACATTATGACTTAAAAGGAGGGTGATGCTTGAAATCATTGTTCTTCCATTGTTAACCATGGTGACCTGCAAAGAAACGCGTGGAGCCATCATTGCATTGCATAAAAATGGCTTCACAGGCAAGGATATTGTGGCTACTAAGATTGCACCTAAATCAACAATTTATAGGATCATCAAGAACTTCAAGGAAAGAGGTTCATTTCTTGTTAAGAAGGCTTCAGGGCGTCCAAGAAAGTCCAGCAAGCGCCAGGATCGTCACCTAAAGAGGATTCAGCTGGGGGATCGGAGTGCCACCAGTGCAGAGCTTGCTCAGGAATGCAGGCAGGTTTGAGCGCATCTGCATGCACAGTGAGGCGAAGACTTTTGGAAGATGGCCTGGTGTCAAGAAGGGCAGCAAAGAAGCCACTTCTCTCCAAAAAAAACATCAGGGACAGATTGATCTTCTGCAAAAAGTATGGCGAATGGACTGCTGAGGACTGGGACAAAGTCATATTCTTCGATGAAGCTCCTTTTCGATTGTTTGGGGCATCTGGAAAAAGGCTTGCTTGGAGAAGAAAAGGTGAGCGCTACCATCAGTCCTGTGTCATGCCAACAGTAGAGCATCCTGGGGCCATTCATGTGTTGGGTTGCTTCTCATCCAAGGGAGTGGGCTCACTCACAATTTTGCCCAAAAACACAGCCATGAATAAAGAATGGCACCAAAACACCCTCCAACAGCAACTTCTTCCTGCAATCCAACAACAGTTTGGTGAAGAACAATGCATTTTCCAGCACAATGGAGCACCGTGCCATAAGGCAAAAGTGATATCTAAGTGGCTCGGGGACCAAAACGTTGAAATTTTGGGTCCATGGCCTGGAAACTCCCCAGATCTTAATCCCATTGAGAACTTGTGGTCAATCCTCAAGAGGCGGGTGGACAAACAAAAACCCACTAATTCTGACAAACTCCAAGAAGAATGGGTTGCTATCAGTCAGGATTTGGCCCAGAAGTTGATTGAGAGCTTGCCCAGTCGAATTGCAGAGGTCCTGAAAAAGAAGGGCCAACAGTGCAAATACTGACTCTTTGTATAAATGTCATGTAATTGTCGATAAAAGCCTTTGAAACGTATGAAGTGCTTGTAATTATATTTCAGTACATCACAGAAACAACTGAAACAAAGATCTAAAAGCAGTTTAGCAGCAAACTTTGTGAAAACTAATATTTGTGTCATTCTCAAAACTTTTGGCCACCACTGTATATGGTTTTCAAGGACTCTCCATTGGCGTAGTGGATTTTATACTTTAAAAACCACTTACTATGTGGGCTTATCCTACCCCTACCCCTACCCCTAAACCTAATCCTCACAGGAAACCTGTGGCAAAATTAAAACCTTGTTAAGTATATTTTTAAGCATTTTGAATTACGAGGAACAAGGCATGTCCTCGTAACCACCTTAATCGCATACAACTAGGTCATACCTATGTCATTATATAATTTTGTATGGTCCTTGTAAACCGCATAAACATTTACACACACATGCTGTTATGCATAATTTATAAACACTCTTATACAGTATCGCATATTTGTGCATTTATCAGAGCCCAAAAGCCACATTTGTGGAAACCATTGTTCCATTTGATTACTCTGCTAGTCTTTAAAAATTGTTGTACAGAAATAATTTATCGTACATTTATCGTAGTGTTGCATTAGTCTTACCATGTGGATGTTAAGCTTGTAGATGGAAGATTATTTGGTTTAACAGTGTACAAAATGTCCAAGTCCAAAAAGTAAACAATTTTATATTTCTTTCTTCTTCTTTTTTTTTTTTTTTAAATATATGTCAAAATCATGCCTGCATTGGCTAAAACATTACCTTACTGTACCTATCAATCATGGTGGAATACTAAACTGCCTGAATACACACTGTATCATTTCATTTTTATACCCCAAGCTTTTTAAACAGAGTAATTGGAGATCGATCCATACAAAACCACTATTGTTCTCAGTTACTTTCTGTGTCTTTCCCCCCTCTGCGTAACATTTATTTGGGATCCAGCTACATCTTACACAAAGCGGTTATGTTCTTCTTTCTTCTCATGAAACTCGCTTCTCTCTCTGTTTACTTGAACCCAACTCTCACATTCCCCTGCTTGAGACCCTCATAAAGCATTAAAGCAATTGACATTCCATCTCACAATAAAAGAGTACAACAAAAAAGCCTGAAACAAAAACAAAGACTTTGAGTTTAAAGTTTTGGCTCTTCTGAACATTTAATGTATTGCAATGGTGAATTTGGTAAGTGTGGGTGCATTGTAAAATTGATGTGTTCATGATAATCACAATAACATGACTTGTTAAGTTGATTTAATTCAACTTAAAAATGAAAGGTTGCAGTATTTTTTTTTTACAGTGTGCTATTAAAACTCTACATTCACCAAATCTGTGTTTTCCATAGCCTCAGACCGATGCGGAGAAGCATTCAGCAGCCGAACGCGGCACTTCTCTGTCCATCGATGAGGTCAAGAAGTCTGATGGCGGGTTGGATTGCGGCATCAAAACAGACTCGGGGCTGAAGTGGCGTCGAAACCCTTCAGATGTTTCTGAGGAGTCGGATAAGAGCAATTCTGGACGGAAAACTGCACCAATCACTCAGACGGGGTCCTGGAGGCGAGGCATGAGCGCACAGGTCGGGGTGACTGTACCCCGTACCAAGAGTACATCTGTTTCCTCAGGATCCAGCATCATCAAGACACAAGGGACAGGTAGGTGTTCATTTTTCTAAAGCATTTAGTTTATGTAATTGATTGAAATAAAGCATATCACAGTATGACTTTTAATTAAATACATATACATCTAAGCAGTTCACAGTAAATCATCCAGTGGAATCTGTCTTCATCTTCTTTATATTGATTTTTCTTTCTTTTTTTATACAAGGAAATATTGTAAGAGAGCTTTATCTTAATTTGTGCAATTGTTTTAATTAAAATAGTGGCAATAATGAAAAAAATATTTTATCATGTTTATCTAGTTGAATAAAAATGTAATAAACAATGTGTATGTAATAAACAGTATGTAGTCATAGTGATTTCTAAATAGCAACCTGTAAAAGGAAGGAATTGCTGCTTTATTTTATTCCTGTTGAATGATGTACCTTTATATATAATGAATAAATATAATATAATAAATATAATAAAATAAATTTAAAAAAATATATATATATTTTTAGAAATATTTTTATATTTTTACAAGAAAACAAAAGTGTGAAATCTTAATTCTATAATATTTTGTCATATTTTAATAATAATGTTCATAATAGAATCACATTTTACACGTTTACTATTTAATAATAATAAATGAAGAACAAGACATATTATATTGTTGTCAATGTCACAGTTGGTTGCAAGAAAGTGGACCCAGTTACAGCAATGAACAACAAGGTGTTTATTGATGAAATTAAGCACAAGTAGACAAGGGTTTGACAAGGTCCAAACAATAGGGGCAATAACACAGGGAAGCCAGTGGTAGGGACAAGATGGCACCAGAATAAACAGCCAGCCAGGAGTAGGAGCAACAGTGGTCAAAACCAGAGCTAGATACTGGGAGCAAGCCACGTAACCTCCAGACTGGCAGGCCAGGGAAGTCAGGACACGGGATAGGACTGGAAAGTATAAGACAAGAAAGGACAGCAAACAGGAAGCAATAATTGTACAATAAAATAATAAAACTAACTAAATCTAAAAGAAAATCTGAAATCAATATAAATCCTAGTACAAAGGAAACTAGACTGACTAGGCTGAAAACGGATAAAACATAAAATTAAGTAAAGACTTTTAGAATCTAAAAGAGAGAAATTAATCAAAAAGACAACTAATAATCAACTACTAATACATTACTGGGATTGACAGAAAAATGGAACAAAAATGGTTGTAAGGATAAAAGTAAGACAAAGATTAGAACAAAGTTAAGTAAACACTAGGAACAAACAAAAGAAAGTAGTAGCTACAAACAAACAATAAATAAATAAATAAAAGAACTAAAAGAACAGGCAAGACAAAACACTATGTAAGTATCCTTACATAGTGTTTTGTCTTGCCTGTTCTGCTAGGATAGGATACAAGATAAGCAAAGACAAGCTCACATGGAACGAACCAGCAAAGAAATGAGAAGCACAATATGTAGAACAAAGCACACAAGAGACAGGTAAAAACAATCAGGATAACAAGGTCTAAAGAAAAGGGCGGGGTAACTGAAAACAAGGAGGAAAGACAAGAGGAGCACATGGCCAACACAAATTAAGGCTAAGCAATGTAAACAAGCACAGGACAAACAGGGAAACATTAAACACTGACAGGACAGACAAGACTGTAAGTTCAGGACCATGACAGTCATTGCTGTTGTTATTAAAAATAAAAACAAAAATATCAATAGTAAACTGTTATTTTGCTACATTTTTTTATTAATAAAAAAAATAATAATAACATGTTTATAATTTATTAATGACTAATTAAATATGATAATGCTTATTATTTTTACAATTGTTGTTGTTGATATTTTATAGTCAGATTAATAAGTGATTTACAAAACTAGCAGGTGCATAAACCATAATAGAAGTACAGAAAACCTGGACCTGTTTTTTTTTTATTTATCATAAATTGGTAATATTTCCAGCCAAATAATACATATATTAATTTAATCACACTTTGGAATCCCACACACAGTGTTTGACTTTGTCTGCAAGTTTTATGCATTATCAGCTCATCCAGCTGTAACATTTTTTCATCCATTAGGCAAAACAGATGACGCCAAGGTCTCGGAAAAAGGTCGCATGTCTCCCTCTTCCAACATCCTCCAGCATTCCTCCTCAGACACCGGCCGAAGCAGCGGAGACGAAGCCAAAAAAAACACCGGAGGCAGAGTCCCTACAAGCACATTTGGTTTCAAGAAACCCAACGCCGTCCACAACCCATCCAACGTCATAACCACCGCCAGCATTACTTTAGTGACAGCCAGCGGTGCCACCATTACCAGCGGCTCCGCCACCCTGGGCAAAATTCCCAAATCCTCCGCTCTTCTAGTTGGTGGCAGAGGGTCATTAAAAGGGGCTGTTGATGGATTATTGCCCACTCAGGAGGATGGCTACCTGTCGCCCAGTGCTCGATCAACGCTGCAGTACCGAAGTCTACCTCGACCTTCTCGATCTGGAGCCGCGGCCCGCAATGGAAACCGATCCTCCACAAGCAGCATCGAGTCAAGCCTACTCACCCGAGCGCCACTCCTTACTGCTATTACAGCCAATAAACCCAGAGATCCCGGCCCTAAAACCAACGGGCACACAATCCAAGCCAATCAGACAGACAAGGAGAAGGGCGTGGCCTCAGATATTGACAGCACGAGAACCAATCCGATTGTTTCGGGAGGAGGGGCGGCAACTATTCCTCAGACGGCGAGACAGGGAAACAAGTACAGCGAGGTCTCGTCCCCAACATTGCGAAGGTACATAAATGAAACTTTTTGTATTTATAAAACATGTTTTCCAAGCATCTCGACTTAACCTTTGTGTGCTGTTGGGGATGTTTTCATCCACTCTGGGGTAATTTTGAGTCTCAATTTGGCCACAACCATCTCTATGTTTCAGCAAATGGAATGATTTTTGGTGCCAAATCTTATTTTGACACATATTTTGGGAAAGTACTTTGAAAGTTTTCAAAAACTCAACAATACACTCTGGGCAAATTGACTACCCTTTCGTTATGTTTGTGGCTGCTTTTGCTCCATTGACTTTCATTATAATGACATTTTTAGATTGCAAAGCCATGACACCGTATTATTATGTATTCTTGATTGTTGGTGATTGTTGAATTGTTTTTGGTCAGAACAGAGTAAATGTATTTATGCACGCATAGACCTCCAAATAAAAACCAGAAACTTTTTTTGCACAGACCTATCTAAAGGGGTAATGGTGCCAACTGATGGTCAACAGTAAAAATTGCAAATTTGTAAACAGTAAAAATAGGCAAATTTGACCTCTTCCCGACAGAGAAAACCACCAGCAATCAAGCGTGCATGATTATTTGGTGTCAAAGCTTTGCAATCAAAACATTACATTATAATGGAAGTCAATGGGGAAAAAACAGCCATGAACATAACCAAAGGGTAGTACATTTGAACAATACACAAGGGTTAATTGAGGCAAATGGAACCCAACAACAAATTTATGCTGAGCAAATGAGATCAAAACACTTATCTTATGAATTGAGCTTGAACACAGTTTACTCTTGTTGAGGCAATATATTTTAATCGCATAGTTTGAACAATCAGAATTTTTTGTTAACTATTCCAGTTTAAACTTGGTCACTTGCTCTAGATTACTAGTTATTAATTTTATTTTATTAATTTTCTGCTCGAGTTGAATTATTTGAACCCCCACGGAAGATGCAACTGAGGCAAATTCTGCGCATTTGCGGCAAACGTGTCACACGTTCTAGATTATTCGCACCACCCCATGGAAATTTGCCTACACTGTAATAATATATCCATAAATTAACAGTTTTCCACTTCCCATTAACAGTTAATGATTTTGTGATTCATGTTTTTTTTCTCCCTTTATTTATGCTTTTGAATTGCAATATGAGACTTCCAACAACTTTTGATTTTAAAAATTTGAAAAAGTGACTTTTATTGACATTAATGGTTTGAAAGGATATATATATGTATATATATATATTTTCTTTTCGGCTTAGTCCCTTTATTAATCTGGGGTGGCCACAGCGGAATGAACCGCCAACTTATCCAGCATATGTTTTACGCAGCGGATGCCCTTCCAGCTGCAACCTATTTACTGGGAAACACCCATACACACTCATTCACACACATACACCACGGACAATTTAGCTTACCCAATTCACCTTATAGCGCATATCTTTGGACTTGTGGGGGAAACTGGAGTACCCGGAGGAAACCCATGCAAACACGGGGAGAACATGCAAACTCCACACAGATGCCAACTGACCCAGCCGAGGCTCGGACCAGTGACCTTCTGGCTGTGAGGCGACAGTGCTAACCACTGAGCTACTGTGTCACCCTTTATTTTATTTTATTTTATTTTATCTGCTACAAGTTTAATGGATTTAACATTATATAAACAAATTGTCACACATTTTCAAAGAATTGTGTTCTTAAGTTAAACAAGTAACTTGAATAAACAGCAAAAATCTTACCACACACAGAATTTCACCCTCATAAATCAGTGTTTCCAGTGATGCTTCCTCAATTAATGGCTGTATTCATCATGGCGGGCCCCTCTTGAATTGCCAAACGTGAAAGAAGGAATGAGTTTTTGTAACCCCCTCCAGCACCATGATTAGGGTCTTTCTGAAGCTGTTTACATAACCTGCTTTATGGCGGTCATGGATCACGACTCTCCAGGGTGGCTCGCCATTCCCTCTGAGACACTCTTGTTATTGATGAGCAAAGTGTGTTTAATCTTTTCCCACTGTTTTTAAGGATAAACCCATGTTTTTCTTTTGAGCTTCATGCGTGTCAAAAGGGGACATACATTGAAAATTGAGAGAAGTGTCTTTGCAATGACTCATACCTTTTTGTACTAATATTTAGGGATTTTATAAACCCTTAAGTCAGGTTTGCCCAATCCTGTTCCTGGAGATTTACCAACCTGCAGAGTTCAGTTCCAGCCCTGATCATAAACACCTGTCTGTAATTATCATGTTCTTCTGAAGGTCTCAGTTCACTGGTATAAGCGTGTTTTAGTGGGATTGTAGATGAACTTTGCAGAAAGGTAGATCTCTAGATGTACTTTTTATAGATTATAAATGCTTATAAAAGACTATGAAATTGTGTTAATCTACTTTTGAAGGAAAGATCATGCAATCTAGAAACCAGAAGAGTTTATTCTTGAGACAATACAAGAAGTCTACAACCATTTTTATTTTTTATTACTTTTTGCGTATCTAGGCATTTCCATTCATTTTCTTGTTTTTTTTTACATTTAAGGCTATACATAAGCTTAGTTCTCCATTGTATTTTTTGCATTTGTTTTTAAATCAGCTTTTATTATTTGAAGGTTTATTTTTATCTGCTTATTTATCAGCTATCGGCTTACACATATATGTGGATTTAAAGAGTTATTGGTATAGGCTAATTTCCTTATTGGTGCGTCTATTATATAGATCTCATATATCAAAAAAACTTCTTAAAAGTATTTTATAAGTTATTTATAAATTTGTGTTTAAAGGTCCCATGAAATTAAAATAAAGTTTTTGAGATGTTAGTATCAGTATTGTGAGTTTTAGGATATCTATAAGCTAGTGTCCAAAACAGTTTGCAGCTTGTAGTTTGTCACTTCCGCCTAAATAGATCAACAGTTTTATTCACGTCACGTTTCTTATCAAATCGTGACCAATCAAATGCTCTCTAGTACCTGACCTGCCCCGCCCCCTTCAAGACGCTTCACGTTTGATTCTCTTAATCTCAACAACTCTCAGAGCTGTGATAAAACAAAACGCTATTGGCTATATATAAGGGGAGGAGCTACGCTATGTCCCACCCTCTCCATGTTTCAGTTGAGATTATATCAAACATCTAATAAAAATGCACATTTCAAAGCACTTCACGGGACCTTTAAAACTCTTCTTTCCATTAAACAGCACTTTGAAATATTTGAAAAAGAATTGCAAATTTCACAGAGGGGTAATAATTTTGGCTTCAACTGTATAATACAGCTTTTTACATGTAGGAGAATAACTAGAAGAATAAATAAATGTATTTAATCACTTATATAAGTCACTTGATGTAACATTTCATTCTTAATTGTTCTCTTAATCATGATTTCTAAGTTTGTTGTTTTTTCAGTTGTTTTTTTTAAACATAATTTCTAATTCTCTTCCTTCATCTTTTAGACTTTTTGGAGGCAAAGCTGCCAAGCAAGCCCCAGTCACCACTGCAGAGAGCATGAAAAACTCAGTGGTTATCTCCAACCCTCACGCCACCCTCGGTCACACCCAGTCCTCCGGAGGGCCCCTGGACTCCCCCTCTACTGTCCCAGGCAGCGGTGGCAGCAGTCCCCTATATGGGGGTCGAGGTGCCAGCATAGGGGGCAGTGAACAGGCATCGAGTCCCGGTTCAGTATACTCTACAGGCACCGGGACCTGGGGGACCACCATCAGCAGCTCCTCGGCCCTCGGGTACCCATCCGTCAGCAGCATGCACACCAGCAGCGAGTCCATCGACATGTCTGTGGGTAGCGGGCATCACCGTGACGATGTCCACCCAGCACTGATGCGGACGGGGAGCACCAAGACGGGCATGTTAGAGAGGTGAGTCTAAGAAAAACATGTGGTTCTAATAATGTGTTTTTAGTTCTTATTTGAATTACATTCTGGACCAGAATCATTTTATGAGTCTTTATGGTCATATTTGACAACTTTTAAATGTGGGAAAAAGTCTCATAAATTATTATGAAGTTTATATTAATCATATATACATTGTTTACATTTTTACATGAAAATATATGTAATATACAAATACAAAGTCTTGAAACTCTAGAAATTAGTTATTAAAACTATTATGTTTAGAAATGTGTTGAAAAAAAAATCTTCTCTTTGTTGAATAGAAATTGGGGAAAAAATATACAGGGGGGGTAATAATTCAGGGGGGCTAATAATTCTGACTTCAACTGTATATTATGTTTGCAGCAGCAGTCTGTTATATTCTCAGACAGCATGTCTGTGAATATACTGCAGTAGAATGTCTCGGTACTTGCTCTGCCATAATAATCAAAGCAGCAGCAGCATAGCAGATCTACTCCGCCAAGATCAAACACATCAACATTTCCCTATACATATTTATTACCATACTTATTATACAGAATTTATTTAAAATATTAAACACACTAAATATTAAACTTTTAAAAGGCTTTCTATGCATATTACTTTTTTATTTAATTTGTTTTTGACAACAAAGTTCCTCTATGACCCATATATATTTTATTTTGAGCCAAAAACATTTCAGTTGCTAAAATTAAATGGTTTTTAATAGTTTGAGGCTATATACATATAAGGTCTGTTCACACATGTTCTCTTTACAGCAATTTAACAGTAATTTTCCATGAAAGTGTGTGTGTGAAAGGGGTAATAACTGCATTATCAATGAAATTATGTCAATCCCCTCAATTTCAATACAGGAAAATGTGTGGATTATAAGAGGACTGACAGCAGTGTTTTCATCATATACAAGAAAATAAATTAATAAAAAATAATAAAACAAATTAATCAGATTCTTATTTGTATTTCATCATCCTGTGTTTGTTGACAATCCCAATTGATGATTAAAATTCACAAATGAAATGAAGCAGTCGTCATTCTATCCCGATGCCTTGAATTGCTCAATATATTTGCTAAAGGAGCATAAAACCTCAGTTTGGAAGCTTTTTGGGGTGTCTTTAATTCTGTATTGATCTGTTCTCCGATGCTTTTCCTGTGTCCCTACTCCACATTCCCCCAGTCCCCTCTCCTCTCCCTCTAACAGTCCTAAATTCAACCGTAACACTTTGCCACGGAAGCAAGACAGGTAAAATGTCCCGTAGCTTTTGGCTCCACCTAAGCTGCTTTTTTATTTTTATTTTTTTTACTACTGACATGGCTTTGTGTCTTTATGTTTGCACAAGTGTATCATTTTAAACACCCCATGCTCCTAAAAATCTGCCTTTTTTGGCGTTTAGTTAATGTCTCTTAGTTTTGCGGTCATCTATGTACTGGTGAACTCCTAAAAGCAATGAATATGACGTATTGTAAAATTTTATCTTCTTTTACTGTAAAATAACAGTAATGTTGTGAAATAATATTACTGTAGTTTTCTGTTTTAATATTGTAGTATTTCTCATTTTCTGTTTTTATTTATTATATTTATTATAATGTTTTATATTTGTGACCCTGGACCACAAAACAATAGCAATAGCCAAAAATATGTAGATTTTTAAAATAGATTTACCTTTATGGCAAAAATCATTATCATTTTAAGTAAATATAATGTTCCGTGGTGATATTTTGTAAGTTATCTACTGTAAATATATCAAAACTCAGTTGTGAATTTTAAATGTGCATTGCGAAGCACTTCATTTCAACAACTTTAAAGGCGATTTTCTCAGTGTTTTCAATCAATCTCAATAATATTATTCATTGCTATATCAACCATACATCAATAGAAACTTATTTATTCAGCTTTCATGTTATGTATAAATATCAATTTCCAAATATGTACACTTTTGACTGGTTTTGTGGTCCTGGGTCACATTTATAGTTTTTATAAATATATTTAATGAAGTTAAAATTCAAAAGAATCATTTATTTTTTAAACTGAGGTCTATATAGATTTGAGGTAATCTATTATAGGATATAATCGTACGCTTAAAAGCAATGAATATAACATATATGTAAAATTTGCATCTTTTCCCTGCTGGAATAACAGACCAAAAATAATGAAGACTTGTTTGTAGAGGCGAATATTTTTCCTTTTTGTTTTTGAAAAAATACAAATAAAATCATGTCCATGAGATAAATTGTTTTGTCATAAATGCACTTGTTGCTATAGCGACATCTAGTGACAAAATCCACAACTTGTGTTTACAAAGATGGTTTGTTTGCTTTTTTATTTTAATTACTTTAACAGTACATTCGGCATTATTTTTAAACTCTTAAGAGTTATAGATTAATCAAAGAACAGATCAAAGAATAATCATCTTTAATAGTGCAATTATAATAAAATTAAACTATATTATATGTCTGGAAAACCACCCTCTTATGATTGACCAAGCTCTACATGTTCTTCTCCTCCCTCACTGTTTCTTTTTATCCGTCTCTGTGATCAAACACGTACAGGTGCATTATGGGAGTAAACAGATCTTTCTGACTGCACTGGCACTTCTTTCCGTTCTGTCTTTCACTCACTTTTATACACGCTTTTCATGTTTTAATATGCAATATGGCCACCGTTTTATTTTTGAGCACTGTTTTGTGTTGGTGTGAGCGCATGGCACTTGTTACTTTTTTGTACAAAGTATTTTATGTTAATTAATAGCTTTTTCTTTTCTAAATTATAGCCGAACTTTTCTAATTTCTAATTTTAATGATAAATGTTAGTGGTGTATTTCAGATTGAAACCTTAAACTAAGGAATCTCTAAGACATAAAAAAAAATCTCGTATGCACCAAGGATAATAATAATAAAAAACAAGTACATTAAAGACTGTAGTATTGTGAAATCTTAATATATTTGAGGATTTTATTAAATAATTTGGAGCGGACACAAAGCAGTTCAATATTATTATTGAAACAAACAATTTTTCAGGACTTTTTAAATTTAATATAGAGTTCAAATTTAAAATATATATATATTTTTAAAACATTATAAAATTAATGTATTCTTTATTGCTGAATATAAATACTTCTTTCAAAAAGACGTTTAAACCCTAGTAAAATATGGAATAATATGTCAAATAAATGACTATTATATTGAAAAGTATCAGAAATTAAAATAGCATTGTTTGAATGCTGATTGGGTGATGCTGTTGTTGCAGGTACGCCCCCTCACCGCAGCTGCGTCAGGAGGAGGCTCGTGATTGGCTGCGCTCACATTCGGCTGGTGGATTGCAGGACTCAGCCAGCAACTCTCCCTTCTCCACCGGCTCCAGCCTGACGTCACCATCTGGCACACGCTTTAACTTTGCTCAGCTTGGTAAAACACATATATTATGAATTTATAATAACTTTCCAATGTATAATAAAATTCTATTTTAGGTTTTTGATAGATAGATAGATAGATAGATAGATAGATAGATAGATAGATAGATAGACAGACAGACAGACAGACAGACAGACAGACAGACAGACAGTTAGATATTGATTGATTGATTGATTGATTGATTGATTGATTGATTGATTGATTGATTGATTGATTGATTGATTGATTGATTGATTGATTGATTGATTGATTGA
>CAIGQV010000818.1:25301892-25321592 GCA_903798115.1 Danio jaintianensis | reverse complement strand
AGATAGATAGATAGATAGATAGATAGATAGATAGATAGATAGATAGATAGATAGATAGATAGATAGATAGATAGATAGATAGATAGATACATACATACATACATACATACATACATACATACATAGATAGACGTATAGATAGACGGATAGATGGATTGTGAGATAGATAGGCGGATAAATAGATGGATGGATAGATAAACAGATGGAGAGATTTTAGATAATGGAAAGATTAATAGATGAATGGATAAACAGAAAAACAGATGGATAAATTAATGGATAAGTATCGATGAAGCGATAGAGATGGATAGACGGACGGGCGGACAGACAGACAAACAGACGGATAGATGCTAGACAAATGAAAAGATGAGTAGATGAATGAATAAACATAAAAACAGATAGATAAATTAATGGATAAAAATGGGTGAAGCAATAGACAGATGGATAGAAATATAGATGGATGGATGGACACAGATAGAAAAGTAGTTTAGACATATACAGTAGGTTAGCTGTATCTTCATTGTTATGCATTATTGTTAGTGTGAGTGTTGAAGTGTAAGCCTCAGCCAGTGGTTCTTCAGGATAAGACCAGTCTGCCACTCCTCCAGGTGGGAGGCTCTACTCACCTGCAGAGCTGATTGAACAACACACTCCCTTAGGCACACACACACATACACACATGTATAGTCTGCAGATCAGATGGAACAGTGCAGGCTGTAGCTTACTTTCTTCAGGAGTTTATTTAGAAAGATGCAGAATAGTGGAAAATCATGATGGCGATGGCGACTCTCTCTATGGGGAGAGCTGGTTCTTCTTGGGGATACACGGTAGGAACCTATTTGCAGAAACATATATTTATAATGTAGAACTATTTACTGTATGTGATGTACTATTAAAATATAGTTCACCCAAAAATGAAACTTCTGTCATAATTTACTCGCTCTTCACTTGTTCAAAACCTGTTTTAGTTTCTTTCTTCTATTTTACACAAAAGAAGATGTTTTGAGGAATGCTGATCGATGGCACCCATTGACTTTCATAGTATTTTTTCTCCTACTATTGAAGTCAATGGGTACCAGCAACTAGCATTCTTCAAAATATCTTGTTTTGTGTCCACTAGGAGACTCATTAAGGTTTAAAACTACATAACGGAGAATGAATGATATTTTCATATATTGGTCATTTTAATTTTTGGGTGAACTATCCCTTTAAATTCAAGTACCGGTGGGTGCGTGCGTTCTTCTTAGAATGCTTAATACACTGTAAAAAAATCCTGGCTTCCACACAATTGATTTGTGTTTGGACAACATGAGGGAATTAAATTAACTTATTAGTTTTTACAAATTTAAGTGGGTTGACCATAAAACAATTAAGTTGTCCCCCCAAAAAAACTGAGGAATTGTGTTGTTTCAGCTCATTTTAAATAAGTAATTTTAACAAACATCATTTTTGGAGTGTATACAGCAGTTAATTGTTTTAGTTCTCATTCAACATAGTTTCAGATGTTCTCTTTGGCTGTGTTTTGTCTGATGATGGAGGCTGTAAGGTGTGTTTGCTTGTGTATGTGGGTGACTGCTGTCATGCAGAAAGATAGTGTCTTTTAGAAACACACTTAAAAAAGACTCTGTCCTGCTTTTGAAACATTCATTGTGTCCTCAGAGTACTGAACATTCAGCAAAAGCCAGATACAATGACACTGCAATCTGCAGTCTCTGAAAAAGTAAACAAAGCACTTATGATCAGAGGAGCATTGATTAAATTCCAACGTCACCATGTTGAGTCTGTATGAGCACATTTATAGAGAGCGAGATGTAATTAAACCAAAAGATGCCGGTTCTTCCTACATGTCATGTGATGCTGTGATGGACAGACAATGATGCTGTTTTAATGTGACTGTCTGTCTAGCTGTCAATCATATGTCAATGGCAGAAGAAAATCATTATAGTGAGATGTCGTAACACACCTGGTGGGTGTTGTTACAGTATGTGTGTGTGCTATATGACACATAAAGAGCACTAGTATGCTATTGTTGTCTAAAGCATTCATTTCAATCTCGACTTAAAATTTACATTGAACTAAAAACTGTGAAAACTGTACTGAAGCAGTTTCAGTTTACTAGAACTTCATCTATGTTAAGCTGCTTTGACACAATGTATATTGTAAAAAGTGCTATAGAAATAAACATGAATTGAGTTGAATTGAATTGAATAAAAAAAAGCTCAATCTGAACCTAAACTTGTATAAAATAGTTTAGAAATGTGATTTTATGCAGTACGAGTAAGGTTATTATAGTTTTGAATTTGTAAATTAGTTTTTATTTTGGTACTCTTTAAAAATGTAAAGTATTTTTAATGAATGGTTTTGTTAGTTTTAGTTTAGTTTTTATTTTGAGAACACATTTCTAATTCGTTTTTATATATTTAGTTTTAGTGATTATAGTTTAGGAGTTAACAGGACATGTCCAGTCTCGACCAAATCAATAAACTAATCATAAATGAAAATAAAGTCATTATTAAACTGAAACTGAACTCAAAACCACATCAAATGTATAAAAGTAAAAATTATGAAGAATTCACACTAATTTCGTCATATTAGAGATGATATAAAGTTAAACACGTCTGGTTTACAATTTATAGGCAGATGAATAAAAGAATAGAATACATTTTATGTTCGTATTTTTTAGTTTTCGTGTTTAAGCATGTTTGACTGTAAAAGCGCCATCTACTGGCAGTTCCTATATTCCGACCAAAGAATGAGTTCTTATTAATTATGAAAACATTTTTGGCAAAATATTATTTTATTTCAGTTTGTTTTTCAGTAACTGCTCTTAGTTTCATTTTGTTTTATTTATTTATTTTTTATAACGATTTTTTATTTTACTTCAGTTAACTAAAATGATTTTTGACCAATAGATTCTAGTTGATTTTAGTTACATTTACTAAACAAAATCATGAGTACAAGCATATTATACTATATACTATAATATACTATAGTATAGTGTTTTTGAACCATGCTATACTTAGTACTTGAATTAATCTGTTGTGATAATTCTATGATTGCTATAATAACACAACAGCTATAGTAATATAAACAAATTAACCAATACTGTAGTTTTCTTAAAATATAGGCTATATTATACTACAACACACCACACTTTACTGTAGTAAAAACTAAATTAGACTACAGTATTTATTACAGTTTATCAGTTCACTAGTTAATGCTAGAATATGCTGGAGCATTCATTCCAAAACAATACTTGTAAATACTGTGTTATATATCATAAAAAAGCACTTTACTATAGTATTTTTTCATGTGGTAACTTTTGTGAAAATAATAATGGCAAATTATTTTGAATCATCATTCCTATAGGGAAACCCTCAAAACGTCTTAATTTTCTCCAAAGTTTCTGTTCTTTTTAAGATTTATAGTTATGTGTTTGAGTAAAATTACATTTTTGTATTATTCTGTAAGCTACTTAAGACATTTCTTTCAAATTTCATATAAAAATGTTTTCATGTATTTAGTGAATTTATAAAAACTGAATTAAATAATTATAGTTCTAAATTTGCAAGATTTTTCTGTTACCCTCAATGACCTGTGTTTTTTTCTTTCTTTAAATCATGGTAAAAATGTATGATAATCATTACAATTTAAATATTAAACCAAAATGTACACAATGTACTCTAATGTGCAGTGAAAAAAAGTTAATATATATAACACTTTATTTGTTTTCATCTTTGTCCTACATGCAAACACAACAGACAGACAGAAGCATGTCTACATGATCCTCATTGTCTGGTTACAAACTTCCAAAAATATCAATCACACTGATAATCAAACAAATCCCACTTCCCCAATAGAGCTGAGCTCGTAAATCACAGAAAGAGCAAAAAAAAATAAAAAATCCCTCTCTAGCGCTTTAGGGAGAAATCATTCCCTTCATTTTCAGGTGTGTGTTTCTGTCCCCGGTGTACATTTAATACCCTCAGGAGAGACCGAAGCTCATTTTTCAACAGCTAAACAAGACAAGCTGTGCAAATACTCCACTAGTAACTACTGTCTCTTTCTATTTTTGCAGACGGAGGAGAAATCACAATCTGAGGTGAGGACTTGGTTTTTCTTTTCGCAAAAACACACATATGGCCCCACACATACCTGTAAACCATGTTTATTCACCACCATTGACCTGTTGTGAACACAAACTGAGGGCGGATTTGCGGCGGGATCTGATTTCGCCGCAAGTCTCTGTGATCTTTACATCCACCTGTGCAATTCTGTACATACACCTGCAAACCGTTTCCCCTCTTTGATACCAAATCACAAAGTTCCCTTTCCACCACACACACACCTGGATCCCTTGTGTTTCCTCTTCTTTTCATGTGCACTTTTTCTTTTTTTCTTTCTCAACCCCTCTCCTTCAGATCCGCAAGCTGCGTCGTGAGCTGGACGCGTCCCAGGAAAAGGTTTCCGCTTTGACGACGCAACTCAGTGCTAATGTAGGTGGACGCATTCATTCTTTTATTGTATCTATAGGGCATAATTTATTCCCAATTCAGGATCTGGTGTCAGTTGTCATCCTGAGGCGTCATTTAAATGGTGTTATCATAATCCTAGTGACGCCTGTGTGGGTCGAGTAGTTGATTAATGTCAGCGTCGATCATGACCTCATCGGAGTTTCCAGTTGTCATTGCGTTCATACAAAAGCACTACGTCTACTGTATCGGCTATTGTGTGTTTGTAATACAGTTTCGCTTTGCTTAACGTGTACATACCCGTGTAGATAAGCCAGTTCAGTTAGTTCTGTTTTAAGAGATTACACTGTAAAAAGTGATTAGTTACTTTAAAAAAAAGTGAATAAACTCATTGGCTTACACAAGTTGACTTTACTTTAAAAAAGTGATTAAACCCATTGCCATACAAAAATTGGCTTTACTTAAAAAGTGAGTAAACTTATTGCCTTACAAAAGTTCCTTCCTTCGGCTTAGTCTCTTTATTCATCAGGGGTCACAGCGGAATGAACCGCCAACTTATCCAGCTTATGTTTTACACAGCGGATGCCCTTCCAGCTGCAGCCCAGTATTGGGAAACACCCATACACACTCATTCACACACATACACACACATACACTACGGCCAATTTAGTTTATTAAACTCACCTATAGCGCATGTCTTTGGACTGTGTGGGAAACTGGAGCACCTAGAGGAAACCCATGCCAACACAGGGAGAACATGCAAACTCCACACAGAAACGCCAAACTGTGAGATTAATTTTGAGAAAAACTGAGATATAGAGTCATACTGTAAGAGAGAGATCGCTCTTTTGAGGTGGAAAAGTTTCAATTTTGTAGGGAACAAACTGTTCTTTTCAGTTCTGAGACATCAGCTGTGAGTTAGAAAGTCTTACTTAATAACAGTTGTGAGAAATAGTGACAGTTTTGAGCTATAAATGTGTCAAATTTAAAAACAAAAAATGAAATGATCAGAAATGTCAGATATAACATTTTAATTTTAGAAGAAATGGTGTCAGTTCTGATGTAAAAAAAATGAACAATCATCAGAAAAAGTCAAAATACTGATATATAAATACCATACTATGGGATATGAGTTACAGTGATGAAAAATAATCACAATTTTCAGTGACATAAAACAGCAGTTGTGAGATATAGTGACAATTTGTCGATTATAAGAAGAAAAAAAAAGAAATTATCAGAAATGTCAGATATAACATTTTCATTTTAGAACAATAGTGTCAATTCAGAGGTAAAAATGTCAGAATAGTCAAGAAAAAGAAGTCACAATGCTAATATATAAATCTCATGCTCTGAGATCTGAGTTACAGTGATGAAAAATAGTCAAAGTTTTCAGTAATAGCCACAATTATACGAAGTTAATTCAAATTGTGAGATATAGTATTTGTTGAAACTGTAAATTTCAAGTCATATTATGAGACATAAAGCTACTTTATGAAATATACTGCAATCATGAAAAATAAATTACACTCTGTATTGGTGTAGATTTGTAAAATACTGCGTGACTACACAGACTAACTCAAGTCAGAACAGATACATGTCATTTCCACCAGAGAAAACATACTGTGTTTGATTGTATGTTTTATGACTAAAGACAAAGGGGAGCACAGACTGTGTTCAGTGTTTTTGATATGTCCTGCTTAAGATAAATGCATGTGTAAATCACAAAAACAAGTCATTTCTGCCCAAGGCAAAGTAATCCTGTCATGTAAGAACAAACTAGACATGATTTTCAGAGCTACTTAACAAAAGAGGACTTCAAATGTGCACTAAAAAAGACCAGATTTTTCCAGTTTCATGTGTGTATAACAGTTTCTGACGTAACACCATTAACTTGTCAACTTCTTGAGTACATTGATTATTTTTGACAGGCACTGAATGAGGTTGATTTAAGGTACGTGTGTAATATATTTGCAGAACGCTGTTTTACTTTGCTTATATTCAGACACACACTGAAAAAAAAGCTTTTTTGATTTGTTTGAAGTTCAAATATCTACAAATTTTTAGATCGAGAAGTAAAGTAAAATGTTGCCCATCTGTCCTACTGCACTCAACCCGGTCTGAGCTGGGATCGAACCGGCGATTCTTTGCATGGGAGTCAGTTCCTCTAACAAGAAGGAGGGAGGTTTCCCTGCATAGCACTTCGCTAGCTGGCCTCTGTTACAAAAACAAATTTTGTTTTCAGAAATAAGTCAAAATTCAAGTGTTTTCTTCTTAAAACAAGCAAAATAATCTGTAAGTAAAATAAACTTGTTTTTGGTTTAAAATAAGATTATTTTGCTTACTCCATTGGCAAATTATGCTTGAAAAAAAGAAAAGAAAAAACTCGATCAAAATGTAGATTTTTGTAAAAAAAAAAAAAAAAAGAGAGAGAGAGAGAGAGAGAGAAAAAGAAAAAAGTACCTGTTCTGATCTATAGATCTGAAATATATAAAACCATAAACAATCATAATGAATTGTATCATATTTTAAATGATTAAAACCTCCTGTCAAAAAATGACTAAAAATATATACATTTAAAATGACAATTAAATAGTACTTTAGAGCTCATCCTTAAATAGAGACTTTTATTATGTCATTAAACTATTCTAATATGCGTGACCACTTTTGGTACATAAACTTAATTTGTTGGGTGTTTCTGTAAATCAAGGTTTTTACTTTTTTCTTTTCTTTTCATTTTGACTTATTTCTGAGAAAAAAAACTGTATTTACTGTGAGTCTAGAAAATGCTTCTTTATTTATGGATTTGTACATATTTTAAATTAATCAATTAAATTAAATTGTATTTAAAATAGATAAATTACAAACAATACTTTTAAAAACCTAAATTAAAAACCTCTTAAGTAAGAAAAGTATTTTATTGCAATGAACCTTTTTTTGCTGGCTTTCCAGTTACTGAAGAGTGCGAAATATCCAAAACGAAAAAAACAATAAGCACTTGAGATGTCAGTAAAACATGTCAAGGCCTCAGGCGGCTTCTCTGCTTTGTCTGTCTCAGTTATCAGTGTTAGGAGGAGCTTCTCGTCTTAATATAACGCTGTAGTTGTGCTTATCTAAAGCTCAGCTATCTATGGAAGAGCAGAGGAGCTGTAGAGATGTTTGTTCTGACGGGATCGGCCCTCTTGTGTGGCTCCCTTTGAACCGCTACCCTTCCCATGGGTGTGCAGAGAAACACGCTCTCTTTCACAAAGAAAAATACAGACAGAAAGGCTTTACAGAGACTAATGACAGCCAGCAGGAGCCTCTTGGATGCGAGGTGAGGCGATGACCCTGAAGAAGCTGTTTTTAAATATATATATATATATATATATATATATATATATATATATATGGTTTAGAAGAGTTTTACTTTGTTGCTTGTATTTTCTTTCAGATATCTTACGAGGATTAAATCAAATTGGTTCATGTTAAACAAAATGTTCAATTAAAATATGTGTTGTCTAAGCACAGTTTGAGATACTTTGAACATTTTACAATAAGGCCTCTTTTTTTGTCGCATCAGCATTTTATGATAAACATGCTGTTAAAATACAATTGTTTAAAAAGTGTGATTGTTTTATTTCTGTTTTGTTATTTCTTGTTATTTCTTAATGTTTGCTCTCTTTTTTAAGTATGGTACTTTTGTAAGGCAATAAGTTTACTCACTTTAATTAAAGTCAACTTTTGTAAGGCAATGAGTTTACTCACTTTTTTAAGTAAAGTCAACTTTTGTAAGGCAATGAGTTTACTCACTTTAAGTAAAGTCAACTTTTGTAAGGCAATAAGTTTACTCACTTTAAGTAAAGTCAACTTTTGTAAGGCAATGAGTTTACTCACTTTTTTAAGTAAAGTCAACTTTTGTAAGGCAATAAGTTTACTCACTTTAAGTAAAGTCAACTTTTGTAAGGCAATGAGTTTACCCACTTTTTTAAGTAAAGTCAACTTTTGTAAGTTACTTTTTAAAGTAAAGTCAGCTTTTGTAAGGCAATGAGTATACTCACTTCTTTAGGTAAAGTCAATGGTTATACTTACCTTGTTAAGTAAACGAACAACGAAGAATATTTTAGTCTTAATAGATGTTAACCACTGTAATGTTGGTAAATAATGTAATGGATTCTTCAAAGTGAGATTGTTTTAAAAGAAAAGTTTCAAACAAAAAGTGATTTTCCTGTTTTTTGGAAAACAAAACGGCAAAATATGGGTGAAATGGTAATAATTTTTTTTGTAATAAACTATCTGAAATGAATCAATTGTATTATCTTTTAAATTATATTAAAAAAAAAAAAACACTTGTTTAAAATGGCACAAAAAAACTAATTTAAAATGACATAATTAGTATTTTAGGGCTGATCCTTAAAGTCTTTTATTGTGTCCACAAATTATTCCTTTTCTAATATGCGTGACCTTTTTTTGTGTATAAAACACTGTTGCACTGAATAAAATTTGGTGGCCATTTCTGTAAATCATGGTAGTAAAGCAGTAATTTCAAATGTAATATTGAGGTTATAGTCCAGGAGAAATGTTTGAGATATAAAAAAAATAGTATTTTCTTTTATTTCCTATGAGGAGAATTAGATTCAAAGAGAAACATGAATTGAACTGAGACTGTAAATATGATTCTGTTGCTGCTTGGTGGTCTGGGATACAGGCCAGAGTTTAGATTGCACGTCTAAGTGTTTGATTAAAGATAAAGGTTGTTATTTAGTAAGTTTAAGCTTCAATGCTTCAGTAGAATATTTTAATAAGCAGCCCTCTCATACACAGGTCATGCAGTTCATGTTTTAAGCAAAATATGTTTTGTCACTCAGTATCCTTGCAAAGAAATTTAATCTCCTTAAAGGCAGATTGCACAATGTCCATGTATTTTATGAATAGTGTGTTGACACATACATGCAAAGAAAAAATAAATGGTATTCGGAATTTGAATGAATCGTTTTTCCATGTTTAAACTAGTCTCTCTTGTCCTGTCCTTCTTTTCAGGCCCACCTGGTGGCAGCGTTTGAGCAGAGTTTGGGCAACATGACCATCCGACTCAAGAGCCTCACTATGACAGCAGAACAAAAAGTAAATATGAACACTCATAGTTCACACAGAAGGCATTTTCCTTTCCAACGCACTACTATTCTATTGTTTTTGAATGTAAATTGCATCTGCAACTAATTGCTGTGAAGATGCCTTGCTGCTGACATGGATTCAGTAATAGTCTAATAGAGAATATATTGTTTGTGATCTTTCTTTATATTAGGACTCTGAACTGAATGAGTTGAGGAAAACCATCGAGCTGCTAAAGAAGCAAAACGCAGTGGCTCAAGCAGCGATAAATGGTGTCATCAACACTCCAGAACTCACCTGCAAGAATGAACGCACAGGTGAGAGAGAGAGAGAGAAATAATCCATCAATTAAATTCAACAAACTCACCACAATCATATGACATTTGAAGTGACCTAAATGAGTTCTTTACCTTATTTGGTGCATAAATTTATGGTCGTTTTTGAGCATTCTGTCACAAAGCACTTTATATACAAAACACTTAATAATTCTGTCACAAAATACTTTATATTTTTATATAATATGTATAATTTTATATTCATTTTATTGCAATTTCCTTAAATAATAATTTTATCATTTAAATTATTATATCATACTATTATATTATAATATTATATTATACACTGTGAGAAATTTAATGATGCTATACTATGATACATGTATATGTATACTAAAATTATACATATTAAATTATATTATATTATATCATATTATAATTTTATATGTATAATATAGAGTCAACAGAGTTGACTGGAATGTATGGACAGGCACAAAATAATTATTTTATTATTTTATACAACTGAAGCTGAATGTATGATTCAGGAGGCGAAGATAGTCAAAGTAGGTCTGTAAGTTCATATTTTTCATCACAAAATGTCCATGGATACACACAAACACATACAAACAATATTTTCAGAGATATTCATTCATTCATTCATTTTCTTTTCGTCTTATTCCCTTTATCAATCTGGGGTCACCACAGCGGAATGAACCGCCAACTTATCCAGCATATGTTATACGCAGCGGATGCCCTTCCAGCTGCAACCCATCACTGGGAAACATCCATACACACCCATTCACACACATACACTACGGACAATTTAGCTTACCCAATTCACCTATACCGCATATGACGAAACCCACGCAAACACGGGGAGAACATGCAAACTCCACACAGAAACGCCAACTGACCCAGCCGAGGCTCGAACCAGCGACCTTCTTGCTGTGAGGCAAACGTGCTACCCACTGCGCCACCGTGCAGCCCCATTTTCAGAGATAACTTGATATAATTTATTATTCAGAACTGTTTCATTAAAGATATGTTTTTTTATTTGTTTTCTTTTCAACATTGTCATATTGACAACACACAATTCACAAATACACTTCATTGAACAAGTACACATAGACATCACCTTTTTTGAAAGAATACTATACACAATATAACTGCAGGTTAACTATTTGTATAATGTCCACCCTATACACAATCTCCTAACTTGTCTTATTTTGACTGTAATGCAATAATGTTCACCTTTTGTAAAGCTGCTTTGAAACAATGTCAAGTTTATCTATACAAATAAACTTGAATTGAATTATATTGGCATTGTCAGACATTCCCGTATATTGTTGTAGTTTTGTTGCTTTTGATGCCAGCTAAAATTCTTCTCTGCTTGTCAGGTAATAACGGTTCAGGGCTGGGAGCGCCGCCGGACCTGCGTATGCGCAGACAGCACTCGTCTGACAGCGTCTCCAGCATCACCAGTGCCACCAGCCACTCCAGCCTGGGCTCCAACATGGACAACCCCGACTCCAGCAGCAAGAAGAAGAAGAAGAACTGGGTGAGCAAGCACACACTCCTCGCATCCATGTCTAACATCCTGACAACTGTCTAATCATTGCTAATCATTGTGTAGTGTTTCCGCATTCTGTCTTTATCTGTGTCTAACATTTGTCTTTTGTGTTTTTGTGTAAAGACGCTAAACACAAATAAACATGCATCGAGTGTCACAAAAATGTAATGCATTATACCTAAAATTAAAATGAAGAGTTCAGATACAAAAACCTCTAAATGCCATCTGAAATTTTCTTCTAAAATGAGCATCTTTCTCAACCTCCTGTTTATGTTCAGTTTTTTCACATTAAAGGCAATGTCTATGTCATAAAAGTAAAATTACTGAACCTACACATGTGAAAAATGCTCATTTTAGAAGAAAATTTCAGATGGCACTTAAAGGAGATATTTTGAAAAAACTTGGAAACTTGTAGTCAGTTACACCCGTAGTAGGATAAAAATACTATGAAAGTCAATGGATAGCATTTACCGATATTTTTTCAAAACATCTTCTTTTGTGTTCGACAGAAATAAAGAAACTCAAATAGGTTTTTGTAGTGTAAGTTAGTTTATTTTGTACATAGAGTTCAATAATGCTGTTTTTGTTTCGTTGTGTCATGCTGGCTGTAGCTGGTGACCTGTGCTGGAGGTGTCGAGTCAGATGATGAATGTGAATACGTATGTTAAATATGAGTCCCAAAGGGTCTCTGTAAAAAATAAAACAGTATCCCCAAACTGTAGTTCTGACCTGAGACTAGCTGTGCTTGTAGATTTATGTACTATATATACACACTACCTTTTATAGCTATACAACTTGTTGGAGACATTCCTACTTTTATTCAGTAAGAATGCATTAAATTGCTCAAAAGCGAAGACATTTACAATGTCAAAAAATGTTTTTGTTTTTTTTCAAGTATATCGTTTCAACTTTCTTTTCATCAAAACATCTTGAAAACAATTTGTCTCTCTTTGCACAAGATTAAGCTAATCTCTAATCACCAGTTAAGGCGGACATACTCTGTGTGAATTTTGTTAGGAGCTCTTACACGTGTGAAATCATGTGGAAATCATTAGTGCTCATATGGTCGTGGCTCTTATTGTGTTAGAGGAAATTATGAGCCGATTTTTTTTTTTTTTTTTACCTGTCAAAAGTTTCTGATTCTTACATTAAGATTCTCTTAATGTAGTTAAGTAGTAGTTGTTCCTGTTAGTGGTAGATAGTTTCATGTGAAGGACACATACACACACACACACACACACACACACACACATGCACACATGGCTGAATGTGCTTCTCTGTCTCTGTTTTTCACTGTGCTGTCGATTCATATGGCAGGTGTATGAGGTAAGAGTGTGTTTAGAGAGTCCTGGTTAACCAGCTTCACTAACCTGCTTACCCCACTGTCTGCCCTGACTCTTCCTGTGCTTCCAATCTGCTTTTCCCTTATTGCTTTTTTTCATTTTCATTTTAAAATAATGTCCTGTTAGTGATTCATGAGTCATTATATTTATTTATGCTTTTAAAATGATATTTATCTTAGTGTAACACAGGAAAATCTGTAGAAATGTTCCTTGGCCTGTAAGTCCCAAACCTAAAAAAAGTAAATAGAGTGAGAATAAGATTGGTCCCAAAATAGAACCCTGAGGAAAACCACATACAAGATTATAGTGGAAGAAAAATCTCCTAAACTCACTTAGTTGGTTATAAGCTTATTTCTTGTGATTTGTTTCTCACCCCCGCTCCCTTTCCTCAGTTTTTTATTGTGATTTTGTTTATGATGAACTTATGATTATTATTTGTTTGTTTAAAAAATTCTAATTACAATTTTATTTTTGTTTAATTTGATTTTTATATAAAATGTTTACCAGCTGAAGTTATCGTTAATAATGATGATAACATTGCAGTCTAAACCTCAGTACATTAAAACTATACAGTGATTCATTCATTTTCTTTTTGGCTTAGTCCCTTTATTAATCAAGGGTCGCCACAGCAGAGTGAACCGCCAACTTATCCAGCATATGTTTTACGCAGCGGATGCCCTTCCAGCCACAACCCATCACTGGGAAACACCCATACACTCCCATTCACACACATACAGTACGGACAATTTTGCTTACCCAATTCACCTATAGCGCATGTCTTTGGACTTGTGGGGGAAACCGGAGCACCCCGAGGAAACCCACGCAAACACGGGGAGAACATGCAAACTCCACACAGAAGTTCTAAACCTAAAAAAGTATATAGAGTGAGAAAACAATTTGTCCCAAAATAGAACCCTGAGGAACCCCACATACAAGAGGGGTGAATTTTTCGAATTTTTTCGAATTTTAATTTAATTTTATATTTGGTTTTGATTTCTATATTTACAACCTCAGTACATTTAAAACTATACAGTGATTCATGAGTCATTGTATTTATTTATGCTTTTAAAAGGATGCTTATCTGTAGAAATGTTGTGCCCTGTAAATCCTAAAACCAAAAGAAGTTTATAGAGTGAGAATAAAATTGGTCCCAAAATAGAACCCTGAGAAACCCCACATACAAAAGGGGTTATAGTGGAAGAAAAATCTCCTAAAGTCACATAGTTGGTTATAAGATTATTTCTTGTAATGTGTTTCTCACAACCAACAACCCCCCCCCCCCTCCCCCTTTATTAAAAATAATTAGAATTTATATTTTATATTTGTTTGGTTTTGATTTCTATATAGAAATATTTAACAAGTTTATGTATCGTTAATAATGATAATGACTGTCAAAATAGCTGTAAAGCTAAAACAGCAGTCTAAAACCTCAGTACATTCAAAATACATAAAACAGCACATATAAAATCTCTGCTGTATCTTTAAACTGCTTGATGGGAATGATGCCCAGCTCTGCCTCTTCATTGTGTGCTGTTTCTCTGTGTCGTCCTGCTGTGTTTCCTGTGTTCTGCTTCTGCTGGTCATTCTGGTGTTTATCAGTAACTCTAGACTCATGATATGTCTCTGTTATCATTGCAGCTTCGCAGCTCCTTCAAACAAGCCTTCAGTAAAAAGAAATCCCCCAAATCAGCATCGTCTCATTCAGACATCGAGGAGATGACCGATTCCTCCCTGCCGTCTTCACCAAAACTCCCTCACAACGGCAGCGGCTCTACGGCTCTGCTGCGCCGCAACACTCACTCCAGCTCAATGTCAGTTCAGTTGTATTTATTTATTTAGTTAGTTAGTTGGTTATTTATTTGGTCAGTTTATTCATTTGTATGCATGTTTGTATATGTAAAATAATTCTAAATATTTTTAAAGACTACAAAACTATGTATATATTGTGCGTTTGTGCATGCATGAATTACTGTGCAGAAACAAGCTACAAGTGTTTTTCTGCTTATTTACCACAAGAGGGCATCAGAGATTCTCCAGAACTTGGCATTTGATTATGAAAAATGCAAACATTTGAACATAATCTGAACTTCTTTGTTATTTAGAAGACAATTAAGTAATAAATAAAGTCATCAAATATATTTTAAATTGATATAAATATTAGGATCATTTATTTAAAAAAATAATAATAATAAATAATCAAAATGGACTGATATAAGATTTCTGGACCAATTTTCTTTTCATTTTAAGTAGCTACAGTATTGTGTTGTAATACTATATTTTATCATTTAATAATGTAATACAGTTAAATAAATTAAGAGCTGAATGATCACTATTGACATTGTGTTATAAATTAAAACTAATTCTGAAATTAGTTAAAATGCTAAATTAACTTGGGGGGGGGGATAGTTTTAGATATATATAATAATAATAATAACAGGTACATAATAGAATTAGTAAAACTGAAAATATAAAAATAAAAACAAATTTAAAATAAAAATTAGTATATAAACAAAACTAAAATAATGTTTAGGGACTGATATTAATAGCACATTTAATGAGGTATGGACTTTGTTTTATTTTTAATTTAATTTTCATTTATAAAACAAATTAAGAATTAAATTTATTGATCAATATATTGATAAGTAGGACAAGACATTTTTCTAAAAGCATGACTTAATTCAAATAAACCAAAGAAAATTAAACATACAACAACAACAATAATAATAATAATAATTACAAAGGTACATAACAGAATTACTAAAATGGAAAATATAAAAATAAAAACTAATTTAGAATAAAATTGAATATATAAATAATACTAAAATAATGCTTAGGGACGGATATTAATGGCACATTTAAGGAGGTCAGGGCTTTGTTTTATAAATGAAAATTATATTAGACAAAACTAAATCAGACTAGTTTTTAAATAAGGTATTTTTATTTTTATTTTTATTTTTTTATTAAATGGTTTTAGATATATATTGGTAAGTAGGACAATATTTAAAAAAATTCAATCTGAACTAAAACTGACTTAATTAAAATAAACTAAAAAATTATATTTACAAAGTCAGCAACAACAATGATAATAATAATAATAACAATGTTGCATAATAGAATTACTAAAACTGAAAATATAAATATAAAAACAAATTCAGTATAAAACAATTTATATAAATACTAAAATAACGCTTAGGGACTGATATTAATGGCACATTTAAGGAGGTCAGGGCTTTGTTTTATAAATGAAAATGATATTTGAAATCTGACAAAATCTGACTATTTTTTAATTATGTATGTGTTGTTGTTTGCAGACTGTCAGACTGTCTGGACGGCGAGGCGGAGACAGTGATGCAGTTGAGGAACGAGCTGAGAGAGAAGGAGATGAAGCTGACAGACATTCGGCTGGAGGCTCTGAGCTCTGCACATCAGCTCGACCAGCTCAGAGAGGCCATGAACCGCATGCAGGTCTGACACAATCACATACATTACCCACAATGCCTCATTCTGCTGCAGGGCTTTTAGAGAAAACAGTGGCCAGCATAAATGAGTACACCCCCGTTCAAAAGTCAGATTTACATCCATTTCTCAGGGAATATGGGCAATATACAGTAGGTATGGAAAGTATTCAGACCCCCTTAAATTTTTCACTCTTTGTTATATTGCAGCCATTTGCTAAAATCATTTAAGTTCATTTTTTTCCTCATTAATGTACACACAGCACCCCATATTGACAGAAAAACTTTCGGCAGATTTATTAAAAAAGAAAAACTGAAATATCACATTGACAGTTTTATTCTAAAATAAGAGTGTGGTTACTTAATTTTAAATTTTAAAAAAAATTTATTTTTAATTTTGTTTAATTTTGTTTTGTGTTGTTTTATTTATTATTTTATTGTATTTTATTTTTGACACTGTTTTTATTATTTTTATAGGTACTTTTAACATGTACTAAATAAAACAAAACATACAAAATTACAGTATAACATAAAATAAAATAATAATGATCAAATTTACAATTACAAGTATATAAATAAATAAATGCATGTACATACACATACACTATATAGGTCTCAAAACAATCATTTTATTTTATTCTAAAAAAAAAAAGAAAGGCAGCACGGTGGCATTTCTGTGTGGAGTTTGCATGTTCTCCCCGTGTTCACGTGGGTTTCCTCTGGGTGCTCCAGTTTCCCCCACAGTCCAAACACATGCACTATAGGTGAATTGGATTAACTAAATTGGCCGTAGTGTTTGAGTGTGTGTGTGTGAATTCCCAGTACTGGGTTGCAGCTGGAAGGGCATCCGCTGTGTAAAACACATGCTGGATAAGTTGGCGGTTCATTCTGCTGTTGTGACCCATGATAAATAAAGGGACTAAGCCGAAGGAAAATGAAGGAATGAATGCTACCCACTGCGCTAATTTAAAATGAAATTCAAAGGAATTTTCTTCAGTATGTTTTTTTTCTCTCTGTAATTTCAAAAATTACAAAAAAAAAATACATTTAAACTTAATTTAATATTTTGTATGACCTCCATGATTTTCTTTTTTTATTCAAATTTTATTTGATACTTTCTCCTAACACATACCTTTTTTGTACCTTTATTTTTTGCACCATTTTTTGCAAGTTATTTTATTATAATAGTTCACATTTTAGCTTTGCTACTAATTTAATATGAAACAAATAACCAGATTTGTGCAAATACTGTATAGAATCCTAGAGAAAGTATCCATTTAAAAGTGAGATGAGTCTGTTTTTGAATCTTTATTTTATTATTATAATTATTATTATTTAGAAATCTGTTGGTCATTTCTGCTGGTCACTGAACATGTGTTTGTGTGTTTGTGTGTGTGTGTGGTCTGACAGGGGGAGATCGAGAAGTTAAAGTCAGAAAATGGTCGTCTGAAGGTTGAGAGTCACGCGAGTGGGAGTCGAGCGTCCTCTCAGGTGTCCGTCTATAACCCCACACCGACCCCCACACCGGGCCTGTCCCAACACAGTCTCAACCTCACAGAGTCCACCAGCTTCGGTAACAATCCTCATGTGTCTTCTGGGTAAAATACTTATCAGTCTCTTCAGGATTTCACAATTGCAGGATTTTAATGAAAGTTCATCAGCTTTTTATGTTTTTTTTACCACAAGAGGGCATCAGAGACACTCAAAAACATTTGACATTTGATTATGAAAAATTGGCTTTTTTATAAAAAAAAACAAAACTATTAATTAATTAATAAAATCACCAAAAATATTATCACACCAAAATTTATGATGCACAAATTTTTAAAATTACCAAAAAGTACTGATATAATACTTCTGGTAAGTAAATAAATAAACAAACAAATACTTTTATGAATTGTAAAATTTTATTTAAAAAAATGTATTACCATAAAGTACTGATATAAAATTTCTGGTAAATAAATAAATAAACAAACACTTTTATGAATTTTAAGAATAAAAAAAATTTAAATTACCAAAAAGTATAAGACTTCTGGATCAAAATAAAAAAAATTATTAGTAACACTTGAGTCTTTTGGGTAGCATTCACAATAATGAAACCTTAGGAATATAGTTTTAAAAAACACACACTATGTTAAAATTAAAAACACACAATATTAAAATGAAATAAATATATATATATATATATATAAATTCAGCCCTACAATTTATCAAAAATAATTACGCACAAGACTTTTTGATGTAAATGTTCTCTTATTATTACAAACACTAACTGTGTACATTGTAATAAATGATGGATTTTTTTACTGCAATACAGCACCAATTTTGAGTTAAAGCAACAGCAAATTTAGTCACATTAAAATACAAGAAGCAGAAAGAAAAGTCTAGTGAAATCTTAATTGGACTGACGCATCTTGCTGCTTTTTAAAGTGTGTTTTGTGAGGAAGAATGATGCAGTGTGTGTGTTTTCAGACATGTTGCTGGATGACTCTGGTGGAGATGGAAGCTCTCGTAAAGAAAGCAGACATGTGAAAATAGTCGTCAGTCTTCAAGAGGACGTCATGTGGAAAGAGGTTTGTTCTCCTTTATCGATTTCCACCATTTTAA
Source organism: Danio jaintianensis (assembly GCA_903798115.1). Taxonomy (NCBI): domain Eukaryota; kingdom Metazoa; phylum Chordata; class Actinopteri; order Cypriniformes; family Danionidae; genus Danio; species Danio jaintianensis. Next base: position 25,302,785 of record CAIGQV010000818.1, on the reverse strand, counting down.
AATAATGTGTCTTTTGAGTTTTACTTTAATGCTTCTTATTAAAAACACTTTGCTCTGAGAAAATGAAGCACATTTTTTATACCTACAATTTTTTGCCATATTTTATGCAATTAGATCATTTTACTCCAAACTGTATGATAACACAATTGAGTTTAGTTGTAATGGTGTGTTTTCTGTCTCTTACAGGACTGCAGGACTCGACACTTTCTCATTGGCTGCATTGGTGTGAGTGGAAAAACCAAGTGGGATGTTCTCGATGGAGTCGTACGGCGCTTGTTTAAGGTACATTCATTTATAATAATTCTTGATCTGTTGAGGATGAGTCATTTACATTACATTGAGAACATATTTTAATTATTCTCTGTCAGTTTAAGTGTATGAGAAAGGGTATGTGAAATATTTGTAATTAGGACTCCACTGACTTTTACATTAAAGGAAGTTAGCGTATTTGTCTATAATATGTATTGGGGTTTTTTTGTGTGTGTATTAAAAATTTTGGTTGAATTTTCAGTATGCCATCCAAATTCATTAAAGCAACAAGTAGAGAAGTGAAGCTCACAAAAAAATTCCCATCAAACACTTCAACATATTTTTAGACTTGCAATTTGTATTTGCGTTATTCAATAATTGTTTTGTGTGCAAACATTTTTTTCCTCTTAAGCTCACAATATTGATATGTTGTGAATACAGTATTGGATGTTTTTTTCTTAAATAATAAAATAATAAATAGAATCTGCATGCATTAGATTACTACATAAAGTACAATAAGGTCACTATATATAAACTCACTAATATATATTGTAAATTAAAGTACTTTTTTGACTATACACTGAAAAAAATGGTTCATTGGATTCATTTAATTTTTTAAGGTAAGTGGTTGCAAACAATTTATA
>CAIGQV010000818.1:25266900-25298844 GCA_903798115.1 Danio jaintianensis | reverse complement strand
ATCTATCTATCTATCTATCTATCTATCTATCTATCTATCTATCTATCATTCTATCTATCTATCTATCTATCTAGCGTTCTATCTAGCATTCTATCTATCTATCGGAAAATTCATCATTTGAAGATATTTCGAAGAATGGTTGAAACCGGTAGCCATTGACTTTCTTAGTACTTTTTTTAATTATTATTATTATGGATTTTATGTGAATTTTAAAAAAAAATCGAAACTCATCGGTCTGAACCCACTTGAGGGGGAGTGAATAATCACATAATTCTCTTTTTTTGGTGAACTGTCCCTTTAAATCTTTATTTCTAATACAGAAACAGAAATTAATCTTTTGTTGGTTCTGTGTTTGTTTAGCTGTATGGTCGCAGAGCAGCATGGGAAGATCCTGCGCTGTGGGTTCTGGAAACATTTCCATGGGCGGCTTCTCATCAGCATCCTGATTGGCCAGCTCTGCTGCAGCTCCGCCCAGAGGATGTGGGTTTTGATGGATACTCCGCCTCCAGAGAGGGTGTTAGCAAACAGAGCACTCAGAGCGACAGTGATGCTGATCCACTGGTGAGTTACACAGATTAATGACATTGTAGTGTACTCGGATGGGCAAAATCATTTAAGCATAGTCATTCATTTAAATTCACAATATATGAAGACATTTTGATCTTTTTTAGCAGTGCGATTAATTTTCAAAATGTTAGGACCACCTAACTGCCCCATGTTGAGATTACATGATGTTGTTCATTTATAATATATTTATAATATAATATAATATAATATAATATAATATAATATAATATAATATAATATAATATAAAACATTTTGAATTAGCTTTTATTTTGGTATGTTTGGTTTTTATTTTAGTTTGTTTTTGATTTTTGTAATTATTTGTTTTAAAGGTGTTTTTATTTATTTTTTATGTCAGTAATTATAATTTAAGTAGTTTAAGTTAAAGAAAACATTGTTTTTTTTTTCTTTAATTTTAATAATTAACAACTTACAACTTTAAAAAGGATAGTTTGCCCCAAAATGAAAATTTTATCTGCCTCAGGTGGTTTTAAACTTTTATGAATTCATTTTTCTGTTGATTACAAAAGAAGATATTTTGAAGAATGTTGGTTGCTGGCACCCATCGACTTCCATAGTAATATTTTTTCTTACTCTTACTATGGAAGTCAATGGGTGCCAGCTACCAGCATTCTTCAAAATATTTTCTTTTGTTCAACAGAAGAACTGAATACACTGAAGAGTGAGTAAATGATGACAGAATTTTCTTTGTGTGTGAACTACCCCTACTACCTATTACGTTTGCTCTTGCATTTATGCAATTACACATCCTTACCAGTAGGTGTCAGTAAGTGAAACAATAATGCAATAATATGTTGAAATAACATTTGACTACCATTTGTAGGTGCTTATAATTAACATATAGTTTATAAGATTCATAATCAACAAAAATGAGCAGAGTTTATATTACAGTTACACTAAATATGCGTATTTTCTAAAAACAAAACTTTGTAACTTGTATATTACACCAAACCACATCTAATATCTCAGCTTTCTCCTCAGATGTTTGTATAATTTGTTGAAATAATATTGACTACCATTTGTAGGTACTTATAATTAACAGAAAGTTTAAGATTCATAATCAACAAAAAAGAGCAGAGTTTATATTAGTTACATTAAATATGCGTATTTTCTAAAAACAAAACTTTGTAACTTGTATATTACACCAAACCACATCTAATATCTCAGCGTTCTTCTCAAATGTGTGTTATTTTTGCATTTTGTGTGATCAGATGAACATGCTCCTGCGTCTGAAAGAAGCAGCCAGCTGCTCGAGTCCTCAGAGCTACGACAGCGACTCCAACAGCAACAGTCACCATGACGATATCCTGGACTCTTCACTGGAGTCCACACTCTGACCAGCCTGATCCAAGATGACCCAATTCCTTAACTCCTATGCCAGCCGAGGCATGACCACACACACAACGGGTGCTGGTAACCCAATTAAAGAATGACGCTTCATATATATATATATATATATAAATATATATACGCCAAAACTCAATAGTACTTCAAGCTGCCTCGTGTAAATTGTCTGTGTGAACAGTCACAGCGACAAAATCAGAAGAAAGTGCTTTGTCCCAGTTTTTACCTCAAAACATAAAGGTTCGGTCACATAAGCAACCATACAGATGGAAATTGTTAATAATGTAGCGATGGATGACGCACAACTCATCTTACGAAATTCCAAATCACCAGGATTTCTATCAAAATACTTGGATTGAGAGAGAGAGTTTGCTAAAATGTGACCGTAGCGTAACTGTTGGAGAAAATCTCGCACACAATGCAAAGCTCGTTTGTCTTACTACCATCTACTGGTGAAATAGAGGAATTACACTTTAAATCTGAAACCATCGTATCGTCGTCAGAGTCTTGTCATTACAAAACCAGCTTGATCAGATGCTGATCGTCATTATGTTTTAAACATATGGATGAACTAGCATGGTACTACACTTCTACGCATTTATTGAGAGGATTGGAAGAAAAAAATACCTCTATTACCATCTGAGACGTGCTTTTATTTTTTTCTTTTGTTGTTGTTTTTTAAAGCACCTGCTGTCCGCATGATCCAGTGTTCTGCTGTAGCACAAAGCCTATCTGTGTATTTTTACACTTGATCGCTCTCTGTTTATGGTGCTGAATGGAATCTGGTGCCTTACGCCATTTTGTAAAGAAAAGCGGCACTATGTTTTATACTTCTAATTAAAATGATGATTTTTTTTTTACATTTCGTAGTTTCGAACTACAGGGCTCTTACTCTGCTCTTTGAGTTTGCCTATAATAAACGGCCTCATGGTCATCATATCATATCATCAGAGGTACAATAATAGAAAAGAGGAGAAACTGAGCAGAGCTGTAACCTCCTTATTTTCCTTTTTTTGAAGTGACATTTCTAACATCATTTTCAAATATTACATACAGGGCTTGACATGAATTTTTTTTTTGCTCACTAGCCACTGTTTTCAGTGTTTTTTACATAGTCGCTCAGTACTTGAACTGATTTGCAAGGGATTTTAGACCTATAAAAAGAGGGAAATCTTATTCAATGTACAGTTGAGGACGAAATTATTCATTTCAAATATTCCCTAAGTGATTTTAACAGATTTTTAAAACATAGTAGTTTTAATAACTGATTTCTTTTATCTTTGCCATGATGACAGTACATAATATTTTACTACATATTTTTCAAGATATTAGTATTAAGCTTAAAGTGCAATTTAAAGGCTTAACTAGGTTAATGGGGTTAACTAGGCAGGTTAGGGACATTAGGCAAGTCATTGGACAATTGTGGTTTGTTCTGTAGTTAATCAAAAAGCTAAATTTCTTAATAATATTGACCTTAGCCATTTTTATGTTTTATTTATTTCAGCCAAACTTAAAGAAATATGACTTTCTCCAGAAGACACATATACTAGGAAATATTTCCTTGCTTTGTTAAAAGTCATTTGGGAAATATTTGAAAAACTAACAAAAGTTGTGAAGGACTTCTGTCGATTTTTTTTTTTGTTGTTGTTGTTTTTTTTACAATATAAAAATAAAATAAATTGCATAAATACACCGTGTCTCAAAAAAATCCAAGCAAAATTAATTCTGTCAGAATTTCTTCAAAATACCTCCAACTTTAATTATATTTTGTAATTAGATGGCAAATAGATGAAATTATATTATATGTATACGTTTTGTACCTCACCTGATTACCTGGTATATCACCGCATTACCTTCTTCTTCTGCGTCTTCTTGGCTCAGTGCCATGTTTTCGACAGTGGGGATATTTTCAAAAGTACGGGCAGTTTCTGTTCCAGCACCAGTCCCCGCCACACAACATACTGATCCAGTGCGATCAATTTTCACCAACAAGTAATCCAATCCACCTTTTGTCCAGTTTTTAGTCAGAAATTCACAAAGAAGCGTGAAGCACTGTAGCCTTTCAGTTCTCATAAACCTTTGATCAAACTCTTATCTTTATTCGAAAACACCATTTTTATTTAAGCCTTACGCAGCAAAAATAAATACGTCATCATTACGTCATCGCCAATGAAAATAAATAAAAGGATTATTCTAATGCACAGATTGTGCTGTTATTCCTGTACGAAATTTAGTCATTCTTTTTCCTGCAGTACGATCAGCAGTCTTATTTTTGTATGATATATTATTGCTTGTATTTTTTTTTGAGACACGGTGTAAATGAAGAGCTAACTTTAAATCAGTTTTGATGTACAAATTTGAAACAGTTTAGAAAAATCTGTGATACATTTTTATAATAAAGTAACCTTCCAGCATGTATCTTAATAAGTGAGCCGTTCATTCAACTGATTCACTCAGAAGGCTGATTCATTCAAGAATGTGGGTCACTAAATCTCATTCACCTGTTAATTCACTTGTTAAATATAATCCAAAGTGGCTAGTGAGTCACATAACTGCTAAAGATCCACTTGCATTTGGCAGTTCGGTTGCTGTTAATGTCAGCTCTGTTTGCATATAAGAAAAATATGCATTGTTGCTTCATAAACCTGACATACACAACTGGCACAATGCTTCTTGAGCGATTAAACTGTAAGACTTGCTTGGTGCTGAAAGACGTTTTCAACACAGCGAAAGCACAGGAGAAGTTCATCATTTGGTGTTTGAGTATACCTCATTGACCCTTTTGGCCTTTTTTTGGTGTACAGTACATATCTTGCATTCAATGTGAAAGCGTAATAGACTTTTGATTAATACTATACTGTATTTGCTGCTTTATAATGCAAGGATGAGTTGTATATAAATATATATATATTTAAAAAAATATATCTTTGATTCTCTATTAAGGAACATAGCTTGAATGGAAAAGTGAGTTTCCTTGCATGGGAAAGCGTAATATATGGGGCTATTCAGTGTTTTCACCTTCTTTTACCTTGTCAAATGCTGTATGTATGGCACTACGGGGTTTTTAAGTTCCAACTTGCTTCCATTTCACTCCAGTGTTTGTCATCGATCCTATGCAACATCATCGTGGATTTCAAAATGGAAGCCAAATATCGTAGCTCTGTAATGCTGTCAGAACTGCCAATACGTCGTGTGTATACACTGTGTAAATAAGGATTTGTGAATAATCTTAGGATATGTGCCTATTATAAATTTTCTTTGCTGGATTATGATGATGCTGATGAAGTCGTTTTAAGCACAAATGTTGTGTGTGATTGTTGGAGGGCTATACAGTAACCGAACAGAGCTCATGTCACTGAATGTGTAATTTCGCTGTAATATATGGGTGTAAATATTTGACTACCCTGCAGGCTGCATTTTGATGAGTAATCCTTTTTCTAGCCGTTTATAACAGCGCTTGGAGAATACTGAATATTTTGTGTACAGTGTCTTTTTTCATCTTAACAGTCGTCTACGTTTTCCAACGGAGGATCTGTGGAAACACGGGCGACCCATGGAGATTTACTGATCACGCTATCGGTTTTAAATTATTTGTAATTCAATAAACTCAGTAATTATTTATTAATTGTTCATTAGTTTGTTTTTTGTGACTCCATGCAAGCACAGTGGTGATAAAAACACAATTATACAAGAAATACGTTTACTAGAAATACAGCGAAAGCAATAATACACAACATAAATCCCATAGTCTTATTTATACATGCACTAGAAATGTTTCTAAAATGTAAATTACAGGGTAAATGTTTTGGCCTGAAGCACATCCAACAAAATGAACATTGAGCACAATCATTTTACACATTTTGCAATTTACACATCTTGTTAAATTCAACAGGTATGACACAGTTTACGGAGAATATTTAATTTCATATTTGCAATATATAGTAGGGTTAATGGAGTACATACAATATACTTGCAAGCTTTTATAGTAGTAAGTAGTAATAGTATAGTAGTAAAGATCAGGAAAAGATGAACAGATACATATTTAATTTTCACCAATGAAATGACATTCTAAAGTGTGCATTCAATGTTTTGTTTGTTTTACACTTATTACTACTTTTTAAAAAAACACCTTAAGTTAAGTTGTGAGTACTAATAAATCCCTACACCATTAAAAAATAATCCATGTAAGCAGGTTAATGTGCTGTATCACATAATGTTTGAGAGAGACAGAAGATGGAGCCCCATAGGGCTGCACAATATATTGTTTCAGCATTGATATCACAATATGGCAATCTACAAAAGTTCGGATTATAATTAACCAGCCACCACCATTCAGAAGATGCGACTTTTTGTGATGTCATCACAAAGTTGAACTCTAATAGAGTGAAAGATTTTCATTTGGATGTGTTTTTTTAGACTTGTGACTATGTTAGATTGCAAATGAATTTAAACCAAGAAGTTATCAATTATCAAAGCTTCAACAAAATATTAATTGTATTGAATTATTTATACAATGAAAACTATACAGTGTTATTTTACATTTGATTATTGCATTTGTATCTCAATACTGTGAAATTGCTCAGAAAACCGTAAAACACTATCACTACTATTAAAATACTATCATAACACTATTAATCTATCCTTGTATTTTGTTTATTATATTTTATACAGATTCTTCCCTACAAAATAATCCCAATCAATATAAAATCATGAATCATTTCTAAATAGAATAAGTCATCTTGTGAAATTATATTCATATTGTAATATATATCGCAGTCATAATAAATATCACTGTCTTTTTTTTTTTTTTTCTTCAATAAAATGTAGCCCTAGAGCCTCAGTTATGGTTGGTTTGAACCTGTTGGGGTAAAACAATCTCCTAAACATCTCTTTAGTCTTTGCTTAACCGTTTTCTTTCCATTGCATATTTAGCAATTCCATACCAAACCGCTGGTATACTTTGCAGGCCATATTGACCTAGAAAAAGCTGCCAAAGGCAATTCTGTGCATATAGAAGTCTGTCAGGCTTAACTAAATATCCTCTGTCTTCTAGCTTACTCTGCCAATAGGGTTCATCAGCAAACATAAGGTACTTCTCAGCAGTCTTTGTTAAAAAAGGCAACTGATTAAAATCCAAATACAACTTTCTCCTACTTTCCTCCTTAAAGGCATTTGCTATATTTTTGATTTTATCATCACATGTCATTGTTACTCCTTGTCTTTTTGGGTCAAAGTTCTTAGCTTGGTCACAGTTGGGTAAATACCAAATCATTTGTTTACCCTTGAGATCCATGTTTTTAAGAGACAATTTTAGGTCTTGTAAGAGGGGCTCTTTATAGTCCACAAAGCTTTCGACATTCAGAAACCACCCTTCGAAGTTTAATAGGTGGGCAATGTCCACCAGTTTCTGTAGGTTCTCTGCTATTGCCAGTTCTTTAATGTTGTTCACATCTCCTCCGTGATCTAAATGAGCCAAAAAAACTGTGCCAAATATGCCTACTCCATTTTTATGTGCCTCATCGATCCAAGCTGGATCGGGAGCAAGTACCGCTCCTTCATGATGTGACCCACCAAAGAAGACGAACTCTTTAATATACTGCCAGTAATCAAATCTTACCCTGTTTTCCTCTGTAATGACTTCAGGAACTCGTTCACAGGTCGGTCTTGCTCTGAATATTAATGTGAAGTCTCTGTGTGCGCTCTCATGTTCTTCTCTTGACCACTCGTAACTAAAGCCATCGGTTTGAAGAGGCACTGTTGAAGGACTCAGATAATCAGAGAACATCTGATCTTCAGAGTAATCCTTCAGTTCAGGGAAATCATTAACAGCGTCGCCTGGTTTGTTCAAAAACCAAGAGTACGTTTTTTTCAATATGGGATCAGCCTTTCCTTTTTCCTTGTTTTCATGTAGAGAAGGCATCTCCTTATAACATACATCAAGTGCCTCTTTATCAGTGAGGTGCTTGTTATGTAGAAAGTTTAAATTGTGCCGGTAATGAGCCCAGTAGAGTTGAGCTACAGTGAAATACGGGAGAGCAGGAGGTTTGCCTTCTTTGCTCCAGGAATACTCAGAAGTTCCCTGGAATTCAGTAGTACAGTTTCCATTTAATTTGGCATCTTGAAATCGTTTCAGAATGGCCAGATCTGCACTGGGACGTAAATCGCCTCTAAATTCATAAACAGTGCCCCCTAATGAAGTAGTCTTTTTCAATTGTACGGCATAAAATGTCTTCCTGATGAACTGATGGACTCCTGCGCGAAAAATGTACCAGCGGTAGCAGGTTTGCCCCATATGCGCCCACTCTGGAAATATGTAATCATCGCTCCTGTTTCCAAATATTTCATCTAAGTGGATAAACCCGAGGCTATCAACTTCTGAGAACAAGTGGACATCCCATGAAAAAATATAGCCATCTGGTTGTGGAGTCTCCGTGCCTTGATTTATACTATCCATTACACTTTTTGCTATTCTAAGGCCGAGGATGTCTATGCTTTCTTCTGTGAAATGCTGGTTTACACGTTGGATAACATCTGTGAGCTCATTGCTGTCACACTTTATGAACTCAGTCGATGTGCATTCCTCCCCTTTTAGATATCGAATGGCTCTGTGGAAAGCCTGGAGAGCCTCTTCATCAGACACATTGTAATGTTTGTTTCGAAGCATGAACGTCTGAGCTGCCAGCAGTTCTTCATCTGGAGATAACGCTGAGATGTCACAATCATCTGTTGATTTAGCATCTTTCCAGTAATTCATGTTTCCTTTCATAGCTTCGAGCAATTCTTTTACAATTTGATATGGAGATGTGTAAACTGAGTGATAGTACGCAAAGGCTTTGGGATGAGATTTCTTGTAATCAATCACAGCCTGAATCTTTTCCTTTGCTGTTCCTGGCTGGTGCAAACCATTAGAAAGCGCTTCCTCATTAGTGAATGCTATGGAACTATGGCCATAATTCAGCATTTCAGAAATGCATTTTTTGAGCTCTGAAACCCATATTTGAGCTTCTGGTAGTTTCATGTTTGGGTCTATATACTTCATCACTATAGCCAAGTCTAGGAAGGAAACTGGCTCATTGTTTTCAGCCATTCTTGATCTTCTTAAATGCTTTATATACACCTATGAAAAAAATGCTATATAATGTATAATGCTTTCAAGATCAACAAAGAAGAATGATGTATTAAAAGCATCTTTTGTTAGGTTAAAACCAACACAGACTCATTGGAAATATATGCTTCAGCTACATTTTTGTGAAATCGCAAAAACGTCCTTTAAAATATGTTTGACTGCAGTTTCTAGGTAAAATGAATGCTATGGGACAGTGTAATGACAATTTTTTTGTTCTTTTATTTTATGCTTTAGTTACAGTTTTTTGTACAACATCAAACAAATAACACACAACAACTTTACAGTGTCAATTATTTATAATCTCTCACATAATCTCCATATAGAGAACTTTTCTGTCATGGTCAGTTCACTTTTTACAGTGTTGTACTTTTGATGCAGAGTGCTAGGGTTTGAGTCCAGTGAAGCACAGTTCCACAAATGAGATAAAAGTAAAGTAAAATCAAGGTTAAACTGCATGGGTGCACTGCATAGTGCACTTTTTTCTTACGCTTGTTTTTGAGGCACTATTGGTAGGGTTTAGGTCAGTGGTTTGCTGGTCTACGTGATCGGTACAACAAGCTCTGTCATCTCAAGCAAATGTACAAGAAGGACGTGTATAACAAAATGTACCCAAAGTAACATATTTCAGATGCGCAAAAATGTAGACAGCGCCCTCTAATGGATTTGTGATCTGAAACATGCAATGATGGACACAGAGCAACGTATTTTGCTTTTTGCAAAAATGTAGGCTGGGGCACATATTTCCAATGAGCCTGGGTAGGTTATAACACTCAATTGTAGCATCTGGATTTGCGTGTAATTTTAGTAAGTTGTAGACAGAATGTGATTACTTGCTTACCACTAAAGTATAGAAGGGTTGATTCAGTGGCCCAGTCTACTGCTCCTTTTGCCAATGTAAGGTGCCTCTTTGGGGAAAACAAGTTCATTTTCATTTATTCATGCAGAAGCCCCTTTGTAAGGTAGCAATTTGTAAGAGGAAACTACCATTCATAACAAATATATACAATGCCATGTAAATCTACATACATGAATAAAATGAATCTGCATGTCAAAAAGTAGAAAAATAATATATGCATTTGTGTTAACATTGCATTAGCTAATGTTAACAAGCTTAGATTTACATTTTAATAATGCATTAGTATATGTTGATTGATGATAAACTATGATTAATAAAATTGTTCATACTTAATGTTAGTAAATACATTTACTATAATAAAACCATATGTTGTAATGGTAATAATATAATGACATTATTATATAATACGTATTTTTATTATCATTATTATTTTTTTATAATAATTGTATTTTTTACTTTTCTTTCTCCCATTACAGAAGGCATGTTTTGTAGAAACACTCTGAAATCTCCTTCAAATTCATAGAAAAAATACCCGATTGTCACAGCCTTTTTCAATTGCAAGGCATAATATTCCTTTCTGCTGTGTTTACCTTGTGCACAAAAAATATACCAAATATACCAAATATACCAAAAAATATAACTGGTAGGCTCCACATTTTCCCACTCTGGCATTATGTAACACTCACTCCTGTTTCTAAATAATTCTTCAAAAAACTTCAAAAAGCAGGTGTAAATTCCAAGAATACAAAGTTTTGTCGAAATGTGTAATTGCGGTGTACAATAGTGCTGTTGTTTTTTTTAAAAAAACAATAGCCATGTAATAAAGGCTTTTTAACTTTTCACCTACTTTTCAAGTGCCTTGGACTTGGGTATAGTCTTGTTTCTAGTTTTACACACTGTGTGATTTCTTGCCAAGATAAACAAAAATGAAAGAGACATCAGTTTATACAGTAAAAACAAGGTAATACAGTAGTATATTACTTACCAAAAAGTCTTTGGTAAATATTGAAGGATTTGCTTGCTTTTCACGCTTTCTTCATGTGTAAAATTCACTGGGAACCAAACTTAAAAGTATCTGTTCTAGTGAACCGCTCCAGGAAAAATGATCACCTTGCTCGCTTTTTAACCGGTCCAGGAGAGTGGGTGGGAACCATTGTGGACGTGTGGGACTTTTTTTCATTTTTTTTCACATTAACAATAGCTTTACAGCTCCAAAAATGTTTAATCTCAAATGGTTTTGGGTGTTTTAAATGCAATGTATACAGTAAATGTGTATTATTGCCATCAGTCAGTCATTGATTAATCATAAGTATAATTTTACGTTTCAAAAAATAAAGATGTGTTAAAAATACAATAACACAGTATATTACACTATTGTATACTATGTGACTATCATTTTTATATTTTTTGGCTCAAATTAATTGTGCTAATGGAACATATTAGTCTTAATGAGGCCAGTGTATGCAGGTAAGCAGAAGTGTAAAGTTGTGTTATCAATATTAGAAATCTATTGATATCAAGATGAATGTGCAGCAGTTAAAACCTGTTGGATCAAGATTTTGAGGACTGTTTGCTTGTTCCAGTGAACCAGTTCTTCTAAGTAAGTCAAAAAACAGAGGAAATGTAGGCTACCAAAAAGATATTTATCAAGAAATATTTGATTTGAAACTAATCAAGGTCTGTGTGCAGGCTTTAATGGAAATGTTAATAATCAATGTCAACCTGCTACTAACTAAAAATGTATTACATGCATTTTATTACCTGTAATTTCAGTTATGTTCTTTCTTCTGTATTTCAATCTCCATTTCACTGCATAAATTTCACCTGCAACACCTTCATCTGAACCGGTGGTCCAGTGGAACCACACACTGTAAAAAAAAAAAGTCTTGTTGCCTTAAATTTTTTAGTTGAATCATCTTCTCAACTTACATCAATCAAACTGACCAAAATATTGCAGTATAGTTATAAAAAAACCTGTTGGATCAAGATTTTGAGGACTGTTTCCTTGTTCCAGTGAACCAGTTCTTCTAAGTAAGTAAAAAACAGAGGAAATGCAGGCTACCAAAAAGATATTTATCAAGAAATATTTTATTTGACACTAATCAAGGTCTGCGTGCAGGCTTTAATGGAAATGTGAATAATCAGTGTAGAACTGTTACTAACTAAAAATGTGTGACATTTTAATACCTGTATTTTTAGTAATGTTCTTTCTTCTGTATTTCAATCTCCATTTCACTGCATAAATTTCGCCTCCAACAACTTGTGGTCCAGTGGAACCACACAAATAATCCTCGTCCCTTAGCGCAGTTTAAACTAAGTTCTTAAAATGTCCTTTACAAATAGTTTGTCTTATTTTGAACCATATCATCCTGAAGAACCCTTTATGCTGATATAGTTCTTTGTGTTAAATTTTTTCCCGCCTTTTTTTTTTTTTTTATCTGTAACTGTCAAAGCACATTATAACTAGTTTTCTCATCTACTATACACGAAAAGTCAACAGGTAAATGATGCCTGCAGTTTTTAACTTTTCAATTGTAACTGATTTTCTATCAATCATGTATTTCTTCTTTTGTTTCAATCATGTATTTCTCCTAAAGCTGATTCTGAGTTTAACAGAACATGAAACTAGTATTAGGTCTGTTCAGTTGAAGACAGTTTTCTCCTCCTTCACAGAGTAACAGAGATATTAAAGTGATGAAACCTATCGTTGTTGTTTTTATTTTAAATGTATATAATAATAATAATTAATACATAAATATATCCAATAAAAAAAAATTATTTTTCTTTTAACACAGTGAAGGCCTCACACACCGTTCTTTTTTGTTTTGTTTCTAGAAATATTATCATTTTTACACAGCTAAGTAAATGGAAAACACATTGTAGCTCTATACTGGCAGATATTGTAACTTCTTTAGCGAAAAAGAAAAATGTGAAATTCAGTACAGTAAAAATCAAAAGAAACAGTAATTGGTCAAATAAACAAACATAAACTCTGTTCAAATATTTTAAATACGTTTAAGAAAAACTTGGACAATGTTTGTAGCTAAGCAAAAGTGTAAGGCTACATTATCAATATCAGAAGTACCTAATAATCTGTTGATATCAAGAGGAATGTGCAGCAGTTATAAAAACCTGTCGGGTCAATATTTTGAGGATTGTTTTCTTGTTCCAGTGAAGCAGTTTTTCTGAATAAGTCCAAGAGGAGTGAGGAAATGCAGGTGGGTAGGGACATTTCTGAGGAAGAATGTTTAAAGTACGGTTAAAGCATTCGTAAATATGATTCAAATAAAACGAAAGTAACTTATCTTTGAGAGTTTCTAATGATGAAGTGTCGATGTAGAGTCAAGTTATGCACTTCTGGTATGAATTTCAGTTTTAAACAATCAAATTGAATAAATGGATCAGCAATGCTTTTGTGTTTTTATATTTTGGGTAAAATGTTTGACAGTTCCAAGATGGAGGACTTATTGCTTAACTGTTTTTCCTGTTTGTCCAACTAGAATTTTCATGGCATTTATATATTAATGTTCTCTCATGACCTCAAGTGCTTCTATTTTCCTCAGTTGTACGTTGCTTTGGATAAAAGCCTGCTAAATGTAAAATGGAGGAGAAATGGTCATCTTATAAACCTATTGAAGGAAACACACTATTCTCTATAATGTCGTTCTTTGATATACTGTAACATTTAACACTTTTTTTGTCAAATATTAGCCATACAATTTTTTTTTTGCTTCTTCAAAAAGCTATATATTGTTTCTTTGTAATGATTTTACTTACCGGATGTTCGATATTAGCCATGACTTTTTCTACCTTTAGCTAACTAACATGTTTTGGAAACGGTTTTCTTTCCTGAGGTGATCTAATGTTTAAGCTGTTTTATTGACATCTTTCTAATTCAGTGGCTGAAACACTGATTTAGCGATTAGGCTACATGTGCCTTAACATTCTAATTTTAGAATGTTATTTTCTAATAATTCCACTTACCACACATAAAGACACTGTTTAGATGTTGTATTTCGAGACATTTGTCAGGTTTTTGTCCTCAAGCTTATGGAAATGGTTTCTGGAGTTTCTCATTCAAAGCCTTTTATTTAGATTTTTGACTTGTGTAGGTTGTGATGAAATCGATCAGTGTAGTGATATGGAACAGTAATGCGGTTCATGACCAACTACTTTAGCTCAGGGTTTATACGGGTGCTGGACGCGTTTTCAAGGTTTAAAAAGTGCTTAGATTTTGGATAAAACGCTTGAAAATTTCATCGTGTTGCTTTCAGAATTATTTATCTTACTAAGCAGTAAAATAATAAGTAATTATTTAAATAAAGTCGTTTGCGTGATTAATTTAATTAATCGTTCATTCAGATTAATTCGTTCATTCATTTTCTTTTCGGCTTAGTCCCTTTATTAATCTGGGGTCGCCACAGCCAATTTATCCAGCAGATGCCCTTCCAGCTGCAACCCATCACCATACACTACGGACAATTTAGCCTACCCAATTCACCTATAGCGCATGTCTTTGGACTTGTGGGGGAAACCGGAGCACCCGGAGGAAACCCACGCGAACACGGGTGGCAAACTCCACACAGAAACGCCAACTGACTCAGCCGAGGCTCGAACCAGCGACCTTCTTGCTGTGAGGCGAACGTGCTACCTACTGCGCCACCGTGCAGCCCTGTGTAAAATTTATGTATTTTTAATATGTGCCCTTTGGGTAGGCTAAATTGTCCGTAGTGTATGTGTGTGAATGAGCGTGTATGGATGTTTCCCAGTGATGGGTTGCAGCTGGTAGGGCATCCGCTGCGTAAAACATATGCTGGATAAGTTGGCGGTTCATTCCGCTGTGGCGACCCCAGATTAATAAAGGGACTAAGCTGAAAAGAAAATGAATGAATGTGCCCTTTGATTTAACAGTGATTGACTTCATGAGTGAAAAATGCATGAAATTAAAGATAAATATTAAAAAGATGACATTTAAGTAAATAAATGACAATAATTAAGTTTGCCATCAAGTCCTTATATAATAAACAGCATCTAATAAAATGTGATGAAGTATGTATATGTATGTAAATATGTAATTTGTCACAGTTGTAAAGATCTGGATAAGTTTAAAAATGCACCTGGAAAGTGATTGAAAAGTGGTTAAATTTGACTCTGGAAACGCTGTAAGAACCTCATGGGATGTGCGTTTCTCTGAAAATAATTACACACATTAGAATGTTCACCAGCCAATTTAAAATCAAGGTTTCAACAGCCCCGTCGTATAAGAGAAGATATTAAACTAACGGGACATAGCCTATGTCTCTTTCTTTATTCCACTTTAAGTCCAAAGCGGGAGTGAAAGTGGAGCACACCCAGGGATGGGCAAAATGACATTGAAATGTATTTTAAAATAAAATACCAAATATCTCAATTTTACATGTATCAAAATAAACTACAAAATACAGCAGCCACAAATGTATCAAAATAAAATACTATATTTTGTATTTTGAAAATACTACAAAATACTTTTACAAGGGAGCATGACATTTCTTCACAAACCTTCTATCAATAGGCATATTTGATCAATCCCTTCACCATTAAACTGACTTTCTCTTTCATTTTAGCATAAATTTTGTACAAATTTCATACAGAAAGTCCTGTCTTGATCTCTTTAATCACTGTAAAAACCATGCAATGCAGATAATGAGTAGGAATATAGTACAATATATCTCTTCATTGTGTTTCCATCTATTGCATGACCAGTGAAATTGCAACAATCTCTTAACAGTCTTATATTTTAAAAGGGTGATATATAAAGAGGTTATTTTATATTTTTGTTCAACAAATGTAGTTTTTTTGCAACTGAAATCTTACTCTTAAAATCTTACTCTTACTCTGAAATCTTACTCTTGAAATCTTCATCACCTAATGTAAAAACATGATTTCTGAAAACTATACTAAAATCTCCAGTTTTAGTCATTTCCATAAATCATGTTGTTTTTCAATTGTACTCTTTAATGCACAACATAAAACATGATATCTCTAAAAAATGGAGCTGTTTTTATAACTCTTCAAAAAAAACTCTTCATATACATCCTGCTGCTGCCGCGTAACAGGAGTCTGGAGTTTTTGACCAGTCTGTATAAACTGGAGTATTAATAAATATTTGTGTCTCTTATACTGTATTGTGCCACTTTGACATCTCTTCATTAACTGTACACTGCATCTGCAGATCATCTACTGGTATTTGCCAATGAAGTATTGTAGGAATTGCCACTGTAGGACTTATTTGTATGTTGTTTGTCTTATTTTCTTGGCATCTTCATCAGCAATCCATCCAAAACTACTATTATTTGTACAGTTTACTTATTCTCCCAAGATTTTTTCAGTTCATCTTTAACTAGAAGAGTCCCAGTTTACCCCCTTAGTGAACACCAGTACACCATCTTTAGGTGTTTTATTATTCTAAAGTTCGTCTGAATTTCCACCTGCAGCACTGAGACTGAGAATGATTATGTGCTGAAGGCTCCACATCCTGTTCTTAAGAACTGATATGTTATTCCATCTAATTTCATAAGCAAATATGCCGATGCCAAATTGTACACTATACTGCCATTATATATTACTGGTCTTAGCATTGTGCAGTATACTATTTACAATTATTGTTGACTTGCTCCCAAATATACCCTTGCCATTTGTCTTTTAATTTCTTTGTGTTGCATAATTTCCATCCATACTCCAAGCATTGACCACCTTCTTAATCAATTTTCTGTACTGATCTTAAGCCTATATGCAAATAGCTGAGAAAGAATCAATCAGAGGCCGCATTTATATGATGTCATCATATATTGTAGACTTTCTTACAAAGTATTTTAGAGTATTTTAAAAATACAAAAATACAAGACACTAAAGTAATTTGATACAAAATATTAACCCATTTTCATAAACTCTATCAAATACAAATTACTATTTTGTATTTAAAATACGTATTTGAAATACATGTATCATAAATACTGCCGATCCCTGAGCACACCGATCGGCCAGCTTGACAATAAAGCTCATGCTTGAAGACATACTGTGTGGAACTGATTGTGTCTAGTATTGGTCAACAGTCTCCTCTGCTGGTGAAAATGAGGAATCACATATTGAACAGTTTCTACCCTGCTTCTTCTGTTTGCCTGTTGAACAGCCTACTATAGCTATCCATCATATCAGAGGAACCACTTGTGGTTTGAAAAAGAAGGGACATTTTGTGTATTTGTTTTCTTAGCTCAATATTGGGCTATAGTTTCTATGCCAGGGGTGCCAAACGTGATTCTGGATGGCCACTGTACTGAAAAGTTTAACTCCAGTTCCAATTAAACACCTAATTCAGGTCTTATTTATATTTCCACGTTATGAAAGTTGAAGCTAAAATTTGCAGGACAGTGGAACTCGCCGACTGATAGGCTATGTCAAGTTCTAATTAACGTTTTTTAATAATAATAATAATAATAATTCCTTACATTTATATAGCGCTTTTCTATACACTCAAAGCGCTTTACACATTGGGGGAATCTCCTCATCCACCACCACTGTGCAGCATCCACCTGGATGACGCGACGGCAGCCATATTGCGCCAGACCGCACACCACACACCAGCTGATTGGTGGAGAGGAGACAGAGTGATGAAGCCAATTATGATATGGGGATGGTTAGGAGGCCATGATGGCCAGTGGGCAAATTTGGCCAGGATGCCGGGGTTAAACCCCTACTCTTTTTCGAAGGACATCCTGGGATTTTTAATGACCACAGAGAGTCGGGACCTCGGTTTAACGTCTCATCCGAAAGACGGCGCTCACTGAGCAGTATAGAGTCCCCATCAATGTACTGGGGCGTTAGGACCCACACAGACCACAGGTTGAGCGCCCCCGGCTGGTCTCACTAACACCACTTCCGGCAGCAACCTAGCTTTCCCATGTGGTCTCCCATCCAGGTACTGACCGGGCACAGCCCTGCTTAGCTTCAGTGGGCAACCATGTGAGAGTTGCAGAGAGCTAGCTACTTAAAACAGCTTTTATTCCGTTAATATGGATTTATTCAGCTAATGATATTTGCTTTCATATAGTTTGCATTTATCCTCACTCAATTATGAGGCGTTTGCGTTCTCTTGTTGCGTTACTCTCCCGTTCCAGGGGAGTACTTTAAGAGGTTCAGCTCCGAGAAATCCTTTGTGGGTTTGTAGTAGTGGCGGTCCATGGTCGATATTTCACGGTTTCAACGGATAGCGATTGTTTTATCAACATGTCTTGTTTTGTGTTCAGAAGAAATAAAACCATAAAGGAAACATTTGAGGGTGAGTAAATAGTGAGTGGAAAGTGGGGACGAAAGTACCATTTTTCATAAAGAACTATTTTTAAAAGACAAAGTTTTAGACAGAAATATATTTTTGCTGTGGTTACTAACTCATAAGTGTGGTTTATCAATATCAGGTGGTATTTTGAATAAATGTTGAACAACTTCAAAGTTCACTTTAAACATAACTTGCACATTATTATTAAAATAAATATATAAAATCTAAAATAAATATAAAATCTAAAAATCTAAAATAAATATATAAAATGCATATGGACCAAATGTGAATACATGTTTTTATGCTTTTCCTCTGTTTTAGGCAGTGTTTTAATTACTTTTTAAAAACAAAATATTTCTGTATGACTAC
The DNA here is from genome assembly GCA_903798115.1 of Danio jaintianensis. Lineage (NCBI taxonomy): Eukaryota > Metazoa > Chordata > Actinopteri > Cypriniformes > Danionidae > Danio > Danio jaintianensis. Next base: position 25,280,252 of record CAIGQV010000818.1, on the reverse strand, counting down.
AAGGGCTAACGCTTTACATGTTAACACATCAGCATGCATGGAATTTAGTTTTTCATTAAAAATTAAATGTGAAAATATGTTTTGTATTGGTTTATTATACAAATAATTAGCTCTGAACCAACAATAATTAAGTTTGAATGTTTTATAATGCATGACTAGCATAGTATGTATTGCATTTATAAAGTAAAATGAATAATTACTGATAAAGCAAGAAATAAATATTTAACTCTTGAGCCAGTGTTAACTTATTAACACTATTGAAAATGTTAATTTAACTCTGGCCAGTGTGGATTATATATACACTGGTAAAGTGTTCAAATGAACTCTCTCGGAGTTGAATTAACACTGTCGATTTTGCTGTGTAATTTTAACCCCGTCAGTAGGGACAAAAGTAAGCACGGGTGTGGGTCAAAAGTAGCATAACAATATGTGCTAGATTTAATAGCTTAATCTTGTTCATTTTAAAAATATCTTAAATTGACCTTGTGAAAATGTTAACTACATATTTTGTCCTTTATCTTTGCAGAAAAATATTAAATTGCATTTTCTTTTTAAATTTCGATTCCATCAAATGTTTCAAAAGTAATTCAACAATATCCCTTTGACTGTCCCATCAAGAAAAAAAATATTTGGATTGCATTTCTTAACTCCTAATGTCGCTAGTTAACACACTCAATGCATTTTTTTTCAACAGATCCCATAATTTCTATAATATCAACCTCTACTAAATGGTTGATATGTCGGTAAAAGTATACATGGTATATGGTAAAAGTACCAGACTTAATACATATACTATTAAAATCTGAAAATATGAAGTGTAAGACCAGTTTCTTCAAAAACATAATCAAAATAAATCACTTTTGAATACTAAATCATCTTTATTTTTTGAAGTATGCCATAAAATATTTCAGATTCTCATTTAACATGTTTTCTTGTTGTTGTTTTTTTTTTACAATAAAACCAAAATCAAGTGTAGTAGTGCAACAGGATTATGTTTGTTTGATTTTTGTGTAAACCAACAATGCTGTGTAGTGTAAAACAGTCATTCTTTAAATGACTTTAACAGTCATTATTTGAAAGTCAAAATATGGTCAACCATTTGGTAGAGCAGGCAGTTAAAGGAATATGAAATGTCCTTATTTAAAATATTTTTTATTATTATCGGCAATGTGCATTCATTTGATAAAACATCTAAATTGAAACACCGCAAACTCTAATGTGGAAGTGAAAAATAAGGTAGCAGTGGGACATAAATAACTTTGACTATTAATTATTAATACTTTCATCTCCCCTTGCCATTTAAACCTGATTTACTTTTAAACTGAAAAACTCAAACAATACAAACTTAAGGATGTGTTATTGCACTAAATAACCTGTAGATTGATCATTACTGTGACACATGAAAAGAGAAACACAACTTGTACTAGGGAAAAAAGTACTGCTACAATAATTTACTTTCTATAAACTTAGTAGATCTAGAGAAGGAGAAAAAGAAGGAGAGGGAGGAGAAGAAGAAGAAGGAGGGAAAAAAGGAGGAGGAGGAGAAGAAAAAGAAGGAGGAGAAAAAGAAGAAGAAGGAGGAGAAGAAGAGAAAGAAAGAGAAGGAGAAAAAAAAGAAAAGAAGCCGGTTTGCTTCCTTTTTCAAAGCAATGTTCTGCCTCACTCTGGGTGATTCAGCAGATACTGATGGTAAATAATCATATTTACGTCAAGATACTTTTTAGACTTTAATGCTATAAATAAATTGTATTTTTATTACCTGGAGTTTAACATCTGCTTGAAAATAACAGATGTGGAGGAGGAGGAGAAAAAAGAGGAAGTAGAGATCATGATGGTGGTGGAGGAGAAGGAGAATAAAGAAGAAGAGGAGAAGTTGATCAGGGAGGAGGAGGAGAAAATCGTGAAGAAAACTTGGAGCAAAAATCACTCCCCATTTTAGCAGAACAACAGAACACCAGAATTTACCAGAACTGATGGTAAATAATCATATTTATTTCTATATATTTTTTGTCTATAATGTTATAAATTAATTGTATTATTTTCCCCTCACCTGGAGTTTAACATCCTCTGAATGTGTAAACTGCAATCGTTTCTCTTTTAACAGATAATGAAGAGGAGATCATGAAGGAGGAGGTGAAAATGATGGAAAAAAAGACAAAGAAGACTAGACGAGGGAGGAGAGGAAGGAACAGAAGGAAAGAGGAGGCAATTATAAAGGAGGAGGAGGAGGAGAAGAAAACTGAGAAGGAGGAAAAGAAGGAGAAAGAGAAAATTGTTGAAGAGATGGAGACAATAAAAGAGGAGAAGGAGGAGGAAATGGATCAAATTGAGGTGGTGGAGAAAATGATGGCACAGACGGAGGAAGAGAAGATGGAGGAGGTGAAAACCAAGAAGGAGGAGGAGGATAATAGAATTGGGGAAGAGGAGGAGATGAGTGAAGAGGAGGAAAAGAAAATTCAGGAAGAGAAGTGGAAGAACAAGAGACGGAGGAGGGGGAGAAGTAATGGAAAGGAAGAGGTGAAGACAGTAAAGGAATGGAAGGAGAAAAAGGTTGAGAAAGACAAGTCAAAAAAGAAGAGACGGAGGAGGAGGAAAATTAAAATAACAAAATGGGAGATGATGAATGAGGAGGACAAGATCAAGAAGGATTTGGAGGAGAAATTGAAAGAGGAGGAAGAGGAGGATGTCGGGTTGGGTGTGGAGTCAGCATTACAGGCTGGGAGAACTGTTGTGTTTCATTGTGGGGGTGACGGAATCTATACCATATTATAAAAAGGGGTAGAGGGGGGTTGATTTTTGTTGTTGCTGTTTTTAATTTTAAATAAACAAAATGCAAAACTCAAATACTGTCCTCGTCATTTCTTCCACATATTTTATTTTCATGCTTTCTCTCCTTTTTCTCCTTATATAGTAATATGTGTTTGTTTAATATTCAGCTAGTTGATAATTAATTCCCTCATATTGTCTTTAATTGTGGTTTAATTAATACATTTTAGTGACGTTTTATGCAGTGATTTGCACTAGATTAGTTTGTCTGCTTGTATCAAAGTGTAAAAAGTGTTGCTTACCAAAAGTTAATATTACACTTTTATAAATAATGTTATGATCAGCTCCTTTCAGTAACGCAAAAATCTTGTATTCTGTTATAGGGGGTTATGCTGTTGTTTCTGAAAACACAGGGCACTTTTTAGTCAATATTTGTTTACCATGAAATATCAAAATATGTTTGAGTGGCGTGAATTTGTGCCAAAAAAAAACAAAAACGGCGATCCTTCAGGTCATTGTTTGCTGGGATGTTGAAAAATATATTTGTTCAAATATATTCAAAAATATATTAACAAATATATTTTTTACAAATACATTTTGACCATTTTTGGCATTTTAAAATATATTTTACCCTCCATATTAAAATCCAAGAAGATATACATTCACATGTAACATTAAGAAAATCTTTATTTACACGTCAACCAAATCAACATATTTAAATATACATAATATATATTTTCAAAGATTTCAAAAATGTATTTTATTTAATAACACAGATATAACATATATTTAAATTAGATATATTTTTTCCAGGAAAAAATATATTTTACTATATGGGGTGACAGTAAGTGACTTTATTGAAAATGTTCATAAAAGATAAAAACAATAATTTAGGTAGATAACTGACGTCTTTAAGCAAAAAATAAATAAAATTATTTTCTTTCATTCGTTTATTCGTTTTTATTTATTTATTGTCCAGTCGTGACGTCGGTGACGTTTGTCGTCAACTCGGAAGACTAACTCGCCATGACTTCTATCCTTCAGGAACAAATAAATCGTAGTGCTTTTAAATTCAAAGGGAGTAAGGTCAGTAGTTATTGCTTGAATTCATTCACGTTTTGCTCAACTGCATAAATGACCATATCTCGAATTTTGGGCCTACTTCTGAAAAAGTTTAAGAAATAATCTAAGTAGTCCGCGTGTAGCGCGCGAACGAGATCCCGTTTAACCCATTTTATTGTAGCCTATACTATAGTCTGTTGTTGGGTAGGCTATTAGCTTAAATCGCCCGGTAAAATTGGTTTTAGGTTTGATATTAACGTTTAGACCTATTTGGTGGTGTCAGAGAGTAGTTAGCTTTTCAGTAACGAGTTACATTTTTCAAACAAGAAGCCTTATAGATTAAATACTTAGTGTAGCTAATTGACCAATAGGCTTAATTTTAAAACGATGCATGCAAGCCGAAGCAATAAAAAGTTACAAATGTAGCCTTGATTTATTTTAGCGAATCACTTGTGTGATTTAAATTTCCTAAATAAGTATAAATAAATTAAAAATATCTCATCTGTTCTGTTTGTTGACATTGTTATCTTGCTGATTCTGGAAGATTTACTCATAACAACTTTATTATTATTATTATTATTATTATTATTATTATTATTATTATTATAAATAATAATGTCCCTCAGTCACGGTGAGTTCAAATTAAGGCTTTATTATGGATTTTGTTGTCTGCAAAAGTTTTTTTTTTACATCTAATTTTTAAAAATATATTATTATGTTTTTTTGTTTTTTTTTTATGTTTCAAGTTTTCCAACAAATTATAATAAATAATTAATTAAATAAATAAGTAAATAAATATTTTCGGTATCCCCTCGAATGATTTATGTATTTATTCATTTATTGTTTTTAACAGGGATTCTACTTTATTTTACAATTGCATTTAAATAGCCTGTTCAAACAATTGAGGTAAAGTTGGTTTTATGCTCCCTATATTGTTTACCATGGTGCTTTGAATATTCGGTCTGAAATCACATGTAAGTATGACTTCAAAGCAACATTAGCACTATTTATTTGACTGTGAACAATGTTGTACTTTGATAGCCATTGTCAGCTAATATGATTTCACTGTTTAGAATTTGCAAACAATACTTTTCTGAAAATATATTATAAATGTGAAAGTCCAAATGTGTGAATATAAAACCAACTTTACCTCAATTGTTCAAATTAGCCTGCTGCGTACAGTGTTTGCAGATTGTTCATTATTATTTGATTATAATTATATTTGTAATTATGTCGATCACTCAATGGACAACATTAAATTTACAATTTATTTGCAAACAATACAAAACATTTTCAACATATACATATGCATACAATGTGGCACGAAGGGATAAATTCGTATAAATTATACATACGTCTACAACTTTAATAAAGAATCTAAAACTCAAAATTCTTGGTATAAAATATCCATACAAAAATATTTGTACAAAATACTGTACAGTTCCCCCAAAAAGCTGTGCAACACAGCAAAATCATTTTGCGAAGATTTCCAAATAAGTAAATATAAAGTGATGTGGAAAAGATTTTGCTACAAACACTCATTTGTACAAATAAGTGAAATAATACGCCAATGGAACCATAATGGTTTTTGCGTACACTTGTGCTTAAAATACAGACATTATGCAGCTCAAATTTGCTTATGAGACTGTTATTTCATCCTCTGATTCAGAAAAGTCCGAGTGTTTGAATGTAATGCTGGAGTCAGTGCTGTTTGACAGTACGCGTCTGGGTGAGAGACAGAAATTCGATGGAGCGCATGCGTCGTCTTCATCTTCATCCTCGGAAGACTTTTTACCCACGTCGCTTAGGTCTGGGTGAGGGTTTGTTTTGGTTGGCAGGGTTTGCTCCCGGCAGCCTCCGGATGAAAGCAACTCCCTCTCCTTGGAGTTTCTCCATTTCATTCGCCGATTCTGGAACCAGATTTTGACCTGTGTGAAGAGATATTTTGTTAATATTTGAAGCTTAACAGAACAGAATAAAGTACTAACATTTTGTCTCAATCAGTAATAAATGTATAATTTTTTGATAAATGTATAATTATTTGATAAATTTAATGCATGTTCAAATGTTTTCTATAATAATAATAATAATTATTATTATTATTATTATTATTATTATTATCATTGTTGTTGTTATTATTATTATTATTATTATTATTAGGCTATTGTTATTATTATTATTATTGTTATTATTATTATTATTAGGCTATTGTTATTATTATTATTATTATTATTGTTAATAATTCACTCCTTTATTTATTTATTTATTTTCCATCCATATATTCACCTGTGAATCTTTTAGTCCGAGTTTGGCTGCCAGTTTTTTCCTGTCTGGCTTGCTGATGTATTTCTGCTTTTGGAACATTTTCTCCAGAGCTTTGCGCTGCACGTCTGAAAACACAGCCCGGCGGAGCATCCCTCTTCTGGGCTTCCCTCTCGCAGCAAGAGGCCAGGAAAAAGTTCCAGGAATGGGCACGACCGACGAAGGAGCTGTTAGAAAAGACAAGTACACAAGGTAAATAACGCATTCATGGACGCATTCACAAGAGCTCCAAAGAGTTTTATTTCGTTTCGCCCAGGAGGCTAAAAGTTAACATTGCGTTACTAAGGGCAATTGGGTGTTGCTTTTCCCAGCGACAATCTGAAGTGCTGAATGATCAGGGAGAAAGAAAACTTTTTTTCATTATCGTCATGATTTTGAATTTATTCTCTTGAAATGTCTCTCCCTGTTTAGAGCGAAATGGCACGAGGTGACTAATTAGCACATGGGCCGGATCCACGCTGCATTGGTATGGTAAAAAGGCAGAGTATCCTTTTCTACGAGCCCCCCAGTGAAGGACAGAAGAGTTAATATACCGTGAACGGTAATTGTGTAGTAATGAACTGGCTGAGAAAAGACTACGGACAGACGGCTAAGGCCATATATTATTGCCACAAAAGGAGATTTACACTTTCAAACCGAACGCAACTGCACGCTGGAATACTGATGACCGGGGACCGCGTTTTTTGCCCCCAAATAATTTTCATTAAATGAACACGAAAGGCAATTGAGAGCGCTTAAGTTGTTTTGTTAAGGTATTCAGCGCGCGCGGTGAAAAGAGTCGTGCTCTATTATTATTTGGCGTGGATAAAAGAATGGGCTATAGACATTTAAAGGCCTCAAAGGAGCTCGTATTTTAAGGAGCCAGTGGAGAATGTAGAGCAAACCGAAGTGGGACTCGCTGAAGTTGATGTTTGGCAGCTGCAGCAACACTTTGAATGCTTTTTGTCGGCGATTTTGTCGATTTTTCAGATTTCGCGCTCTCTATTCTAAACGCACAGTTCTTCATATTGTTCTTTCGCAACACTTTCCACAAACACCAATCACACTCTATGTGGTCTTGTGAGAATATTGAAACCGCTCAATGGCGCCTAATGGGCAAATTAGTGCATGACTGGTAAACGCCCCTCTGTCGCTGGTTAAAAGTCTATTTTGGCGGGTTTGTGGGTGGTTTGCCCTGGAGGGAGCTGACCAGATTGGTCATGGTGTTGACGGCATTGTTGGCAGTCAGCAGGCCGAAATGCTCCCTCACTGTGGGAAAGACCTGCACCTATGCGCTCTAAAATCGAGGGCTTTCAGATTAAAATAACCTCACGTTGGCAAACGATTAAGCTTTGATTAAAACTCGGCCAAGTCAGACTGGACAAGTGTTTGAATCTGAATACTCACCAGGGAAGTATGAAGTACGGACGAAAGGGCAGAATGAACCATCAAAATAAGGCACAGAGAATCCTTTGGGGTGCATGCCGTGGACGGAGGGTGGAGATGTGGCTAAAAGAGGGGAAAAAAACAAGTTAGTGTTGTGTGTTAACGCGTCGATGTTGATTTTAGTGTAATGATGTGCTATTTAAAACACTCACCTTTCTTTGGTGACGGTGCCAAAATAGCACTCACTCCAAACTTTAGATATGTTGGATCCTTGCTGGAGACTGGCGTTTTGGGGGAGCAAGATCCATGCTTCTCCGTGATGCTAGGGCTGACTCTGTCCAAAAGCCTGGAGTTATCCGGGATGGAAAGAGGCGATAAAGTTGGAGGAGAGGCGCATGGAGAATGCGCGGTTTGGTTCAGGAAACCGCTGGGTCTGTTGATGCGCAGAAGGTCCTCCACCAGGAAGCTCGGGTGAGCCGGAAAGGGTGAATGCAGCGATGCAGCAGGACGCATAAATGCTGAGTATATAGCAGGTGGTGCAATAACACTAGGGATCATCATGGTCCCGGCTATTAAAAGATGATTTAAATGACTCCTGTTAGTATTACACAAGTCTCTCCTGCCAAGCTCTGAACTGACCGACTGACGATTTGCTTCTGGAGGTCTCCGTTTGGGAAGGGTCCTTTATATCTAGGCCCCTGCAAGGGTCCTTTGAGGACTGACAGCCACAACAATGAGACTCAATAAAGTCCTCCGCTTGAGTCCCATTGAATGATGCCTCGGAGGTGCCTGATTGGTCCGATAGAGCAATTTATGATTGGATTAGACTTCATAAGATTTGAATGGTCAGGGCATGCCGCTTAACAAAGAAGATGCGGTCATAAATTTTGCATATCGACAAAGTGTTTATTTACAGCATAAGGGGGAACTGAATAATTATTTTACTTTGCGCTTAATTACTTACATATAGTTTAACCATTGTTGTCTCACTTCTCAAAACACAATTAAATCAAATTAATTGTTATTTCTATTTTAGAGACGGAGAGTGCTCGAGAGACTTGAAACCTTATCCAGCAGTATGTAAAATATAAATAATACAAGCCCATTCTCTTTAGGCTACATGTGCGTATTTCATATGCAGAGTTCTTATCCTGTTTTCTGCCGTTCCTTCGGCTGTCAAGATCCTCCCGATTAAACCCCCATTTAATAATCATTCATGCTTTATGCTGTATACTTCTACTAAAATCCAATCTGGGCTCTGTCACGGAGTACAGCTTTAAATGGATTTGGGGCTGAATCGCCGTGACAGATGTGTTAGATATATCCCCTGTGTTTGAAACCGGGCAAGTCTTCATTCACTTTCTCCAGGGCCTCACTTTACACACGCTCGCGAGACGTGTGCAGCTCCGTTTGAACCGTGAACTGTCACCCTCAGCTGCTCGCGCCTCGCTTTCTTTTACCCTCACAAAGATCTCTGACACAAAACACACCGATCTCTGTTTCTATAGACGACGAGGCTTATTCTGCCAGTTTAACCGCTTGAATAAAAGTGCATATGTGATTTGAAACGCATGCGTAAAATGCGCATTTAAACTCGTATTTAACTGATATGAGAGACTGGACACACGCAATAGCTGAAAGCCCGTCGTGTCTTAGATTCACTCTTCCACTTAGTCAACGTGATAAAATATCAAAAGTATTGAAATGCTATATTACAAGCGCCAAATTTGGACACGTTGTGCGCTACTGGTTTAAAACTCTCAATCTTGCTCTTTACTATAACTCAATATTCGTTTGGTTCAGTTCCAAACTACGTGTGTGCGAAAGTTTCATGTCTGCGGAAGGCGCTTTATCTTTACACATTTTTTCTAAAGTGCTTAATGCATATCAGTAGGGATATCACTACTCTTAATAATTATTTTATTTAGGGCATTCATTCATTTTCCTTCGGCTTAGTCCCTGATTATCCACCGTGGAATGAACCACCAACTATTCCAGCATATGTTTTACACCCATACACTCATTCATACGCTAAGATATATCCTTATTTTCTATCTTTACGACAATATTGTTTTTATGTATTTTTTTATAAGCGTTCATTCATTAATTCATTTTTTTTTTTTGTATTTGTTTACATTTGTCATTCACTTTCTTAAAGTGTTTCATGTGTTTAATAAATATGTTTCGCATGGTCAGTCTAATACAATATCAAACTTTAAGGAATCCAAACAATCACCAAAAACTTGTTAAACTCAAATAAGTATAACACTTGTACTTTTATTTGCACATTTGTGTCTACTTCCTTTAATTAGTAGGATAACCCTGTATTAATAATTTCTTATTTTTAAGAATATCCCCAAAGCTAAATTTGGTTAACTTTTAGTGATTTTTTTTTTTTTTTTGAGCCAAAGTATAAAACACACACGTTTACCTGAGGACACTGTTGTACTTAAATTAATTGAATTATAATTACTATAGACCAGTCGGATTCCAACAACAAAACATTTAGCATTTTAAAAAGTAAATATAGACATTATAATCTCTCTTAACAAACCAATTGTTCCTTCAAGGTGCATCCAAAAAGAGTTCAGAATGTTTGAGTAAACTTGTTTTTTTTCTAAACACACATTCTCTACTGTAAATGTACGTTAAGCAAGGCAAATTAACAAAACAAAGCCTTTTTTTCCCCATTATGTTAAAAATTTTTTTTATATAACTCCATATTTCTTTGCTCGGAAAATCCTTCTATTGTTGCGGACTAGCAGATGGTTAGCTGGAAACATGGCTTAGTCTCGATGACCGAAGCTAATTTCTAATAGCTGTGGAAGCTTGGCACATTTTTTTTTCTTTTAGCAAAGGCTAAAAACAGCTGGTGGGATTTGATTAAACCCATTAAATGCACATTTCCAAGATATTATCCCCCTCCGGAACACCTCAACTTAAGTGCACACACTGGAGCAGCAACGGTGCCGCCGTCTAGATTCTTTACACAGTTCCCTCATTTCACAACAATAAACTAAATAGATTAACTTGCGCATTATCTAGTGTCAGTATTGCCTAGTTAAGAGTAGGGCTGAGTAAATAAATTACACATGCATGAAGGGTTCTTTTGGGGTAGTTTTACTGGCAGGTGGTTAACGGTTTACTCCTTTTTATTAGTGAAGTTAAACCATGGCTTAGACAAACAGGAAGTCTTACCGTTTTGTTTTTCGCTTTGTAATTACAAGTTTAGAAATTCTGTTTAGATTACATTGGTCATGAACGATCAGATGCAATAGCAGACCATTTCTGCCAAAGCATGAATGTTTCTTAGCGTTTAGAGGATTTGCGTGGGCCAAAAAAATATATAGAACTGCTGACAAGCATTAAATCGATATTAACTCGGCATTTAACATAACCCTACAAAAAGCACACATCTATTGAACAAAGCCTTTAGTACGCCTGGTCTCGGTCCACCTGTTCTTTGATATGTCAGGCAGCCAACCCGCGTTTGGTCACAGCAGGGATTAAGGTTTTTTTTCTTTGCCCTTCAGTCTTGAACCCTCCATTGCTTGTCACCGTTCGACGTGTCTGCAGGTTTAGATGAAGAAAGGACTGGGACGGCAGAGACAATTTTTCTGGGACTATTAAATTCAGATGTCCCTCCTATTTGGCTGGGTGCATAACAGGTGCTGTTATAATCCTCTTTACATGGCGTTATTGTTCTCCAGACTCAAAAACAGGAACAAGCTAGGCTATTCACTGTTCTACAGGCCACTTTTTGAAATTTCAGTGACAGCTTAGGCCTTCTCCAAGGCTGATCTTTTGTACATAACTTTTGTCCATGACTGAATGCAAATTTAATTGCTTGTTGATGACAACGTGTCTCTGAGAGTTTTTTTTTTTTACATGATGCAACTCAGCATAAACTTTAGCACTGCATAAATACATGTTTTATTGGGTAAATTTTTTGGGATTGAAAATGTCTATTCACAAGCTTTACGTAATGTGTTGTCAGTACAATGTGCAAAATCAGCATTTTTTTGGTTACAAAATAAACAGTTGTGGACAAAGTACACAAATTAGTAAAGTAAAAGTACAGATACCCTAATAAAATCTTACTCCAGAATATTTATGAAGTCCTCCTTTTTTAATATTACCTGAGATTTTTGATTTACTTAAGTAAAAGTACTTACTGATGAATGTTTATTTTGCAAGATGAATTACCAAAACATGTCATAGTCTAATAACCACACTGATAATTCATGATAATGCAAGTGAAAACATGTGAAACCTCATTCACACACAGAACCCCGTTGAAATCACTTTGTAAAATCGGTGAGTTGTTTACTGGAGACTCAGTCTTAATTTATCATTTGAATCAGTGAGTTGTTTGCTGAAGACTCACTCTGAATGGATCAACACGGGTGGTGGATGAGGAGATTCCCACAAAAATGTGTAAAGCACATTGAGTGTCCAGAAAAGCGCTATATAAATGTAAGGAATTATTATTATTATTATTATTATTATTATTATTATTATTATTATTATTATTATTATTATATGAATCAGTGAATTGTTTGCTGGAGACTCACTCTAAATGTGTGACCTGAATAAGTGAATCATTGCTGAAGACTCATTCTGAACGGATCACTTGAATCAGTGAATCGTTGCTGGAGACTCACTCTAAACAGATCATTTGAATCATTGAGTTGTTGACCCGTTCACCCGTGTCAGTTCAATTCACAAATTAGTGGTTCAGTGCAATTAGTGAACCAAACAAACTGGTTAACTGATGAAATTCTTCTTCAACGTTCACAAAAGTGAAGTAAAAATATTTAGTTACTGTCCACCACTGATAAAAAAAATACATTTTAAATGCAGAAATTTTTATTTAAAGTACATTGATGGATTTTATTTTTTAGGTGTACAAGAGAATTTCATAATTTTTTTCTACTTAACCTCTTAACTGTCACCGTTTTTCAGTACATTAAAAATGTCTAAACCCAAACTTATCTTCTCAAACTATGTATAATATTCATATATCACCTACACTTTTCTAGCATAAACTGAAAAAGAGGTTAAAATGCATTATAAGTTCCATCTTGCTTTGCATTTCTTTGTAATTGTAAGATTTATTAACAAATCTCTACAAGCCTATATACTGTTTTTTTTTCAGTGCAGCATTTGAGCAGAATAACCTAAAGGATTAGTTATTAAATAGAGTTTAATTTTAGCTGCATTTGCCAAAAGCATTTCACACATCTCAAACAGTTTCTGGTTTTAACTTGTGATCTGCACCCAATAGGTGGTAATGTTTGTGTGGAAGAGGCCCTGGAGAAATGTAGTCTTTTAAGGGCCGGTGACAGAGGGACTCCAGCTCCTGTTGCCTGCTCTACACTGACACGTTTCTGTATGCGTAATCGGATTTTGAGCGAGTGTGGGTGCTTATGTCAGTCTGTGTTTTGTCACAGCCTCAGAGCCCTGGCCGGCCACAGTGCCTTAATCTCCCCTGCTTTACCTTCTAGAGGAAAAAAAATCCCAGAAAGCCTCATTTAATTCACATATAATTCTCACTGAAGCGCTTTGACGCATTAGCATAACAGCAGGAAAGCATTGCCTTTTCTGTGATGTTGTTTATAATGTGTGCTTGACTGTCCTCTTTAGTAAGGTTTGTGAATGTAATATCTATCTATCTATCTATCTATCTATCTATCTATCTATCTATCTATCTATCTATCTATCTATCTATCTATCTATCTGTCTGTCTGTCTGTCTGTCTGTCTGTCTGTCTGTCTGTCTGTCTGTCTGTCTGTCTGTCTGTCTATCTATCTATCTATCTATCTATCTATCTATCT